>JAXQQM020090678.1:0-364991 GCA_034641835.2 Pinus albicaulis
ACTTAGTGCTAGCCTTTAGGACTTAGGATTTAGACTTAGTCCTTTTTACCTTAGGATCTGTTTTGTCCATTAAGGTTTACAAAAGTGGACTATTGACATTTTTGACCTTTATAATGAAGACTTAGGACAAGTGTTATTACATAAGTCTTTTAGCAAACATTTTTGTTTTTATCAGTAGGTCAACTTGAAGATATCTTTATCGGCACTCTTGAAACATTTGCCGAGTCAATCTGAAGTTGATGTCAATCGATGTCACTCATTTGAACTTCATAAATTTCATGACCATCTTGATCAATACCTGAATTATTACATAATAAAAAATTACCAAATTTCAAATAACCATCTTGGTCATTTGAGTAATTTCGATACAATTTTAATAATTCTAAAATTGGATCACACCTCCCAACTAAAAGAACTTTTGGTTCTCCAAAAGTTTTATTACAATGCTTTTGAAAAAAAAATTCAATTCTAGAACCTCGTACAACTTTACTAGATATAGATATTATAATTTCATTTAAGCATAAGGCATGAAGTCCGCCCAATTCCATTCAGCACTTGTTTGATCTCCAAAGCAGGTGACTTGGATTATTCCCCGGATGCGGTGTCGGTACTATTTCCTTTGGAAGCATTGGACAATTCTCTTGAACATGCCCCGACATTTTTCAATTTTGACCAATGACAAATGGCGAGGTTCTTGCTCATCTTGTACCCGCAAATAACTAGTCATTCCGATACCACTTGATCAGAACGACTTGATTACTTAGCTCTATTTTCAGATCAATTAGGGGCATTTCCTGATATGTCACCCTTAAAGAAAGGATGAGATCCAGAGGCTACATGGCCCTCTACTCTATCTATAGAAATTTATAGAAATTAACACTGTGTTATTAAAATGTGAAATTTTACCAAAATATTTTCTAGTCCTTATACAAAATGTGATTGGTAGTATTACCGAACATTTATTATGTGTATTAACTTTAGGCATGAAATAATCTATGTATGTTTAGATTGAAAATTTCACATCAATCACATAAGAAATACCATAAGACAAAGAAGTTTTTGACGGAGTTCGTCCCACCTGACTACATCTCCTGTGTTCGCCTCAAAATTGCGCATCCATTGTATTCTTTAAGTTGAGAGAAATATTCTACAATGAATCACGCTTGCACTAATTGATTTTGTAGATATGCACAACAGGACCATCCCTTGAATAGGCTAACTAATACAACTCTTTTATTTCAACACATAAGAAAAGACATGGATGATTCGCACACTAAAACAGACTAAGGATTGAAGCTTTATGGACCTTCGACAGCTTGGTGGCTGAAAGAGTTTTAAAAAGTCAAAGTTGATCTCGTCAATCATCAACGTACTTCGATGTTGTATTTATGCCAGTAGGATGGCTTTGCTCCTTCAATAAACCTGCAATAAGAAACTCTCCACCAATTACATCATCTGTCTTCTTAAGAGTGCCTTCTTCTTCTTGAAGTACGGAAAGCTCTCTTTAACCTCCTCTCATGAGGTCTCTCCTTCTTTGACTTCAAGGTAGCTAAATTGAGTTTGGCCTAACCAAAGTGGATCTCATCGCCCATCGACGTTTTTTGATGCTGAAACTTATGCAAGTATAGAGAGCTTTTCCTCCTTGATGAAAACCTACAATGAACCAAAACTCACTACCACATTATGTGACATAAAATATAAGGGAGTTTACTTCATCTTGAATTTTGAACAAACTCCTTCTTCGGCCACTCTTTCTCTCTTGAGGTATCTCTCAAAAAACCTCTCAACATTGTTCTCTAAAAGTGCCCTCTTTCTTGTACAAAGAAAAATACCTTCTTTTATACAATAGGAGTTCATAAATTCATGGAAAAAAATAATGCTGCCTCAATCTTCAATAAACCAAATTAAGCTTTTGGTTAAGATTACGAGGTCTTTGAATTTCATTTTAATTCATGAACCTTCTCAATTAGGTTCTTAAGCTTCGTGCTCAATTCACTTCGAAATCTAGTTTTAGACTTCATGATAACATTCTGTATGTTATGCTGGCCTGTTCTCGAATTTATATTTTCCTCCTTTAGAAATTTGTTGGAGACAATTTTGGTGATAAGGGATTCGAATCCCATTATCACATTCCATTCATAGGGATTAGTTGCATTACTATAGCTCTAATATAAATGAAAAAACCCATAAATAAACTTTAATATAAATCTGGATCCGTCGGTCACGCTAACCGCATGGGGAACGCTGACTGCAACGTGTGAACAGGCGGGTTTCTGTCCAGCGGTTAAGGATCTTATCCCGATGGTCTCATCCCAATATTAGAGATGGCAATCATCACTGGAAATATTTGTTGTGGTCTTCAACTGTTCTGGTCACAAGACTTACGATGTTGTTTTAGATTCCTTGGCAGTTAGGAACTTAACGCTGCAGTATTCAACTGTTCACATGCTCGTGGTTTCGTAACTCTATGGGAGTTTAATTACAATGGTTTTAGAAACAAAATAACCCGAGCCTTATTGCTAAGTATTCAACCTTTCCGCCCGACATGATCTTTCGAACCTTGACATTAAGGTTTATGAAACATTGACATTCGAACTTTATAAGATAGTTCGAACCCATTACAATGTGCTTTGACATAGGTTTATATACCATGGTATTTATCCAATGGTTCAACCTTTAAAAAGTTTTTTGACCTCCGAACCTTACAATAAGGTTTTTGGTAGGTGTTGAAGTTTTAATATAAAACCTTATACTATGGGTTTCCTACCCATAATCCGAACTTTAATACAAAAAGGTTTATGGTAATGATTGTGTTAGGAGGTTTTGAGTCCATAAGTTTTATGAAACTTAGGAATAGGAATTTAATTGAAATTTTGTCGTAGGAGTAGATTTAGGCTTTCATAACAAATTAACTGTGTTTCTATTTGACACTTAGTGCTAGCCTTTAGGACTTAGGATTTAGACTTAGTCCTTTTTACCTTAGGATCTTTTTTGTCCATTAAGGTTTACAAAAGCAGACTATTGACATTTTTGACCTTTACAATGAAGACTTAAGACAAGTGTGATTACGTAAGTCTTTTAACAAACTTTTTTGTTTCTGTCGCAGGTCAACTTGAAGATGTCTTTGATTTGCGCTTTGAAAAATTTGCTGGAGTTGCATCTGAAGTTGATGTCGATCGATGTCTTACATTTGAACTTCACAAATTTAATGATCATCTTGATCAATACTTTAATTTATACATAATCGACAATTACCAAATTTCAAATAACCATCTTGGTCGTTTGAGTAATTTCGATACAATTTTAATAATTCTAAAATTGGATCAAGGAGGGAACACATATTCATCCCGAAGTAGTGTGCTCAACTCAAGCACATGTATTCATTAACTTGGAGTAT
Organism: Pinus albicaulis; assembly: GCA_034641835.2. NCBI lineage: Eukaryota > Viridiplantae > Streptophyta > Pinopsida > Pinales > Pinaceae > Pinus > Pinus albicaulis. The sequence continues at coordinate 3,398 of JAXQQM020090678.1, forward strand.
GCTTTTTCCTTTAAGGGTTGTTTTATTTCTTTTGTTTGTTTTTTGTGTGTTTTTAGTGTTTTTCGAGTGTTTGCATTGGTGAAAAGGAAAGTTTCTAAGTTAAGATAAGTCATTCATTCATCTAACCATGAAATAGATAACTCAAGTGCTTCTAAGAGTTAGGTGATGATACTTAGGAGACATCGATTTTAGGAGGATGCGATACTAGGAGAAAAGACACAAGTAAAAAATCAAACAACATAATGACACTAAGGGGCTTGAAATGACAATTAATGTAGGCTCCAAATTGAATTAAGAAAAAAATTTGGAGGGTCTTTTTCACAATGATTTTTTTTTTATATTTCCATTATTAGGATTTAGTAAAGTGTTTCAAGTTGATAGTAAGAGTGTAGAGGCAAAAAGAAAGGTCAATAAAATTTTGAATGAGAAGTTGAGTAAATCATGGAAGAACTAGTTTACTTTTTATTAGGAATTTATGAATAATTATACATTCATTATGAAATTGGGTGCTTTTTTTTTGAAAAAGGAGTTCGTTTTGTATATAAAGCAAAAAGGACTTAAGTCCATGACTGCACAAGAAAAATTGAACCAATAACATGTGATATGGATCAAATTATTATAGAGTTAAATATCTATGTTGAAGCCCATACTTTGGAAGGAGAAAAAAGTAGTGGATGCACTAAGCATGCAAATTTTTGTGTTAACGGTGATGAACGTTGAGATGACCAATTTGACTATAAGGATATGTATGAGTAAAACCAATCATTTTCATAAGTTGCAAAGATGTGTTGCAATTGAACAATGTAAGGAAAAAACACTATTGCTGAATTATTTCATTTAGGAAGATTAGTTGTTTAGTGTGAAACAATTATTTATACCCAAAGGGTTGATGAAAGAAAAATTGATTTAAGAATTACATAACAACAACTTAGGAGGACATTTTTAGCATGACAACAAACAAGATTTGTAAAAGAAAAGGTATCACTAGTTCAATATCAAGAACTGAGTGCAACAATGATTTAGGTAAATTATTTCATATAAGAGGATTATTTGTTCAATAAGAATCACTTATATATTCTTAAAGACTTGAATTGACAAAATTTGATTCACAAGCTACATGCCAATGAATTGAGAATACAGTTTTTAACATGATAGAATACAATCTTTGCAAAATGATACATATTACTAATTGAACATGAAAAAGGTCAATAAATCAATTTTGAGCATCATATATATATATATATATATATTACTAATTTAGCATGAATATGGTTAGAAAAAATTAAAATTTGCCCCAAAAATTGACGCTAAATCAAAACACTAAAATATAACAATAGTTTTTATATTTAAATTACTAAAAATATAATGTTAATATAATATACTATTTCAAAAATATGAACTCTATAAATCATTTATATTAGGATGATATTTTTATATAAATCTTATATAGGAAGAAAATGGAATGAATACAAAAACTAACACTGTAGTATACAATTCACTTTTAAAAATAAATATAAATCATGCAATGGCAAACATTGCCCCCTAACATAAATTCTCATTTGAAAATTACTTCATTTCCGAAATAAATATTAATTCATCTATTGTGCCTTTGTCATATATATATATTTCTTTTACAATCTCTTTCGTTTCGGCCCTAACCGCCCCTAACTGTCGATTTGGTTACACCATCACGGCATTATACAAACCGTTGGGAAATCTTTTAACCACTACCTGTTGCTGCTGTTCACTAGTCAAGTCTAGGCAGTAACTTGGTTAAGATCACCATAACCTTAAGTTCTATCTTGCAGTGGTCGAAAATAGAAGTTGTTTGAATAGAAGGTGAAGCATTTGCATCCTGGGGGCATCCAGGGGGTCGATTAAATGACAACATCCCTTCTGGATTCATTTCCAATGCCCAAGAACCCTCGCCCACCCAGGTATTACTTCATGTCAATCTCAAGCTTTATATTACAAGAAAATAAATTTAAAGGAAAAATTTGTATACTGACCTCCTATCCACAAATTTTTAAGGTAATCGAATTCATTCACATTTATATGCAAAGCTGGTTTTCTCATTCACCACAGTGATTAATAAGTAGGCAAACTAACCTTAACATAAAGACATTAATGGTGAGACTCCAATACGGATGTCGAAGAAATTGTAAATAATTGTCTGGTTTAAGTGATTTAGCAGTACTAATGTGGAAACTGGGAAACAGGATGCAAGGTGCACCTGAGAACAAAAGTACTGGCTCATGGACTAAACAACCTCGGCCTCTGCAAGATGGAAATTGGGTTTGTGAAGATCAGTATTGCAACAATGTCAACTATCCTCGTAGAACACAGGTAGTTTTCTTCTTGTATAACATCATAGTTATTAATTTAAAATGCTGTTTAGTTTGTTATTATTGTCCGTAATAATTATGTAATATATAATTTGAAATTTCCAAATTTTTTTATTTTTATTGAAAATGTTACATAATTATATTTGATTTCTGATATGTCAATCTGGCCACTCTCATAGGATTTTTAAAAAAATTTGTGAATTTGTTTTTTTAAATCTAAGTTATAGCAGTAAATTTTAAAGATTTTGGATAATGAAAAAAATTTGAATTTTGAACATTTTGAATGCTTTTTAATTATAACTCTTCCGAGATATCACATAAAAATTTTAGAGAACAAAACTTTTTGATAATGCTGAATTAATTTCAACTCTAAAAACAAAGAATGCTCCAATTTTTTTGATAACGCTGAATTAATCTCAAATACCAGCATTTTTTATTCAAATTGTCCCTATTGTATATATCATTCATTTGCTTCCTGAAGATAGGACGCAGTTATATGTCCCGATAAGTGGATGCCCTGGCATATTAATAATATTGTGTTTGATGCTGTGCCACTAGTTATATCATTTTCTTGATGAATATATGATGCAGTGATATATTCCTATAACTGGATACGGTGCCATATTAATAATATTTTGTATGATGCAGTGCCACCAGTGTGGGAAGAAGCGTGGTGCTATTGGCGATGCAGTTGTGAACGCTTATTTGGAGGCATGCAGACCAACGCAGCCTTGTGAAAGGGCGGGAATGCCCTATCCCATGGTAGGACTTACTTTTTTAATGATTAAAATTAATTATTTTGAAAGAAGCTGGGTGATTTAAATTGGGATGGGGAAATTTTAGAAACAGTCAAACTAGGAAAAAAAAAGCTATTTCTTCATATTAATATATAAAAAACATAGTACATGTTTTCATATTCTCTTATTACTTTCTCATATATTCATATTATTTTATTACTATTAAGTTTTTTCTATTTCTAATGTAACATAATATTATGTTAGAAGTATAGTACTATCTACTTACTTACTAATTCATATTGATCATACACATATATTTTTACTTATCATTTTCTTAATTTTTGTGAGATATTCTATTATAATTATATATATTCCAAATGCACTACATATTTACTTGATCATTCTTTTAATTTTTGTGAGCTATTCCATTATGATTATATATATTCCAAATGAACTACATCGACTTTATTGAGAGATGATCAAAAAATTGTTACATTTTCATTCATGAATAGTTTATGCTTCCCACATTAATCAAACTATAAAAAATAATTATTTACATGTTTCATTGTTGGAAAGTGCTTATCAGATTTTAAATTATTCTTATCCAGTTCTTAAGGATAGATGGGTTGAAACTTGTGTTGTCCCTCAACCATTCTATGATGTCTTTAGCGTCACCAAAAACTTGAATGATCTCCAATCTTAACCATTTTTCCACTATGAGAGAACTCCATAATGGAATGAACTCTCCCTTGCTATTTGTACCTTGCTTACCTTCCCACAAAAAATGAGAGAACTTTCTTGGATCAATGACAATGACTTCTGTTGTCCCTCACCCATTCTATGATGTCTTTAGCGTCACCTGTTAGTCATCAGTATTTTTCACCTGTTAATGATGACTAGTTTTTAAAGCCAAGTTTTCTAGAAGTTGATCTCCAATTTGTCAAATCTGTCATCTAGATAACACCCCTAAACATTTTTTGGCCTCCTACCTTTTTCAGTCAGCCTATGATAAGAAAAAACCTAGTTGTCAAGTCCTATCTAGTTTCAGTCATATAATCATGTCCATGAGCTGTGATAAGCTAAAGTCATCTGCTGTCATTTACCCTCATTCCCAGGTCATTCATTAACCAACTGTGGATAAAAAGTCAGCCACCCTACCTCTGGTCATATGTCATCTTAAGATCTAGTCATACAAAAGAGAATAATCAAAATCTGTCAAAGATCTCCCCTAAGTTAGGCAGTGGCGCTTCAGGAAATCCCTTCCTTGGCAAAAACATCCCGAGCCAAAATCTTTTGTTCAATACCAGCCAACCCTGAATTGATGCTTAATCTGCAAAAACAGAGCTTGATACACCCATAGGTCGCACCACTGAAAGGTCTTGATGTCTCAGCAGTACTTGTTTCAAAAGCCAAATTGATATTAGGTTCATTTACAGTATTTCAGTGTCATATTTCAAAATCAAAGATGTACAAGTATTCCAGAAGACATTGTCAAGCTAAAACAGGAGAAGGCAGCTGCTTCTCATGTTGTTTTGAGCCTGGGATAAGAGTACTGGTCAGAGAGAAAATTAAATAAACCTCTACAAACACAGTCAAGAAAAAAAATGTCTCTCATAGCATATTGCCAAATTATCACTTTATTACTGATTGTGAGATACCAAGCAGAGATATGCATTACAAGGAAAGATGCCATAGTTTGAAAAAGAGATGAAATGACATGACTGTGTTAACCTCCTCCAAACATGAGTAGATGGTTGGGTCACTTGTTGCAAACCTCCTCCAAGCAAGAGCAGATGGTTTGGGAATATTATGTTAACCTCCTTCATTTAAAAACAGACGATTAAGAAATAGGATAAAGGCCTCCTTCATTTAAAAAAGCAGAGGGTCAGAAACAGAGGTATGGCCTCATTCAAAGAACACAAGGCTAATAGTGTTTCAAATGGCCTAAAAAACATGTTTACATCACTTCCTCCAAAGGATGAAACCACTGATACAGAAGTATTGTTTCAAGGGGTTTTTAAATTGGTTCACTGACTTAAAGACATGATTGAAATTCAGTAGGAAGTAATTGAAGATTTATAAGTTGAGGGCTGGTGTTAAACATAGGCCAAGCAATGATATTATGGTATTCAAGAAGCTTTGTTTTTATTCTATCTCTGTTGTTTATATGTGATTGCATTAAGGGTCTTTAAAGGCTTTCTCTTTAATAAACAGGTATAGGTCAAATCTGGGTAAGTACATATGAGGTTTTTCCATAGTCAAGGAAAATGTTAAAGGTGCCTAACAGTGTTTGATTAATTTCGAAAATGGGCATAACAAGTCATCAAACACCAAGAGAGTTGAAATTGTCAAAGTAAGTTTTAGAATTGTAAATCATCTCCTTCCAAGGGACAGGCAAAGGATGCATCAAAAATCTTTGATATGGCTCTTGAGCAGTGTTCCTTTTGAAGGACAGAAATGGATAAACAGTGACAGGGTTATTTCCTTAATGAAGAAACAGTGAAAATGATTTTGGCTTTCAAGGAAGTTCTTTACTTTGGAAAAGGTCAGATCTATGGTGTCTTCAAAAAGAGGTTGGCCACAAAATTTTTGTTATAAATCTTGATCAAATATGGGTTTTTATAATGTTTTAAGGTGGTGAAATTATAAAAATAGTAATTTATGTTTTGACAAAACAAAAAGCCTTTTCAAAAAGGCATACAACCTCCAAAACATGATGTGAAGACATTTGAAGTTTCTTTCAAATAAAAATGCGGAGAGACCGTCTCAAAGGCCCATTTGCAAATTCAAAAATCCAAGGCGAACGTCCACTAGCTGCCCACTGAAGAAGCAAAGAGATTTCGGGCATTTTTCAAAATTTTCAGCGCTTGAAGCCTGCGCGGCATGCCTGTGAGCGCACATACACAGGTTTTAAACTACAGCGCGGTGCATGGCGCGCCTGTATCTCCTTTCACTGGTGCCCAAATCCGACCCGATTATCATCCATATGCGCGGCGCCCTTTGTTTCAAATGGCCTGCTCCTCCATTTGCTTTCCAAAAAGCTCTAAAAGCTACTCCAACGATCAACCAAGGCCCATAAACATTCTTCAAGGTATTTTCCATTTTCTTTTGGTAAAATTGGAAGTTTGAAGGAGGTGTTTTGCTGTATTTTTCCTTAAGAAGAAATAGTGATTTTGAAAGAACGTCATCATCTAAAAAGGCACAAGAGAGAAGCAGTGATTAAAAGTTAGGGCCTTTGGTCAGAATCAAATAGTTTTGTTTACTGTGGATGTAAAGAATTATTACAGTGATAGGGGAAGGTGTTTTTATCAGTTTTAAGAGAGCCCAAACTGCCTTTAAAAAACAGTGCTAGCCCACAATTGCTAGACAGATAAACAAAGGTGTAGAGATCTCAAAACATTTTTAAATGATCACCTAGACAGTGGTTAGAAGATGAAGGCTTGGTAAATATAAAGAGTCCCTTGTTGTGTTGAGATATAGCAAACTTTGTGCATCCCCGATAGTTAAAAAAGCAGAGTCTGTGTTGAAAGGTTTTCAAGTCAGTTGAAAGGTGTTTTTGCTTACCTTTTAAAAGGCAGTAAACAACAAAAGAGCAGTGTTTGAGGGTAGGATATTTTGTGCCAAAAAAAAAGAGATCCTTCTTCAGAAAAGGACCCCAAACATATCTTTTTCAAGATCTTTGCTCAAACACAGTGATCAAAGTGTTTTTGTTTCTCATTTGACAAACACTAGTTTAATAACATCAAAGAAGCACAGTGACTTGCAAAGAGGACAAGGTGTGGTGTTGGGAGACTATTTCAGAAACCATTTTAAATAGCCATTGTCTTGGTCAACCAGCAAAGAGTATCCAAAGCAAAAATGCCTCCGATGAAAGATAGCAGAAGTGGCCCTCACAAGAGGTATGAACCTTTTTCAACTGAGGAAGTAAATGCACATCCTTCAGTTCTGTTTAACTTTCATGAAGTTGGATGTTTAGAGTTTTTTCAAAGGGTTCAGGAGGTGAAAAGTTACCTTCCCTTGACACATCTATGTACGTTGAGATTGCAAGGGAAACATTTTCAGCTAGCAGGCTTAGATTTCAAGTTTTCTCCTAGATCCATTTCCAGAGCTACCAAAATCCCTTATGTCAGAGAAAAATGGTTTAAGCAGAGCTACCTAGACTCAGATCAATACAAACCCTTTTTGAAGCCAGAGCATCGGGATGCATGCCCACCCATCTTTCCTTTTTCATATTTGTTGACTAGCTACGCTCCCCTCATGAAGATAATCATGAAATATTTCACATGCGAGAGAAGGTTTTCCCGGGTCTATGCTTACCATGTCCGGTTGCTTATGCACTTCACAAGAGCCCAATTGTTAAACCTCCCATTTTTCCTCCATAGAAGTATTGAAAAGATGGCTTCCACTGTTCAAAAGAGACCTCCATCTCAGTAGCCAGCTTGTCTTTTCCATCATTCCCTTATTAAGATTATCATTCTTCATCAAGTTGAGAAGAAGGGAATCTCTTGGGACACTTTCATTGCACATCCCGATTTCGCCACTGTTTTCTCATCCCATGCATCTCCTTCACCTTCCACTCAGTGTCTTTCTCCTTCTTCTAGTAAGCCAATTCCTAAGAAGCTAAAATCTCCCATGATTGAACAAGAAGAAGAGCATAGTGATGAAGAGCAACATAATTATGAAGAGCGGCATGATGAGGAAGAGTAACACAGTGAGGAAAGGCAGTATAATGATAAAGAACAAAATAGTGAAAAGGATCCAAGTCAAAGGGAGCAAAGTGAAGAAAAACACAGTGAAGGATGGCAGCACAGTGATCAAGAAGAGCGCCATGAAAAAGAGCAAAACAGTGAAGAGGGAAATGATGAGGAAATGGAACAGTTTGATGAGGATATTGGTAGCCCTCTCAGCAACAAACATGATGAAGATGAAGCCCAAAACATTGAGGAGATAGAGCATAAAGGTCCTGAAGAAAGCAGGGACAAGAGTGAAAGGGGTAGCCCTCAAAAGGACATGTAATATGACAGTCAAAGCATTCATGAAGAAGGTCAAAACAGTGGCAAGGATGATGAGGGGAGTAGCAAGGGAAAAGATCAAATAGAGCATGTGCTAGCTACCTCTCCTAGGCAAGGGGCCATGCTTTCTTCTCCAAAAGTGACAAATCCCTGGACATCAAGGAAGAGGGTGCCTCAAACTATAACTCCAAATGTTACTAGAGCCCTCTGAAGCAAGGGGAAGTTTCCCAAGCCATCCATTGTCGAATTACCTAAGAGGAGGAAAACCAAGAAGGCCTCCCAAAGTAAGGGGAAGGAGAAGGAAGAAAGCAGCCATGAGAAAGAGAGGGACTTTGACATAATTCAGATAAACAGTGATGATAGCGACAATGAGGCCAAAATCCTAGAGTCTCTCTTGATCAATAGAGAAGAAAAAATTCATGATTTGAGGGCAAATCTAGAGAGGTCTAAAAACCTGATTCACTTTTTGCAAACACAAAACAAACAGATGAGTGTCCACATGGCGGTATATGAGACACGGGCCATCAAATATCAAAAAGAGGCCTCCAAGGCACAAATTAAGTTGGAAGAACTCATGGGCGAGTTCAATGACAATGAAGATGAGGATCAGCCAAGAAGAAAGAGGCCAAGGACCATGGGACTCAGAAGAGCCTTGGAGAAACAAAAAAGAGAAGAGGCTGCCCTTTTCCAATCCTTTCCTCTCACTACTTTATTCACCCAAGAGATAGAAAACAATCGAGAAGCGTGGCTCGAAAGGGTGAATGACCACTTGGAGAAGAAGTTGGAAAAGGCCAATAGAGATTTGGACCTTCAAAGAAGAATGATCGGGCACTATAAGAAGCTCAATCAGTTCGCCCGACGGAAATTAAAGGCCACACAAGAAAAGCTCAAGGAGGCTCAAAAGAGGCACCCAGCACCAAAATTGAAGAAAGGAATATCAAGGCTCCAAATTTTGGCCTCAGCTTCTCATCATGCTTCTGAAAACCCTTGAGGGTCATGCTCGCCAAAAATTGGGTGAAATTCAACAAGTTTTGGTTTTTCGTCATTTTTGGGCTTTTTGTTAAAAATCATGGGTATTGCCATTTCTGTTTGAGACATCCTCAAAGGATGAAAATGGTATCATTGGATGCCATAATTTCAGGAGCATATACTCACTGATTTTCAGATCAATTGAAGATGATTTGGTCTCCCAAAATGGCGAAAAACAGTCACTTTTTCCACATTCTGCCCCGTTTATCAGCAAAGTCTATTTTTTGGGTTTTTACACACAGGTCAGTTTTTGATAGAATTCTAGTGACCATTTTGGAGAAAAAAAAAACATTTTCAAAAACCAGTCATCTAGAGCTTTCCAACGAGCCATTACGGGCTTCGTTTCGACATCGAGAAGGCCTCCAAAAGTTGCCGGCAAGACAGAGGATTTTTTGCTGATATATTTCTTAAATATTTTTGTGAAAAATGCACTTTTCTTAAGTGGCTTTTCCTAATGTGCGTTTAGCTATTTTTGGCCATGGTTGGTTAGGAAAAGACAATATAATTTCCCTTTGTATCATTTTAGGATATTTCTATAGATATTTTGTGCCTTGGGCTTTGCAAAGCCTCAAGGACAAAATCAGATATTTTTGATGGGTCAATGAAATTGCAAGTTGCCCTAGGAGGTTTTCCCTCATCTTGGCCTATATATTCCAAGAGAATTCATTGTAAATAAGGCTTAACTTGATGATATAGAGCAATATATGGTTATACAAGCTTGGAAGAAATATTTGTCTCATGCATTGGATAGTTTCTTGAATGTTTTTGGATGATGAAAGAGGACTCTTGTTGGATTCCTTGACTTGGTAAAATGGTATAGTGTCCCTCTTTGTTATGCTTCTTAGTTTTCATTCATATTCCATGTTCTTGCTTTCTATAAGATAGTAGAGAATAGATTTGAGACATGCCCTTGGAAGCACCTCAGATTTCCTGTTTCTTTATAGCTTCTATGTTTTCCTCCTTCTTAGTCATATCAAAGAATCCTTGATTGCTCTTTGATAACTAAAGAAATTGTTTGCTTGTTTCATTTATGGTTTTATGCATGCTAAGTATGATTCACAGTATGTCCTTCTTACTCATGGCTAGTCATAACTCCACCTTTGAAACCTTTCTTTGATTGTTTGATTGTCTTAAGTTGAACCAAGGAGGTCTTATACTGATATTTCCCTTTGCCTAAAACTATGCAATCTTACTTCAAAGTGCCCAATAGCTTGAAATACTATGTCTAAGCATTTCCTCATAGTGATTTGAGTTATTTGTTTGTCTTAATTTTCTTTCCCCAAATTCTGATAGCAATTTCCTAAAGTTAGAGAGTTATATATCTCTATGTATTGCTTGAATGTTTACTTCTATGCATTTATCAGTTTATAGTTACATTTATCATGATTAATGGTTAGCCCTACCATGTTTATGTCAGCTATTGAACTACTTATGTTTGAAAGCCTTTTTTCTTCACAAACTTAGTGTCCATTGCACTTCACTTTACCTTAAGATCCATTTTACCTTGATCATATCGGCCCTTCAACATACCTTGTATCACCATCTAAAGCTTTCTCGACCTTTTCGACCCCATAGCCCAGTTGATCTATCAATATTTTTATCTATCTTAGTCTTTGATCAGTTCCTCCCTCAAAAACCTAAAAGAAAAACTAAAAACCTACTTCATAACTAGCCTAAAATCAGAAACATAAGAAGCAAAACACATAGATATCCCTTACACAAATAGAGAGAGCCCTCTCAGAGTCCAGGAAGGCTAGGTCCTTGGACTCCAAATATTGGTTTGATGTTACCCTATCACTTGGCTTGCCAATCAGCCAAATCACGGGACCCTAACACCACCAAGTCCTCTCTTGCAGGAATTTGTACACACCATTAACGTTTTGTCAAATCTGCAATCTTAAGAACTAGAGTGTTTTTCAACATCTTCTTTAATTTCTTAAATTGACTGCACATTTCTTTTTCCATTCAAATTTCTTACCTTCTCTCTGTAATGATGTAATAGGATATTCAATTTCTGATAAGTTTCTGATGAACCTCCTGTAGTACATGCTAATCCCATAAATGATATGACCTCACCCAAATTCCTAGGAGTTGCCCATTCCATTATAGCTCTTAACTTTTCTAGATCTATTGCTATGCCTTGCTTGGAAACAACATGTACCAAGTAATGTACCTCTGTCTTAAAAAAATCAACAATACTACTAAGTGTTCCAAATTCTCTTTCTCATTCTTAGAATATATCAATATATCATCAATGAATAAAATAAAAAACTTGTCCACATAAGAACTCAATACACTATTCATTAGGCACATAAAAATAGTTTGGGAATTATTCAAACCAAAAGGAACTACAACAAACTTGTAATCTCCATATATAGTCCTAAAATTAGTCTTGTATATGTCCTCTTCCTTGATGCGTACCTAATGGTGTCTTGATCTCAAGTCAATATTTGATAACACCGTTGCTCCCTTCAACTATACAAACAAGTCATCAATCATCGACAATATGTATCTTTTCTTGATTTTCACCTTCTTCAACTGCTTTTAATCAATACACAACCTAAGAATACAATCCTTATTCTTCATGAACAATATTTTTGCACCCTAGGGTGATTTACTTGGCCTAATATATCGCTTATCGAGTATTTCCTTCAGCTGCAAATTCAACTCTAATAACTATGGTGTACTCATCCTGTAAGGTGCCTTTGATGCTAGTGTTTCTTCTGGTACCAACTCGATAGAAAATTCCACTTCTCTGTGAGGAGGAAACTCTGGAATATTTGCTAGAAACACATCCTAAAACTATTGTAATATAGGGTACCTCTTGGAATTTTTTCCATCCTCCACATCCTTACCCTTGTCACTGGAAATATGAACTACAAACATAATACACCCTTTCCTACAACTCTTCTTACCCTGCATAATGGTGACCATCGTCACTAATGTAGGCTTCGCCTTTCCCTACAAGGTTCTACTTTCTCCATTATCATCCAGGAACTCAATAGACTTATCGTAACAATCTACTTTGGTCATGTGAAGATACAACCAATACTCTTACCAAATGATGAACACTCTTCTTAGTACTTGTAGCCAGATGCACCAACCAATACTCTGCATGTAGTTATTTCTCAAGCCACATTTATCAACCGAGCTATGATTAACTTAACTATAATTAGATCCAGGATCAATCAAAATAGAAACAACTTGACCATGAACTTCCATATAAATAATGGATTCTCGATGATCTTCCTTATTTTTTTCCGCGACTGCATTAATCCAAGGAACGTTATGAACCACATCCCTAACTATTTGTGACTCATAATAAATGTACATATGAGGCCTACCACCCTAGTACAATGAACATTCCTTCTTCCGATGATCTTTTCCACATATCCAACACCACAACAATCCACTGCCATCACCTATGTTCTGATTCTCTCCAGGTTGTGAGCCATCTCCCTTCTCAACTACATTAAACTTCTTGTAAGGAAAAAAATTTTATTTCTCACCTACATCCTAAGGTATTCCCTGTTTCGATGGCCAATTCCCTTTAGTTTTCTCATTTCCCTTCAAATCACGCTCAGGAACAGCCTTGCGATTTTATTGCTCATAACCATTATTCAACTTTTGTATGGAATCCTCCAACGATCTAGGCTCATTGAAATAAATATTGTCTCTATATGCTATTGGAAACCCACTGATGAATATCTAAATTTTAGCCTTCTCATCCTTAAGGTAAGGCACATACCTCAACAACTCTAGCTGTTGGATATTGGGTTCAACGCTCCTCGTGTGTTTCGTGACATGGACTAACCACCTCTCGTAGATCCTAACTCTGCCGATTGTAGCAGAGACTAATGCCTGTGGGTTTTGGTCTAATAGCAATCGTGAGTCCAACAATTGGTATCAGATCCAGTACCTTCACTCAAAGCTTAACAGCTTGAAGGTTGATCATTAGAACACAAATGGAAAATCCAAGGAAGAAAGTCTCTAATTCTCCTAAAGATGTGTCTTCCTCAACCATCGAAATTGAAGTCAAACAATTTGCGAAGGCCCCATTGTTCAATGGAAACTTTGATATATGGGAGGCAAGAATGAGGAATTTCTTAAAGACTCAAGGCATTGAAGTTTGGAAATCAGTGATTGCTGATAGTATGATGGAAGAAGAATCCAAGGAGTATAATACAAGAGCAATGAAAGCAATCTTGAATGGGCTACCTAATTCTATGAAGGCCAATTTGGAAAAATGTTCGCCAGCAAAAGGAATATGGGACAAAATTCATGATCTTCACTCAAAAGGAGCATTTACCATGACCTCCAGTCAAGAAGATGATGGAAAGAAAGAAGGAAATCCAAAACCCATCAAGGAAGTTGAACATAAGAATGATGAAGTTGAACATAAGAATGATGACATCAAGGCCAAAGAAGACCTAGAAGAAGAAGAGAACAAAATACTTTGAAGAAGGTCTTCTGAATAAACTTATGGCTTCCATGGAAGCGATTAACAGTTTGAAAAAGGAAAATGAGGAACTGAAGAAGAAAGCGCAAGATGTAGCCAAGACAAGACAAGGAAGGAATTTGACTTTGTCAAGCTTCAAGTACAAGAAAGAGACGAGGAGCTCACCAAACTTAGAGGAATTTCATCAAAACAAAAGAAAGCATCATGAATAAGTCATTTCTATGAAAAATCAATTGGATAAGGCAAAGAAAAGGGGAGAAACTTTGTCAAGCCACCTTGAACAAAGACTTAAGAGCTTGCACAATCTTGAAGCAGAGATTGGTCAACACAAGGAAGAGGTCTCCTCTCTTAGATCTCAGCTAGAAGAAGCAAGGAAACAAGAGCAAGGAGCTGAGAAGGTGATGGAAACATTGGCATTCATAGAAGGACAATTTAATGAAGAAGAAAAGGAGAGAAACACCATTATATGCCAACTAGATGAAAAGGATGAAGAAATCTTGAAACTAAAATCAGACATCAATCTTCTCAAGGCCGAAACATGTGAAGATATAAAAATAAAAGAAGAAATGGAGAGTTGTCTAGCAAAGGAGAATGAACATGTCTTCATAATTAAATCAAATATCATCTCCCTTAAAATCGAAGCACATGAAGTAACAAGGATGATGGAAGAAATGAAGAAGAAACTACTTATGAAAGATGAAGATTGTGAAAAGTTGAAAGGAGAAATTGTCTTTCTCGAAAAGGAAGTTAACTTGCTGAATAAAAACTTGAAAAGCTCTCAAATTGTAGATGACATCCTAAGTCAGCAAAGGTCTCCCCTTGATAAATAAGGTCTTGGTTATGCAGGTGAATCCTCAATCAAGAATGAAAATGCTTCAAACAACAAATATGTGAGGAACCTAGAAAGAAATTTTTATGCTCCTAGTTCCAACAAAGGCAAGGAGAAGAATCAAGAAAACAACGGAAGAAATTCTACTCCAAGGAGACTTGCATATGGTGTCAAGAATACAAAAGGAAATGAATATCATCAAAGAATCCCAAGGCAAAAAGTCTTCAAAAGTACTTCAAGGAAATCTTCATCTCCCTTGTACCAAAGTATATTTCTTGGATATTTATATTCTTGTAAAAAATTTGGGCATGTGGAAAAATATTGTAGGGCATCTCACAAAGACAGCTATAAATGTCCCTGTCAATCTCCTCGATGCAATTTTGCAAGAAGAAGTCATGATTCCTTTTTCATGAAAAAGATAGAGTGCTTCAATTCCCATAACATTGGAAACATGGCACGTGATTGTAACTTGACTTGGGCCCCTGCACAAGCTAGAACCATGCCATAGAAGAAAGTTACACAAGTATGGAGAAGGAAACAAGTTGAATCTGGAAGTCTCTTGAACACTCCAATGAACAACACATGTTGTTGACTAGATGAAGTCAACCTTGATATTCCAAGTATTTGATGGTGAAACCCTGCCAAAAAGAGACCATGCATACAAATAGGGCGAGTTTGTGATTCTTGAGTATTCTTGCAAAAAGTGATCCGTGAGTGGGCCCTATGAAATATTTGATGAGTTACACATATAAAATCTTGATAAATCATCTCTTTTAAGTAACTCCATTGAATAAAAACATGTATTATGATGATGCCTTCTCCTTGATCACACAAAGTGAGCAATCCTTCATGAGCCAAAGGAATTTGTGTAGACAGGGGGAGATGGTACATCACATGAAGAAATACAAACACATCTATGATGGACCATATTTCTAGAAGAAAGAGCACCATGTTAGGGGGAGTAACATACCTATGAAGGACTACAATTCATGAATAAAAGAAGAAGCTTGACAAGTAGAGCATTTGGGCACCCCATTTTCCATTGATGTCAAAGGGGGAGAGAAATTAGAAGGGAAATAATATTGCCATCAATGAAAAAGGGGGAGATTTTTAATCAAGGTTTTCATTGATGTCAATATGGCATTGACTGAGATGTCAATATTCTTGAGATGTCTGGTTCCAGATGATGATGCCGTGACTCTTGGTTGATACCATCGATGAAGATGTCGATGATCTAGATGTCAATTCACAAAGAATTCAAACCAATAAGGAAGGAAGCCCTAAGAATTACTTGATCTAATGTTTCATGCACTTGATGATCTAGACCTTAATCTATGATGACATGAAAGATCTCATTTGATGGTTGGAAGACTATCTTACTATCTTGGAAATTTCCTAATGATGAAGTTGCCTATGTCATATCACTGCACTATGACATGAATACATGATGAAACTATGATGAATCACTTGGTGACATAAGATGACATGGAGGACCTCATGATGACGTTTAAATATAATAAAAATACATAGTTGGAGTCATAACAATGAAGATGGCCTAATGACCTCTTGTTGTCCCAATCACTTTCTACACATAAAATTTAAGGACAGTCACAAAGAAAAATTATGTTTGCCACCTTAGAGGCATATTTTCTCAATGGGACCTAGACCATCTTAAAGAGGGGTTTTTCCTCTTTCCAACGAGCCCTTACATGCCCCGAAACTCCCAGCGGTTTGTGAGAAAATGAATTTTCAAGTTTAAAAATAATATTCTTTAAGGCTAGCCGACCTACACTTACACATTCATGTCGGCCTCCCTCCAAGAGATGTGTATCTTTATTAAAGATTGAAATCCTATATAATTATGACGTCCAACACCTCATTTCAACCATAAATTCGGTCAAAAATTCAGATATTGAGCACAGAATTAAGGAGGCTGAGAAGGACTTTGGCATCACGTTTTGCGCTAAATATTTGTGATCGAGTTACCTTGGATCTGAGTGGACAACAACCTAAAGTAGAAATTTTGTGGTTTCAAGAATATAACTCAGTGGACTAGTGTTAAAAAATTCAGTCCCACCTGTAATGAAAAGGCTGCAATCTAAAGTGCATCTGAAGGGATTTTCATGAGGTTTATTGTCATTTTTTGATCTTGGTATCTCTGTTTGGAGTGGCTGCTATAGCAGTAATGATTAAGTTTTATGAAAGCCTCTTGTTAGGAATTTCTTGTCTCTATATCATTATTTTTGTAGGAAACTACTATAGTTGTAAGGGACGAAGGTTGAGGGAGTTTTTAAGGTCATTCTTGAGACCTTGCAACAACCATATCACTGCAGTTCTATCTCTCTTGGAGGAAGTTGCTACATCAATCTAGACTGCCCCTTTTGTCATACCTTTTCACTCAATATGCAGTGCTAAAAAATACATAGAGACTTGAAGCTTTTGAGTATACTATAATGGCATTATAAAATAGCCCAAAAGAGCAGTCCTTTTGACATTAATTAGAGAAGCCAAGTGAAAATTTTGAAGAACATTTTTTAGAACAAATAATGAAGTGAAAAAACTGTTTTGGGAAGCCCTTGGTAGCATTTTTGAAGCACCATTGAAATCAGTCCTAAATATTGAAGAGGACACCCTTTGAAGACCTTGTTGAAGAAATCTTGAAAAATTGATTAGAGAGACCTTTGTCACACCTTTGGAGTAACAGTTTTTTTTTGTGAACAACTGTTGGAAGCAGCTTATTGAAAAAGTCTTCATGAAGTAACCTTGGAAAGGTTTATGGCTATCATGAATATCATTGAAGACATATTTGTGATTGTCAAATTTTTCATTGATGATTAAAGGTATTCTTGGAGATTTTCCTATTGAAGACTCCCTTGGAGAGCTCTTGAAGAAGCATTGTTGAAGACATCTTAGAGCAGGTGCAAAACTTGGGCTTCCTATTGAAGACTCCCTTGGAGAGCTCTTGAAGAAGCATTGTTGAAGACATCTTAGAGCAAGTGAAAAACTTGAGATTCCTATTGAACACACCTTGAAGGTCTTGGAGATATTATTGGATACCATGATGCATTGAAGCAATCGTGAGGTAACTTGGAGAAATTGTTTGGGTACGATGAAGAGCAGCGATGACACCTTCTAAGAAGAAAACGTTGTCATTGATGATGTGACATGGAGACTAAGTGTGACAAGGCTTGCTGAAGAAGGCTTTGGGAGACGTGAAGAATAATAGAACATATTTTGATGAAGTGAAGTTGAGGGTTGGAACCTCATAGAGACAAGGTCAGTGCCTTGGAAGATAGGGTTGGAGCTCTTGAGGATTGGAGTCCTCAAGAAACCAAGTCAGAGCCTGTACCATAAATATGGTTGGAGCCCTAGAGGTTGGTGCCTCAAATTGACAAGGTTGGAGCCTTGGAAAGACCAAGTCGGTGCTTGGCACAATACAGGTTGGAGCCTGGAAGATTGGAGTCTTCATCTACAGTTGGAGCCCTATATCATTATTGTACTTTACTTATTGTAAAAAGGAAATTAATAAAAGTATCTATTACATCATTGTTCATTTTTTGTTCTAAATATAAGTGATCTAACTGGTAAATTTAACAATTGAAAAGAAATATTGATTCACCCCCCTCTTAGTATTTCCAACAATTTATGTTTCATACCCATTGAATTTATCAAAAAACTTGAGCCATTTCACTTGCTGTAGTTGGTCCTTAAACCTTGGATAAGTTTGATGAAATTTTAATCCATTTGGTTCATAGCAAACAAGCGTTCCCATTGTGAGAATAACTATCGTCCTCCACTATTTTTTTTGACATGGTTAATGGAATATTTGAAAGAGGGAATGAATGGAATGAGAATTTTGAAATGAGAGGAATCGATATGAAAAAGGGTTAAATGTTGGCATGATAAGGCACTAATAGAAGAATTTGTGTTGCACCTAGATTTCTCCTTCACAATTTCCCAAATACTATTTCAAAGGACTGGTTTCATGTGTTTAATTTTGATTGGACTTTATGTGACTGGTGGTGTAATGATGAGGGGATATGGTATAACGGGTATGGATATGATAGAACATATATAAGGTTCTCATATTAAATGAAATTTCAACCTAAAAGTGGCCTCCTAAGGATAATAAAATAGGATTTAAAATAATAAAATAAGAGTTATGAATTTTGGAGGAAAAACAAGAAAACTATTTTTTTAAATTGTATTTTTGACTTATCTCCTTATCTGTTTACTCAAATTTCAATTTTAGACTCTCATTAGTTGTGGAATTAAATTCAACTTCTAATGAGTACCCATTATGCATACTTTTGAGATGACCCAGCTTGATAAAAATTGCAGATATCTTAAAAAACGTGTTAATGAGTATCTAAACTTGAAATTTTATTAAACCTATAAGGAGATAAGCCAAAAATACAATTAAATTTTTTGGTTTTTCTTATTTTCCCTCCAATTTTTTTTTTTTTTTACAAGTGGTTCACGTTCCTATGTGCCCGCACACATGTACCAGCTACACCCACGGTCTTAAGAAATCGCAGTAAATCTGACCGGGGGGTAATTCCTCCCTGAGGGGATCTACTATCGGCCTAACACTGAGGCCTAACCCTGCAGGTGTCTAGGAGATTTGATCTTGTGACCTCTCAATCAGGGAGTACTTCAAGCGGGGACTCAACCAATTGAACTAACCCTTGGGGCTATCCATCCAAAATATTTACATGTACCTCTTTTTTAATTTATAGAATTTTGATTGGTTTACATATTATGACATGGAAATTACATGACAATTTCATAGAATTTTAGGCTGAAATTTCCTCTAATGACTCTTTTAATACAATCATCCATACATTAAAACCTCATCTCTATATGAAATACAACTTTAACATTCTTACATACATTTATTCTTATTTTCCCTTGATATTATTTTTGTTGTAGAATTTGAATTTGGTTGCATAATTGAAAATTGGTTGTAGAATGATAGGAATTTTGTTTTATGCTTGTCATTTCTCTTATTTTCCTTATCTTATCGAAGAATATTTCTTTATTGTCATTTCTTTTTGATGGATAGTAAAAATAATTATGTTTATGAATATAATAGGCCACCTAAAAATTTATTAGAAAAAATAAGGATAAGAAAGGGGATTTTTTTGAAAATATAAACTTCCAAATGATCCACAGTTTTCAGTTAATAGTTTCTGTATAAACATGCAAACATAGCTGGTTATCATGTATATATATATATATTATTGAAAATAAATTACAATGAAGTTGGAGAGTGAGGAGAATAATCTCCTTTCTTGACCAACTTAAATTCAGAATTTTCTTGCAAGTATTTAAAAAAATCTTATGTTGTTAGTAGTTGATGATATAATCTTAATATATGACCATTCACAAGGAAATCAAAATTTTCAACATTAATAGTATTGATTTTGACTGCTCCATTATCACAAATAGTATCAATCTTATAAGGTCCAAAATAATGAGTTTGAAATTTTCCTTGAAAATTTTTGAGCTTGGAATAAAAAAGAAGATCATAATCACCTTGTTTGCAATTTTTGGCTTCGATAAACTTTTCATTCCATTTTGATCTGTGTTTTTGCATTATTCTATTTCTTTGAATAACATCCTGTCAGATTACATCTAGCTGATTCAATTGTACTAGTCTTTGTTTTTGAGCTTCTAATAATCAAGGCCCAATTTAGTAGCTATTCTATAGCTCTCCACTTGGAATTCAATTGGAAACAAAACTTTCTTCCTATAGACAATCTCATAAGGAGTATGTCTAGTTGTGTTTCTCCATGTGGTTCGATATTCCCATAGTGCTTCTGAAAGCTTTTCTTCCTAATCCTTTCTATGCAAATGCACGGTCTTGGTAAGAATTGCTTCAAGAACTTTCTTGGTAGATTCCAATTCTCCGTTGGATTGTGAATGATATGGACTATAATTCTTGTGCTTGATTTTATACTACTCCATGATCTATTGCACCAATCTAGATGTTAATTGGGTACCTTGATCTGTTACAAGCTATCTTAGAACACCAAAACGAGTAAAGATATCCCCAAAAATAAATGTAAATACAACATTTTTAGTTGAAAATAAAAGAGGTTTACATTCTACCCATTTTGTGACATAATTTGTTCAAACAAGTATGTACCTTTTGTGTTTAGATGAAGGATTTATGGGTCCAACAATCTAAAGCCCATTATTTAAAAGGTTCCACAAGTACCTATGGTTGTAGAGGAATTTCATCTAATTGTACTGGTTTTCCCATTATTTGAAAACTATCACATCTTTTGACATATTCTTTGTCATATTTGAAAATATATGGTCATTAAAATCCCAAAATAAGGATTTTGTAATCAGTTCTTTTTTTTGGCATAATTTCCACCAAATTGTTTATTATGACAAGCTTTTAGAATTTCTGGTAATTCATCTTATCGAACACATCTCCAAATTATTAGATTAGGTCTAGTTTTGTATAATTCTCCATCTATCCAAGAATAAGGTGCACTTGTTTAGATCAATTTTTTCTTTTCTTTGGTTGATAATTGTCTCGGTAACTTCCATGTAGCTAAATAATTGGTAATATTTGCAAACCAAGGTAATTTAGTAGATACTACAAAATATACTCATTCGGAAAATTATATTTTACATAAACATCATTACTATAATTTTTCATTCTTGAAAGGAAGTCAACAACTATATTTTCTTTTCCTAGTTTATCAAGAATAGCAATGTTGAACTCTTGTAATAATAACAACCATATTGTAATTATTCGATTGGTAACTAGTGTGCTCATTAAATATCTAATGGTGGAATTACCTCAATGAATAAAAGTTTCATAACCAGTGATGTAGTGATGAAACTTATTAATGACATGAACAACAACTAAAAACTCCTTTTCAAGAACAATATAATTTAACTCTTCTGGAGTAAAATTTTTACTCGTATAATAGATAGCATAAGGATTTAAATCTATTTATCCCAATAAAGCTCCTAAAGTGTTACCTGAAGCATCAATAAAAATATGAAAAGGGAGAGACCAATTGTTAGGATATTCCAACACATAGGAAATAGTTAAGAATAACTTAGTCTAGTGTAGAGTTAGGTAAAGTGTGTCTCTTTACCATGTAAATTTGTAACTTATAATCCGACGATCACGATTTGTAGTGATCCAATGGTTATCTCTCTCCTCAGTATTAACGACACTTGATTCGTGGCTTAGCACCTGATTGTTCCATGATCTCTATTTAAAGAGCATGGAAGGTCATTTGTAGGTTAACCGTTTATGAGAGAAACATATGTAACCTTTCTTTTTATATTAATAAATTTCCTGAAGTGGCCATGTTGGCTCAAGCCATGGACTGTTTCCCTCTTCGAGGGTTTTAACCACGTGATTATACTGGTGTACTGATTTGTGATCTATTTGTGTGCGGTGACCTTTGGTTCTTGATCTATGGAACTTACCCTGTAAATTCCTACATGGTATCAGAGCTATTTTGAGGGCCGCATCCGTTGTTGATCCAAATCTGAAGCCGGTTTGACTGCATGCAACTGCCGTTTTGTAGATCTACTATTTATGAAAATTTTCAGGCCTGGAGAACTTCTCTATTGTTTCCATAGCATTTTTAATAGTTATAAACACCTTTCATTTCATGCGAAAAGGGTTCTGGTTGCCCAATTTATTTAGATCTGGAGGCATAAAGTATATCTCTTTTGCAGTTATATTTGTTAATAATTCTACTTATTTTGGTTCCCTATGTTTATTTTAGTTTTTAGGTTTTATTTATTTGCTGAATCTATATCATCTTCTCTGTGTATGCTCTTTGCCTTGCACTATGTGTGATCTTGGCAAAACAGAAACAGGAAGAAGTTTTTTTTACTATGTATGCTCTTTCCCCGCGTCTCTGTGCGATCTCGGGAATTCAGAAATAGTAAAAAAATAGATCGTTGTGGGTAAGGCTAACTGAAAAACTAAAATTCTACCGTAAGGCTTGCATTTCTTTGTTTTCTTGGTTTTGTGTGCACTTTACAGCCAAACATATTCAAGAGAGTTTATTTTTCTTCCAAATTTGTTTGGAAATCTCATTAACGCCCTTGCTTCAGCTCTAGACCGCGTTAGTAAAGGCACACTAACGTGAACCTCTGCTCTTAAGCAGTGTGTTATAACACTAACGCGCCCTCTACTCTTTACTAGAGTGTTAGTAACGCTGAGCCTCTTCCAAAACAAAGCGTTAGTACAACAAACTAAAGCTCCCTTTAACTTGTGTTTTCAAAAGGGCATAACTTCTTCATCCGGAAGCTATTTCTCGAGCCATTTTTTTTGAAACTGCCTAATTTTTTGAGATATTTTCATTGGATCAGTTATTTTCACCTTTTCTCAGCTTTATTTTTTTAAAAAAAATGGAAATTTCATGCTCGATTATTCTTAACAGCACCAATTTTTTCCAATGGCTACCTCACATGGTAGATATACTTATAAGTAAAGGGATTTATAGAATAGCCATAGGACAAGAAACTAAACCATATGATGATGATAAAGTTCCTAAATGGGAAAATAAACAAGATCAAGCACGAGGGTTGATAGGAATGTCCATTGATAAAGATCTTTGACTTCACATCCTTGACATTGACACCCCTGATAAAGCCCTCGAAAATCTAAATATTTTTTTTGGCATTCAAAATCAAATTAGGGCCCACCAGCTTGAAAATGAGTTGCCTACTTTGGACCCTAATAATTTCTCCTCTATTGAAGACTTTTTGTCCAAATTCAAGACCCTAAGACTTGTTTTAGAAGGGTGTAAGGTCAAAAAGGAAGATGGTAGCCTCATCTATTGCATTCTTGCTAAGCTTGGCCCTGCATACTCTGTATTTGTTTCTGCCTTCCATTCAACAGGAGAAGTCATCATCTCTTCTAGAACCACCTACAAGAATCCCTCTTTTGATTCCTTTTGTGATTATTTGATAAGAGAAGAAGAAAAACTCTTACACCTTGGTCTTATCACTCCTGGGAATTCTTCTAAGAAAGCCTTAGCAGCCCAAGAGCAACCATATCAAAATAATCCCAAGAAGTAGTATCCTAAAAGGTATGGTCCTAAACCAAACAAGGGTCCTAAGCAATTTCATCCGCAAACTGAAAAATCACCTTACAAAAATGATAAGGAAAATAAAAACAAAGGGAAGAAGATAGATAGACATTGAAACTTTTGCAATCATGATGGCCATATAGAGTCCAAATGTTTTAAGAATATGGAAGCCTTAGAAGCAGCAATGAAGAAGCACAACATCAATTTGGAGCACTCTTCACCCTCGTCTCCAGGAATGGCACTTTCTGCTTGTGGTTGTCAAGCATCAAGATCTCGTTATGCATTAAATGTATCTTCCTCTTCTCCTTCTCATGAGTGGCTCATTGATTCTGGAGCTTCTTACCACATGGCCAAAAATAAATCCATGTTTTCTTCTTTAAATGATTGTAACACCAAACATATTTATGTTGGTGATGATAGATCTCTTAGTGTTGTAGGATTTGGAACCATTCATCTAGATAATGGTCATTTTAATGATGTACTATGTGTTCCTACCTTGTCATGCAACCTTCTCTCTGTTTATCAGATAACTCATTCAGGTGAAGGGAAAATAGTAGAATTCTCACCTCATGATGTTGTAATCAAGGACCTCAAAGATCCTATACATATTTTAGCCACTGGCATTGCAGATGATTCCACAAGGTTGTATAAGTTTGACAACTTTGGTTCATCATGTCTTCCCTCCGTTTTTGTTGCTCATAATGATGATGTGAGCAAACTTTGGCATGAGCGATTTGGTCACTTAAACTATCGCTCTCTTCAAACTCTATGTAAGGAAAATATGGTGACGGGCCTTCCTATGGTATCTTGTCGAGATGGTGTTTGCTCCGAATGTGTACTCGGAAAACATCATCGGGATAGTTTTGACAAACGTGCCTCTTGGCATGCTTCAACCCCTTTGCAGCTTGTGCACAGTGATTTATGTGGTCCACTTCCTGTTGTTTCTTTCTCTGGTTGCAAGTACTTCTTAACTTTCATTGATGATTTTTCTAGATGCACTTGGGTATACTTCTTAAAACTCAAGAGTGAAGTTTTTAACATGTTCTTGGCCTTTAAGGCCTTTGTTGAGAAACAATCTGGACATCAAATTCTTAAGTTAAGATCAGACAATGGCGGAGAATATGTTAACAACAAATTTATCAACTTCTGCACTGAGCATGGAATTCAATTGCAACATATTGTTCCATATACTCCACAACAAAATGGTGTAGCTGAAAGGAAGAATCGCACCTTAAAAGAAATGGCTAATTGTATGCTTCAATCTAAAGGACTTGGTCTCAATTTTTGGGCAGAAGCCATTAACTGTGCAAATTACATAGTAAATTGCACGCCTACTAAGGTTTTAAAGAATATAACTCCAGAAGAAGCTTGGAGCTCCATCAAACCAGATGTAAGTCACTTTCGTGTTTTTCGAAGTCATGCTTGGGCCCATATTCCAGATGCGAAACATAAAGCCTTAGAACCTAAGAATGAAAAATGCATTTTTGTTGGATATTCTAAAGATGTAAAAGGATATAGACTTCTTCAACCAAAATCCAAAAATATAATCATTAGAAGAGATGTAAAATTTGATGAAAATATATCGGCCTGTGAGCCTAGTTCAGCGGGTGTGCCACCTTTGGCCTGCGAGCCTGATTCGGCATATGTGCCACCTCTCTCTGTCTCTTCTATTTTTAATAGCATTCCTTCTAGTTCAGATGATGACAGCGAGGATGAAAATCCTCCTCCACCTCTTGAAATTGTTCCTTTTACTCCACAACTTCCAAGATGGGTGCGCTCTACTCGGGATGCAACAAGTTGTCTTGTAGGTGACCCTGCAGATCGACGACGTACTTGTTCTTAGTTCGAAAGAGCCTCTTCCTTATTGGTTCAAGTTCCAACAAATCCTGATCCAGAAACCTTTGAAGAAGCTTCCGTTCATCCAGATTGGGATGAAGCTATGAATGAAGAATATCATTCCTTATTGGCGAACGATACTTGGGATCTTGTTCCTCTTCCAAAAGGAAGAAAACTTGTCAGATGCAGATGGGTTTACAAAACAAAGTTTGGACCAGATGGAAAAGTGGATAGACATAAAGCTCATCTTGTTGCTAAAGGATTTTCACAAGTTGAAGGCATTGACTATACTGAAACCTTCTCCCCTGTTGCCAAAATGAATTCTATCCGCCTTGTTCTTTCCCTTGCCGCCTCCTTTAAATGGGAAGTCCATCAGATGGATGTTAAATCCGCCTTCTTACATGGAGATTTGCATGAAGAAATCTACATGGAACAACCCCCTGGCTTTATCCAAAAATACTCCAGCCTTGTTTGTCACCTTAGGAAGTCTCTCTATGGTCTCAAACAAGCTCCTCGGGCTTGGTATGCCAAAATGGATAGATTTCTCTTAGATAATGGCTTTTCTAGGTGTCATTCTAACAACACTGTCTACACCAAGAAAGTGGGTAATTCCTTCACCATCCTTATTCTTTATGTTGATGATCTTATCCTTATTGGTAGTGATCCAAACCATATAAACCATGTGAAGTCTAGCCTCAAAAAGAAGTTTGAAATGACAGACTTAGGACACTTGCATTATTTCCTTGGTCTTCAAGTCTTGCAATCCAAGGAAGGCATTACCCTCTCTCAGTCCAAGTATGCCTATGATCTTCTACACCACTTTCACATGGAAGACTGTTAGCCAGCCCCTTCTCCCTTTCAGTCTGGAGTCAAGCTTTCAATCAACTGTACTACCCCTGAAGTGCTACCTTATATCATCAACTTGTTGGTAAAATTTTGTATCTAACCCATACCCATCTTGACCTTTCCTTTGTCGTTGGTCTTGTCGCTCGGTTTATGCACCAACCTCATGAAAGTCACTAGAAAGCAGCCAAAATAATAATTCGATATATTCGAGGTAAAGTTCAGTTTGGGATTCATTACAGTGCAGGAGCATCTCCATTATTGATTGGTTTCATTGATTCTGATTGGGCTGGTGACCCTAATGATCGAAAGTCGACTGCAGGATATGTATTCACTCTCGGTTCAAGTCCTATTACTTGGTCTTGTAATAAACAAAGTGACATCTCTCTTTCTTCAGCAGAAGCAAAGTATCATGGTGCAGTTGAAGCCAACAAGGAAGCCATGTGGCTTCGTCAAATCCTGTCTGAATTTGGTCTCCATCAGCAGCATCCAACTACACTTTGGTGTGATAATCAGAGTGCCATTCAGCTATGTAAAGATCCAGTTCAGCATCAGCGTATGAAACACATTGAACTCCACATACACTTCATCAGAAAGCTCATTCATGATCGTGTTCTTTAAGTGCAGTACTATCCAACCAATGATCAGGTAGCCAATATCTTTACAAAGGCTCTCACAGAAGCGAAGTTTACCAAACTTTGATCCATGCTTGGAGTTCAAGAAAGTTGTCATTAAGGGGGGATAGGCTCTAATGCCTCCTTCCTTCTCCTATTGTGTCACTTTTGTAAATCCTTCAATCCTATCCCAATTTGTTCTTAAGGGGGGATGTTAGGATATTTCAACACATAGGAAATAGGCTCATTTTGTGTCACCTTTGTAAATCCTTCAATCCTATCCCAAGTTGTTCTTAAGGGGGGATGTTAGGATATTCCGACACATAGGAAATAGTTAAGAATAACTTAGTCTAGTGTATAGTTAGGTAAAGTGTGTTTCTTTACCATGTACATTTGTAACTTATAATTTGATGGTCACGATTTGTAGTAATCTGATAGTTATCTCTCTCCTCAGTATTAACGATGCTTGATCCATGGCTTAACACCCAATTGGTCCATGATCTCTATTTAAAGAGCATGGAGGATCATTTGTAGGTTAACCGTTTATGAGAGAAACATATGTAACCTTTCTTTTTATATTAATAAATTGCTTTAAGTTGCCACGTTGGCTCAGGCCATGGAATATTTCCCTCATTGAGGGTTTTAACCACATGATTATATTGGTGTACTGTTTGTGATCTATTTGTGCACGGTGACCTTTGGTTCTTGATCTACGGAACTTGCCCTGTAAATTCCTACACCAATTAGGCCCTATAAAAAAAATTTCTTTAGTAATTGTTTTTTTCAATGTTTCAAATGCTTTTTGACAATCATAGTTCCATGAAAATTCACATTCTTTTGTAATAAGTTTGAAAAGTGGAGAGGCTATATTTGTGAATTTTTTTATGAATTTCCTATAATATCTAGTAAATCCAAGAAAATTTCTAACATCTCTTTGAAAAATATGAATTGGAATTTTAGAAATAACGTCTACTTTAGATCTATCCACCTTAATTCCACCACTTGAAATATGGTGTCCTAAAGCAATCCCCTCATTGAAAATCATAAAACATTTCTCATGGATTAATGAAATGTTTACTTATTTACATCTAATAAGGATGTTTTCTAAATTTTCCATACCTTCCTCAAAGGTATCTCCATACACATTAAATTCATCCATGTATACTTCCACACAATCATGAATTAGATCAGAAAAAGTACCTAAAAAAGCTCTTTGAAATGTGGCAGTTTCATTACATAATTCAAAGGGAAGTACCCTATAGGCATATGTTCCCGAAATACATGTAAAAGTATTTTTATCTTGAACTTCTGGTGCTATTTGGATTTGGTTACATCCACTAAAACATTTAAAAATGAAAAATACTTCTTTCATGCTAAGGTATATAATAATTGATCTATAAAGGGTAGTGGAAAATTATATTTCAAAGTGGTTTTATTTAATTACTTGATCTGCACATTGCCATGGATATTCCACTCGACATTTTGTCACAAAAAATATGATAATATTATATAAAAAATATGAGATTCTACACTATTACAGTTTTATTAAACTTTAAGATATGCAGATTTAATTGGAATTTGTGCATGCATGCGAATATAAATTATGTAGAAAATTAGAGAACGAAAAAATATGCTCGCACACACATAAGACATAAGATATTCTCTCTAGGAAACCCTTTCAGGAGAAAATCCAGCTTGAAGTTGAGCTTCTTTGTTCTCTTTATTTGCCTAGAAATATGTCTGCAGGTATAAATAAGTAATGCATGTGGCTCGTGGGTTGGTATAGTGCACAGATCATCTGTGTGGGCTCTACCTCCTATCTCTCCTAGCTATTTTTTCTCAAATATGGAACAAAATTCTCCAGAAAGAATAGAATGCCTTTTCCTCCAAGTGGCTCGGTTATAACACAACCTGATAGCTTACAAGTGGTTAATTTTGAATACATCAAATCTTAAATAGAGTTAAAAAATAGACTCTTCTAGATTCTTTTACATCAAAAACACATGGTTAGCCCGTTTTCCAATAATAAAGGGGGTTGACGCGACATCGAGTTCTGTTGCAATGGAAATCACAAAGAGTTGTTGGTTCGTGATCTATTTTTTGATAGATCACCAGACATATAGAGGCATGAATAAGAAGATACAAAATATCCCAATACCATTAGATACAACTGGCAGCATGAAATTGGATTTACACTATGAGGAAGAGAATGGTACCTTTCATCCTCATAGTTTGTTGACAAATCTTCTGTTCGTACCATAATTCTTGCACTCCACTCGAGTGATTTACTCCATATTCTCTCGATCTCAACATCTACACACACTCACAAACTCTCAAGGATGAAAATATATTTTCCTTAGAAGATAATTAGATAAACAATGATATAAACCAATCAAAAAATATGTTGAGACATAATTGTGTAAGGGAGAGAACATAGATCTTGATTAATCTCATAAAATTGGTACACCACTTTTATACCTTCACTTAAATGTCTCCTCTCCATGGTCCAACAGAGTTTCCCCACTATATCCAAGGAATGAACATGAAGAGCCCTCACATAAGACTATGATCTCACAAGCTCTCTATATGGCAACAAAGTGGCAGCATAAGATCAAGATATTAGCTCATTAAAATATTGGCTCTCCAAAACTAGCCTAAACCTCTCAAATGATCCACTATAAATAAGTGAATGATAGTTCCCTGGGGGATGAATATGGATGCTCAGGAGGAAGAGAAGTTACAAAAGCTTCTAATGGATGAGTCCTGGAAAACTCGAATAGGTGAGTAATCGAGATTATCTCTTAGGGACTAAGTGAATTTGGAAGACTCCCTTGGCCTCAAGCACCTAAAAGGTGGATTTGGGCCTTAGTCGCAAGCACAAGAGGGAAAGGTAGCAGCTACAAGCCTTTGGCTATAAGCACAAGCCTCCCTTCCTACTGATAGGGGTACAACTAGTAGAAAATGTCACCACAAGTAAGGAAAAAGTCATTTGACTATGAGGGCTAAGGTTTAGAGACAAAAGGGTAGAAAAATAGGTTGAGAACAGATGCACCCTAATGTGTGAGGTCAAAATGATAAGCTGATGGCTGAAATACATTATGATAAAAAACAGAGGTCAGAGCGGTAGTGATGAAACATAGCCAAGAACGCGGATTGGAAAACACTAGAGATAAAATATCAACTGTGCTGATAACATCATCGAGGTAGGCATACCCATGCTCAATCATAATAAAATATTGAACATCTATGCCAAAAAAATGATGTAGATCCATGATGTAAAGTATTAGAACATAGCCATGAGAGACATACATAGTGGATCCATGTGACTCAATGAAGAGAGAATAGCCACTAAGGGATAAAATCATGGTTCTATGTCATAGTATACATTAGTAGGACAATGGACACATGAAAGACAAACAAGTTTCTTAGATATCCCTCAAAGTACATAAATGATACATAAATCCAACGTAGCCTAGGAAGGGTGGCATATAAGAGTGGGATTTATCTAATGCAGGGTCTTTGACATAAACGTGGTCGTACGAATCTACCCATGTGAGTAGATGATCTAAATTCAAGAAATGGTACAAACCACCTGATTACCAGCCAATGAGGTAAACTAGTAACAGATGCGAGGGAATACACGAATGAGGAAAATGGACCCTAGGGTACCTAGTATATTCCACTAAGTGTGAATGAATTAGCTGACGTCAAAGACCATAAAACTCCACCAATCATGATCCAATGATGTAAACCTAATTTCAATCGCGAGGAAACTTGCCACTAAGGTCTTCCAGCTCCAAGGTACTACCAGTTCCTAGATCAAGATCCTGGGTAATGATCTGAAGTCGATAGGAGAATATTCGTCAAATTAGGGCCTTGGTGTATCCCCAATAAATCGACACATAATAGACAAGGATGACTTTATGTATGGATGAAGTCATGAAAAGATGAAGTACAACTGTCAAAGGGATGGTCAAATCAAAAAGGTAAACAAGCTATTGCAGATGGCTGGCACAGGCTGAGACTTCTGTTGAACACATAACGACATGACATAAGAGTGACTTGAAAAAATGACTAATGAGCACCATGTGATATCATGCAATGGTGTAGGAGGCATTGAGGCATGCTCCATATGACTCAGAGAGTAACTAGCTGGAGGAGTAAAGAGAATCATATGGATGGTATGGCTCCTAGGAAAGCTAAAATCCAACTGTAAGTTGATGATGTAGAAAATTACCATGTTCAAGGGCGACGAAACTTATGCTTCTATGTTGATGGATAATGGAAATAAATTTTCCCTCCCTTCTCCTCTTATAAGTTCCTTTTTCGTAAAGTTGTCCCCCAATCTAGAAAAAGAGATAAAATTATACAAGGCAAAACCTACTAGCCATAGTGGAATAAGGTATTCATTTTTTCTAACTAGTCTATCCCAGTCCAAAAAGGGTTAAACTTATACTGGGTAGACGAAAATTCAAATACTTTAAAGAGCATGAAGTAGACAAGTGCAGTCGAAAAATTTTATATGTTAAGGAGTCTAAAAAGAGATTAAAGAAAAATTCTCCTGGAGGAATGAGTGGTACAAAGGGAAGTAACTAGTTCTGATAATGGTGGAACTACTCATGACATAAGGTGGACACGAGGTTGGATAATAGGACCACTCATCGCAGGAGTTCCCCAAAGAAAGGGTAAAACACCAAGTGAAAGTGAATGATAGGCCAAGCAGATGATGACGATGGAAGAGACAAACCAAGGTTCAAAAGGTAGAATTAGGCTAATAAAAGTGGAAATCACAAGGGATATAGTGTGGAATCCTATTGGGGTATGGCCAAAAATATGACTAAGAAGAGGGCAGGAGACTCAAATTCGAAGTCATGGCAGGTTAGAAGTAGGGAGTCCGAGAGATATTAAAAATAATTTCATGCACACAAATATGGAAAGAGGGTGCTAACTAGGGTATCCATGAGCGGGTAAGCTCTAGCATCAAGCTACGACATGCATACAGGAAGTGGTAAAAGTCACATCTTTATGAGGTCGGACATAAGTTATAAATAGTGCTAGTGGTTAGAAAGAAAAATAGGAAAAATTGATCTAACCCTATATGCCAATAGAATAATCATACCTTAGGCATGGTGTAATAAATGGTAATCTCCTAAGATAGAAGAAAAAGTTGAATCCCAAGTCATCCTGCAAAAGGTAGTTTTGAAAATAGAACATAAAGCTAAAAAGCCCCACTTTATCCAAAAATTAAAAAAATGAATATTTCTCAAGATGCAAAAAAAGGTTATAAAAGGATGTCAGGCCTCTCTCATCGTAGCATTAGCTCCCTGATGATTCTTCTTCTTTAGATTCGAGAATTTTTCAGTAGATAGAGTTGAGCATAGATGGGACATGATATGACGAAAACATATAGATGACATGGTGATTGATGGTCTGATATTGACAGGTGGAATTATTCCTATTTGAGAGCGAGTGTTAAATTATGAAAGTATCATCAAATTTCACTTTAGAAAACTCATTTGATGGAGATGATTATTTCATTTAATTCCTCTTTTGGAGAGGACCAAAATCGACCTAAAGATCATCAAATTTGGACAAGGGAAAATGTACTTATGAAGATAAAACCCACATATGCACATCCAAACAAGTCAGCCCTAAATAAAATTAGACACCCTTGGAAGCCTATAAATATAAGTCACCCCAAGATCATTTGGACATCACCAAGCATTTTCTTATTCACTTCTTCATTAATTGGCTCGCACAGGTCTGAGACAGAGACAATAAAAGAAGTTGATGGCTTGTCATAGGATAAATTAGGCCAAGGTCACTCGATTGTAGGCTTAAGGGAGCAATTGGAATCCTTCAGTCGCTTGCACAACTCCTCCTGCATGCGACTAGGAACTTTGACTCATATTTGACCATTAATCATAGTTGATTGTAGTTGACCACATAGAGGAAAAATTATTTGTCATATATTCTTTTAGTGGAATCTTATTTCTAAATTTTATTCGATTATTTTGTTGATGGTATTGTATTGGGCTCAACATACTCTCTGCTGAACATTTTCTGACAATCTAATAGAAAAATAATTTCAAAGGGTTTTCCCTATTGTGGGATTTTTCCCCAGTCTTTGACCAAACCTGGTGTCTCTTGTTGATGTGTTGATTGTCTCCTTTGTCATTGCATTAATTGTTCTATCTTTAATTATTGTTGATGAATGGAACAACTAATTGTAATTCGAAATATTTCTAATTAAAGTATTGAATCGGGAAAAAGTAATTAACACAACATGTAATAATTTCAAAATTTAACAAATTCATGCAATTTCACCAATTTATTTTCAAATTCAACTTTTAATTATTTTAAATTTAATTTAATTTACAAAATTAAAATTAAATCTCCACACGGAAAGTGTTTTTTATTAGTAGATTACCTAATTTGTCCCTTGCCTCTTTTATGTGTTTTTATTTATTTTTTCCAATTTAATTATTTGAAGAAAAATAATTATCATTTTTAAAGAAAAAAATCAAATAATACTGTAATCCTAATAGAGTAATTAAAAAAATAGATAAAATATATTTTTTTTTCATAAATTCTTTTACAAACATAATATAAATTCCTCAAAAAAAAATATAGAGTAATTAAAAAAATAGATAAAATGTATTTTTTTTCATAAATTCTTTTACAAACATAATAGAAATTCCTCTAAAAAATATAGTTCAATGTGATTGATAAAAAATTAGCTCTTCTTAATCTTAACCCATTTTCAAAAAGTTGAGATTATTGAAATTTAAAATAAACGAGCCTCACTTCACACGGATAAAAAAAATCTATTTGCGTTTACTATTTTCATTCATTTCCCATTCCAACTTTCTTACCATCAAATTCTAACGAATAATAATTTTAATTCTAACGAGTAATACTTTTTATTCCAGTAATTTTCCTAAAATATCACTAAGAATTCTAGAATCTATATATAATTATTACAGATAAGAATATTTTTACAATAATATCCTCAAACATTTCTGTCAATTTAAAAATAAGATTTTTTTTACACTTATTCTATAAATATAGAATTTTAAAAATTTTAAATTTTTCTTATACTAGAACAAATTTCATAAGTTTTTAGAAGAAACTGATATAATTTTCAGATTTGTCAATAGTATCTTTCATAAATTTATCTGTGTAAACCAATGTACTCCATCTGAAATATTCAACTCTCCCATGTCTAAATAGAACTATCTAAATACCAATTAATGTTAACGAAACTAGTTGAACTAACGCCATCCAAAATATTCAACTCTCCCATGCCTATGTGGTGCTTTCTAAACACTAATTAATGTTAAAGAAAACTAGTTCAAATAATACCATAAATTAGACTATAATAATATTTTGTGATACATTATTTAAGTTCTTAAATTCTAGGAAATGATCAAGTGATATGATCAAGTGCTGAATGAGAAAAATGATAATAAATAATCAAAGTGTAATTGTAAATAAACTAGCAATTGCACCATCATCCGATGTTGTGAAAGAAAAGCCATAAGATTCTTAAAGAGATTCAATAGTTGCTCGAATAGTCTATAGTGCGACTTTTTCGAGGCTTTTACGGTAGGTTTTTCTGGTTTAATATCTCTAAATTCGGGCAGGAATTTATTGAAAATAGAAGTTTGATGGGTAACCTTGCACAATCAAAGTGCCCTATGGGTTTTTTAGGGTGTTGAATCCATATTTACAGTCAAAAACCCAGTTTAAATAAAAGAAATCAAGATTTTACCTCAATTTTTTTCACCGGATTCCGGCACCTGAAACTCCAAAAAGTCGCACTAAAGACAACTCCATAGTTGTTAAGCAAGATATCTGTAGTGATTTTGGTCAATTTTATTAAAGGCACGAAAAGAATATTGTGCCCTGTCCCAATTTTTATTTGTAATTAAAAACAAATTTATAAAATTAAAAGTAATAATTTGGAGAGGTTGTTATTTTATCAAATATAATCCCCAAGTACTACTTTGAAGATAATTTGGAGAGAGTGTTATTTTATTAAGCCATGTTGATTTTCTACTCTAAGAACAACTGATTAACTGATTTGACACTACTTTTCATCGAGTTTGGCATGTGATTGAGTTCATTAAGGGAGGAAAATTATAAAGGTAAGTACCATGATTCAAGAGAGATTTGTAGGTATTGTTTTGGTATTGGTTTTGCCCATTGGATCACAGTTGATGTGTTTTCTTTTCTGCATCTTATTCTCTTTCCTCTTGGTTTCAAATTTCTAATTTGCAGCACTACAACCACAAAGCCTGGATAATTTTTCTCTTATGTCAATCTTATTCATCTTCGTGGAGGTTCAAGGAAAATGGAACTATGGTTGTGATAGTCTCCGGAGGTGCCCTCATGGTTGAAGTCCACTGAAAGTTGAGTTTTTTCTCCATGGATTACTCAAGAAACTTTGATAAATGAAATTGTTGGTTGATCTTATTACATGTTCCTTGTGGTCTATATTGACCATGAGCAGGTCAAAGTTTCAGGGAGAAATGATGATCAATTAGTGGATTCCAATCAGAAATATGCTGGAAGGGCACTGGAAAAATGGTGCATTTTGGATAAACTTTTTCCTATGCAATGCCACAACATACCAGGCCTGTCATAACAAAATTCATTAAGATATTTGTCTCTTACTACACATTCATCATTCATCAAAATGTTGGAAAGAAAAATTAAAAGTAGAATACAAAAACCCTCTTTTACCATTTTTTATAGAATGTCATTTGATTTTAGGATTTTACCAAAAAAGCTAACCAATAAAGCAATGGTGCACGATAGTGTAACAACTTTGAGAAATATATACATGACATGAGCTGTGAACATGGGCATAAACAGAAAAGGCATTGGATAGAAATGAGTAAAATTACACAATTTAACAATGAAATCCCTAAAAATCTTGAAATGAGTACAAAACATAAAAGGGTAGAGATCCACATACAGCTGTTAATAACTGCTTCTTATCAAAAGGAGGATCTCAACCACGGAGTAAATAGGATACAACTAAAGTAGTGACATAAAGCTATTATATGACATAAATAATTAAAATCAAACATGTATGATTCTCTTTAAAGAATTCCATTGTAGCAGAATCTCAAAAATTGTTTTGTACATAAATATTGACTCAAATTTTAATTAAAATAATCAAAGAATATAAGTATACATTTAATTATAAGAGTATTTTTTGACTCAAATGGTAGAAATTACCTATAGCTTTAATGTAAAAACCCAACAAACAATGGAAACTCAACATGTATTTGAAAGCCAATTTTCAACACAAAATTAGTTTTCCTTTAAAAAGGTAATAAGCTTCACCATTCATCCGCACCACATTATGGAATTCTTTTATAGAACATATATACCTATAACACATATTTCATTAAATTTGGAAGTTTTCCATCGATCTAGAATTTAGAAATTTTAACTAGATTAAGTTTTTTCAAAATGTGGAATTATAAAATCACTTAGTTTACTAATTTTAATGTAGATATTCACCATTTTTGGTGAAAATTTTGTCATGGTAAAGTATATAAATTTTTTTTATATAAACTTGCAAAAACAAATATTTCACATCTTAATCTTGGTTTCCTTACATTATCTCTTTTAAGATTTTTTATGGTTTTTACTAAAAGCTAGTTTTTTAAAGTTATCTTATGAAAATAATGTTGTGTATGTTACTATTATTAACTTTATGAAAATAATGTTTTGGCACAATTTAAAATTTTGTTGCCTTTGCAACACTAGTAATATGGTTGAAGATGAAAAACCATCTTAGAACATCCACTTTATACTCAAATTTGGATTTAAATTTCAAAATATTTGTGGCACTACTAACCTTCTTGATCTTTTAACTAAACAAAATTATGATGATCTTGAAACACTTATTTTAATGTTTTTTTAGCATAATAATAAAATTCTTAAGAATTTAGAGTAATATCTTTATGGCTTCTTATATACCATATTATTTGGTCTTAGTGGATGATAATCATCATTATCACCATCATCATTACATACTATTGTAGGAAGTTTGAACCATTTTAAAGTTGACATGAGAAAATATTTTTTTACAATCAATTTAAATGTTGAATGAGAGTAGTAGTATAATTTATTTATTATTTATTATTTATTATTTGTTCTTTTGTGTGAAAACCTAACTTAATTGAGATTGACTTGATGAATAATAGATTAATATGCAAGATATATATTAAGTATAAAGTTATTTAATGACAAATTATCATAGTAATGTGTCCAATATATACCAGCATAGATCCACCTTAAATACATATTTAACATGAGCCTAGAGAGATTAGAGAGATTAAATGTTGAATGAGAGTAGTAGTATCATTGATTTTATTTATTATTTGTACTTTTGTGTTAAAAACTATTGTTTTTAAGACCAAGTTTAGAAGATGTTGTTTTTAAGTGCATTATTGAATTTGATTATGCATATTTGATATGGTGAGAAGTCATGTTGGTCAAGCAAAGCTTTGAAAACTTAAATATTTTATGGCACTGTCATGTCATTTGTATCACCACGTGATTACATTAAAATACTAAATAATATAATTATATTGAAATACTAAATAATATAAAACTCCAAAAA
The DNA here is from genome assembly GCA_034641835.2 of Pinus albicaulis. Lineage (NCBI taxonomy): Eukaryota > Viridiplantae > Streptophyta > Pinopsida > Pinales > Pinaceae > Pinus > Pinus albicaulis. Next base: position 40,830 of record JAXQQM020090678.1, read on the forward strand.
TAATATTAAGAGAATAGTTGATATACAACAAATATTGAAAAGTGTGTCTGAATGTGTATTAATAGATCTTTCAAAAAAAAAAATATAGTCGAACTTACACATCTCCTCATACTAGGTTGTAGAATGAGCCTTGTCTCTCGACTCAATTACTAATCATTTTAATTATCAAAATCAATCATGAATTAGAATAGTAACAAAGTAATACAATTTGATTATTTTCAAATCCAAGAGGAAAGAGAGAAAATTGACTAAACTATTTATTAAAAATGTTTAGTTTTTATTCCTAGAGTGTTTAAGGATATTATATTGAAAAGAACATATTGACATTCATCTAAAACTTAGATTCCTTACATTATTTCTATTATCATTAATATTTATATTTATGTATTAAATTTGACTCGTGAATAATAGATTTTGTAAAAAGATTCTTACCTATAAAGTTATTTAACAATATATGAATATTGTGTTTCTTACTATTATTAACCATTTTAAATTGACACTAACTACTTTTCCTATGTTGAGTACAAATTTATTATGCTAGTACAATGTTGGCACCACTTCAAAGTCTATAAGAGGAAATATTTTATAAGTCTAGTTGTGTTGTTCAATGATCAAAATCATTTTTTTTATAAATTAGAGTGCAACAAAACAACAAATTTGATTTAGATCAATTATAATAAGGAATATTGAGGAAAAATCACTTCAAACATTATTACAAATGTCTAACTTTTTTTCATTAAGTGTTTTAATGGTTTATATTAAATAGAATACTAATTAGCTACTCCATTATTGTTTTAATAGACCAAGTTTAGAAGAAGTTGTTTTTAAGTGCATTATTGAATTTGATTATGCATATTTGATATGGTGACAAGTCATGTTGGTCAAACAAAGCTTTGAAAACTTAAATATTTTATGGCATAGTCATGTCATTTGTATCACCACATGATTACATTGAAATACTAAATAATATAAAACTCCTCCAAAAATAATATGAAGAGAATATTTGATATACATCATATATTGAAAAGTGTGTTTGAATGCATATTAAAAGATCCTTCAAAAAAAAATCACATTCATGAATCATATAAACCTAATCTTAAGATATTCGCCCAAGTAGGTCAAGAACAGCTTCTAGACCATATTTATCTATCTTGGTCTTCTTGCAATGTTCTTTCTTTGGCAGCCATGCCCAAACTATGGTATTAATTGGAATAGAGCCAAGTTCTGTGTCATCAAGATTTGGTATCCAATATTGCTCTAAAAATTTTCCATTGTATTTCCCTGAAATAGGCTTCCACCAATCAACCTTTACATGAATATTCTCACTTTCATTATCCCTAAATATATCTGAGATGGATTTTTCCATCCAAATCATCTCTCCTGCATCCTCATTTCCTGATCTAACTAGCAACATCATTCCTTTCTGAACATCAATCTTTGGATTGAATGTTGGCTTTGGCTTGTTGCATTTGGGTCCAACATATACGGGTTCATCTATTGCATTATCAAAATATTCATCCATAATACTTGAGATTACATGGAGTGCATTACGATCAACATCAACAACGTGCCTTGTCTTGGGCCAGAAATCCTCAAAAGATGAATCACTTCCATCTATTATTCTATGATCATTATAGATTCCATCTAATGTATCAAGAACTCTTTCCTAATACACTACTTTATTTTTCCATTCCTCTGTAACAATTGGTGAATCTTCGTTCCTGATAATGTCTTTCCACATTTTTATGTATGATGTTATCCCTTCCTTTAGTTCTTTGAAATAGGCATCATTCTTTTTGGAATCTAAGAAAGATGGGTTCCCTATGGGAATTATAGGTCGACCTTCATCATCTATATTCCATAACTCAACTGGTTCTGACCACTCAGTATCTCTAATGGATTCTTTGTACCTTAGTACTGGAATATCATTGAGTACAAGAAATTGGAAGTATTGAACATTAAGATGTCCAACTAGTGCATTTTTTCCCTCCTTGATGTATCCATTAAGGAAACTTTTGAAGTCATAGACCTTGTCAATAAGTGTAGGTGGAAACACTGGGTTTTCTTCAATTTTGCGATATGTATCCATCATTTCAGGTAAAGAATATATATCTTTACTTTTTAGGTTGGAAGACATTCTTCCGTAGGTTACATCGATGTCTTCATGGGTGTGCCCCACAGGCAAGAATCCAACCTCAATAGTGATGAAGACACCAAGTGCAATTAAAAGTGATAAAAACATGAAAAGATAGTGATTCTTATTATCACTTGTTGCATTGTCCAACTGTAACAACAAATATGGAGGAAGAGCTTTAAAATCAACATTTTGGCTCTTTGATCTTCCATGAGATATAAAATCATCCTTGTAAACTTGACACTTTGAGTAAATAGAGGTGTCAGGTAATGCATTTGTAAGTGGGTTTCTTGAACTTCCACTCTCATAAAGTAGATCACCATACATATCAATTTGTGGGTCTTCAAGGTCCCTTAAGCACTTTGCAAGGGATGTAATAGTAAATTGCGATCCCATGTGTACAAATGGTAGGGAGAAATGACCAAAACCTCCTGTGTTATGCCCATGTGTTAGCATACCTGTCAATGACACACCTAAATTTGTTCCTACAATAGATTTTGATTTGACATGTAGCCTTGGGATTGAAGTCTTTGTTTTATCCATTTTATCATGGATAATGCTCAAATACTCATTTGGAAACCGCTCTGACATAATTCTATGGGCATAGTAGCAATATCTTCCACACATAACAATCTTGTTATGTTTGTTCAACCTACCTCGTGCCTTTTCTTCCATCTCTTTTGTAGTCGTTGACTTCATCTGTGCTTTCAACACAATACATTCATTGCATTTACTGAAGTTGGTGTTCTTTGAAAATGCCACATCTCGAAACTTAGTATTCCATATCTTGCTCATTGTTGACTGTGATATTGATGGGTAATTGAGCTTTTGAAGAGCCTCATTGATCTCTTTTAACAGAGAATTTCATGTGTAAGTCGAAGGAAGCAATCTAAAAGGATCAGATGTTCCATCTTCTTCAACTTGACGTGTTTGGTTTGGTGAAAAATCTGAATTATCCATTACAATTTTGTGCAATATTTCTATGGCTGCCACGGTGTGTCGTCATGCTTTGCATGTGTTGGTGTTACCATGAATAGCTTTGATCTGTCCATTTTGGAAATATTGAAGGTAGTTACAGAATGTGCTTTGAGGAACCTTATGTATTTTATACCATGCTTTCTTACAAATAATATTCCCATTAAATCTCATGTCCTTTACATTTCTAGAAATAGGTGGTAGGCCATGGCCATGGCTCCTTGGCATGACTGTGTTTGACGTGAGTGAATTCAAGACAAATTCCCTAATACCATTTTTATTTATTTGTCTCATGCCCCTTCTAGCACCTGCAATGGCCTTCCTATCCACATGTTGAAGACAATCTTTTGTACAACATACATCTGCTGCCAAAAGTCGAATTTCTTTCTCTTCATCTATATTTGTTTGACATTTTGCAATTTTTGTTGTAGCCATAACTCGTTTATTCCTTTTATATGGCCTTGTTACATGAATATCAATTGAGTTTATATATTTTTCATTACAAAGATTCCCATCCCATTTGTTTAAGGGATTTGTGTCTTCTATAACATCCCAGAACACCATTTCCTTGGTTGGCTCCTTGAACTTTTCCTTAACCCTTAATATCACACCTTTGTCGTCCACCAACTTATTTATTGGCCATCTAACCAAACAATGTATAGACTTATCCCCAATTCTGAATATTTCACAATTTCCATCTATCTCTTCCAAAAAAACACCAAAGTCCATTTCTCCTAGTGTTTCACCTTCAAGAATGTCATCCTCGCAAACATTAACTAGCATTCCTTTGGCAATGCACATGCTAGTTACCATGCATTCATGTGTAAGAGAAACCTTTTTACATATGAATTTAACCCTATCTTGGGGAATATTTATGGCATTATCATGACAATGAGGTTCCAAATCTAATTCTGGCGAAATCTCATAAGATTCCAATACACCCCCTAGTATATGCTCAAATCCTGTTGGATGTGGTAGAGCAACATCATTCTTTAAAACCTTCTCAATTTTAACCACTATGCATCCTCTCTTTACCATCTTTCCATGCACTTTATGCCCAAGCTCTGTATTGAATATGGAGCCCTCACCAACCTCCATTCCATGTTGCAGAAGATCTACCTTTTCTCCAATAGAAAATGTAGAAGAAACATTTGCACCTATAGACGAATGTAAATAAGGTTAGTATTTACTCAAAAAAAAGTATTATACTATCAATAATATTTGAACACATGCTTCAATATTTTGATTTACCTATGTTGTGCCTCAAATGTCTGATCTTCCATGGATGTATGTCCCCTTCATCAACATCCTCAATCAAATGTGGTTGAGTGACATCAATTATCAAAATTGCAACATAACATGCATGAACCCTTTCTCAGACATAATAAGTTCCAGACTCTGTAGATTGGACCCTTCCTAGCCCAACGACTTGATCATTAATAAGGAGATCAACATAGTCCCCTTTTGCTATATTTTCCGTTTTAGCTTGTACCAATTTTGTAACAACAATTAAACCATAAATTGTAATTAAAAGGCTGAACCATGTAACGTGTGATTTTATATTTTCGCAAAAACACACAACTTTCAAAAAGTAATATAGATGCAATAATTTAAAAAGTATGGTAGTCATATTGTATGTAATGAAACATTGTTCCCCACCATCTAGTGCCTACTACCAAAAAAGTACTTTACATGCAAATTACACAAAAAAACATATATGAAGACCATGCAATGAGAGATGTAGATAGTGACATAGAATGACAAATATAAGCTCATATCAAACCACCAAGTTCCTATTTAACTTCAGAAATGACACTTGTAGTCTTAATGCATGTGTATGAATAATGATCATAAGAAATTTGTAGAAGTTGAAGAACCAAAACATGGTCCATTGTAAAATCTAAGAAATTCCAAGATTGATGCTACATAAGATGTCTAAAAGCCCCATGAAAAGGAGAAATTATTTTTTCACTTAGTGAGGATGTTTGATGTTTGAACTTGATAATCAAAAGCCAAACTAGAGGTTTTCTTCCAAATAAAAGTTTTGAATGACAAATATAAGCTCATATCAAACCACCAAGTTCCTATTTAAATTCAAAAATGACACATGTAGTCTTAAATCCTGTGTATGAATAATGATCATAAGAAATTTGTAGAAGTTGAAGAACCAAAACATGGTCCATTGTAAAATCTAAGAAACTCCGAGATTGATGCTACATAAGATGTCTAAAAGCCCCATGAAAAGGAGAAATTATATCCCCTTAGAGAGGATGTTTGATGTTTGAACTTGATAATCAAAAGGCAAACTAGAGGTTTCCTTCCAAATAAAAGTTTCGGTACTGTAAATACTAAATAATTCTCATTTTTATTCTAAAAGAAAAGAAATTGAATTTTACAAATCTTTAGTTCCAAGTTAGAACTCCCTACCTATACTCATTAAGGACATACTATTGAGGATGAATACAAAGGGATGTTAACTTTAGGTCCTCAAAAAGTGTAGATTTGAGTTTTCCTAGATTTTTATGTTGATGAGGAAGAGTCTTATCTTATGCATCCAAACATTAGTGAAATTGTTTTTGGAAGTTCATAACTATACAACAAAATAGAGACAAAAACAATACATGTCAAAAAATTATGCTTGCTACTTTAAGTTGCATACATTTTCATTGGAAGCAAAATTTAGTATACCTCAATAATACATTTATTCATAAACTTCAAAATTATACAAAGATCACATTATTCTCCATGGATCAAATAATTATGATTGGATTTTTGTGTTTGTGCCAAAAGGAAAGCTATACCATTATCTTTCCTTCCAACTCAAGCACAAATGTAGTGCCAACAACAACATATATCTATATACAATTCATTTTCACTATCATTGATCTCCATAAATTGTTCCAAATTCAATAAAAGGGCACATCAAAAGCTATAACTCTAACCATTGTGATTATTGAGACAATGTCACCCCTAGAGCATTGGTTGCATAAGTGTAATGGTGTCTAGAAGAAAGCTAGTAATCACTAGGTATCCTTCTTGCATAATCACAAATGCATTGCCAAGAATAATTTCAGAGCACTAACCTTGGTGAGGGTGAAATCTTGATAGTTTTCCTTTTGGAACAAGAACAAAGAAATCTAGTGCATTTTATAACTCCTTCTAACACAAATAAAAGCACATTTCCAACAATAACGTTGCATTGCGAAAAAAAAATCAAGGGATGCAAGATTTACTTTTATCACAAACACAAACACATTTTCAACAATAACATTGCAGGATGAAGGAAATTTAACACATTATAACCTTCCTTCTAGCATAAAAACATACATATTTCTAATAACAACATTACATTATGAAGGAAATATAATGTGTGCTAGCTTTCCTTCTATCACAAGTAGAACCCCGTTTCGAGCAACAACATTGCACCTTAAATGAAAGCTAACAATCAATATCATTCCTTCTACTACAAACATAAGCATATTGCTAGAAGCAATGTTACACGGTCAAATAAACCTAGCACATGCTAGATTCCCTTCTAGCACAAACACAAGCACATTGCCAACAACAATTTTGTAAGGCGTTTGAAATCTACCACATGCTAAATATTCTAGCCTAAATAGAAGCATGTTACTCACAAAAACATTGCAAAGTAAAATAAATTTTACACATTCTAGAGTTTCTTCTAGCACAAACAAAATCACATTGCCAAAAACAACATTGCAGGGTGGAAGATATATAACCTATATTTCATTTACTTCTAGCACATTGCCAACAATAACATTGTAGTGAAAACGAAATCAAATGCATGATAGAATTCCTTCTAGCACAAGCACAAGTACATTTCCAACAATATTGCATTGCAAAAGAAATACAATGCAAGTTATATTTCATCCTAGCACAAATACAAGCAAGCAGGTTTCCAACAACAATATTGCATCGCGAAACAAATCTATTGCATACTAGATTTTATTCTAGTACAAACATAAGCACGTTTCTAACACCAATATTGCATTGCAAAAAAAATTAGGTGCATGCTAGAATTCCTCCCACAATACACAAACATAATGTCAAAATCAATATTGTAGGGTAAATGAAATCTAAATCATGCTAGATTTTCTTCTATCACAAACATAAGCATATTTCCAATCACAATATTTCAAGGTGAATTAGATCTAACATGCTATTTGTGTTGGCAATATGATGCTGAGTGTTGTCCTTGATAGCAACCCACTTGAAGAAGATGATGGCAACCTACTTGATGAAGTTGTTCTTGACTTGATGAACTTGTTAATGATGTAAATCTGATGTTCTACAAGTAGTACAGAAGTTGCAGAAGAAAGGAATATCAGTATGTGCAAGAGTAATGATGAAAAGTGTATGTCATAAGGCATACGCGGGTTTGCTTAATAAAAGGCGCGTATGCACGCAGAAAAGTACGTGCCAAGTCGCGTATGGTCAATTGCGCTCTAAATGTGTAAAACCAAGGGTTACTACCATGGTATTGACCCATTGTATTGAGCGTTGAGTTGTCTATTTGATCCCATCCAGGAATACCATCGGAAGTGATGTGGTTTTGGCTTATGGTATTGAAAAAGGATAAATCTATATAAGGAGGAGAAAATCATTGTGCAATGGGTGTGTGAGTCTGGGTTTGAATGAATACTTCACTCTGAAGTATGTCTGAATGGAAAAGGTAACAGTTTGATGATAGATCTAAATCTGTGATGCACCTATGAAGAAAATGATGAAGAAGGGAATCTAGATCTGAAATGTATTTGTATATTCTAGATCTGTTTATGGAATGCTTAGATCTGAGATGAGGCGAAAATCTGTCTGAAGTAAAGGGTAAAATCTGAACTGAATATCTAATCTGAAGAAGTAAGCTGCTCTATAATGTTTGAAGAACTATACGCAAGTTTATGACAGTGGAAGCGCGTATATACGCGGTTTGGATAAAGCGAAAGTGCGTATGGGTTGTGAAATCAGTTCTGAAGTATGTGCAGAGGTATACGCGGGTTTATATGAATGAAGGCACGTATATACGCCGGATCAGTGAAAGCGTGTATGAAAACCAGGGTTTGTCACATGAAGCATGAAATGTCTCATCCGCGAGGCCGTGTTATCGCTATCTCATAATGATGTATTCTACGTATCTGGGTTGTCCGAATTGATAAGGAGCACGCTTTGATGTGTGATTGAGCGGCGGTGGAGTAGGTCCGGGCCCGAAAAACATGATGAAAAGTGGCCCGCAAGTTGTGTTCTAAAGGAAGCTGGATCCGGTGTTGGGTAGCACTTATAATGGTTGACCATGGTAGCCGAGGGTTGTTGATTTCGCCGGGGCTGTAGTTTCCTTCGTGTGAGGGCCGGGTAAACGAGAGCGGTGGGGTCGAGCTCCCTTCCATAGAGAGTCGGTAAACAAGAGCAAGGGGGTCGAGCTCCTTCAGAAAGGCCGGTAAACGAGCGCAGTGGGTGCCTGGCGTACCGGGTATGAGTCTCATATTAGTACATAGTTGTAAGATGTTTTCTCTATAATAAAATATTGAAGGCTGAGACAACGGCAGCAGTGGTTTTCTCCCGACTTGGGTTTCCACCTAAAATCCTGGTGTTTATGTGTGATGCTTATGTGTGATGGTTTATTCTGTTATTACTGCACATGCTTACTATTATCTAATCATCAGAAGAAAGAATGTTGCATAGAACTAAGTAAAGAATTAATGGCATAATAAGATCTATGTGTATACGCGAGTTTTATGAAGGATATCCGCGTGTATACGCGAGTCTGGTTCAGCAAAGTAGCGTATGGGTTTTGAAGTAAGAAAAAGTAAAATATTTGAGTAAGTCCTAAATACTGATTCACCCCCTCCCCCCCCCCTCTCAGTATTTTTCCCAACAATTGGTATCAGAGCAGGTCCTTCTGCAGAAGCTTGATCGCTTGAAGGAGATCCGTCGCCATGGGAAGTCATGAAGGGATAATGTCTATACGGCCACCTCTATTCAATGGAAATAATCTGTTATTCTGGAAGATACGAACAAAATCATATCTGCAAAGTCTTGGTGCAGAAGTATGGGCAATCGTGGAAGAAGGTTATCAGTATCCGGCAAGTATTCCTACTGATGCAGCAGAAAGGAAGAAATATGAATTCAATGCCAAAGCAGTCAATGTTTTGTTAGGAAGCATGTCTGAATCAGAATTCGCTAAAGTGATGCAGCTAAATTCAGCAAAAGAAATATGGGACAAAATCATTCTGAGCTATGAAGGAGATACAAAGGTAAAAAGTGCAAAACTCCAAACTCTCCGAATTGAATATGAAAATTTAAGGATGCATAGTGATGAGAGTATTGCCAGTTTCTTTTTACATCTAGATGATATTGTAAATCGTATGAGAAGTTTGGGTGAAACCATAACTGATACTACTCTGGTGGAAAAATTCTTAAGATCTCTGACTTCAAAATTTGAGTCAAAAGTATAAGCTATTGAAGAAAGGCAAGATCTGCAAACTCTTACTATTGTTCAACTACATGGTATTCTGACTGCTTGTGAAATGAGACAAGGAGGTCCCTCTCAAATCAAAGAAGTTGTTTTTAAGGTGTGTGCAAAAGGAAAAGAAAAGGCAGATGTCAAGGAATCAAATTATATATCAGAAGAAGAAGAAGCAAATTTTGTGAGAAAACTCCAACTAGGAACTGGAAGATTCAAAGGTAAGCTTCCCTTCAAGTGTTTTTCTTGTGGAAAATTTGGTCATTATGCTGCTAAATGTCCTTATGAAGATAATCATGGTAAAGGGAAACAATTTGAAAAGAGAAAGAGTTATTATACAAATGAAGTATCTGATGAGGAAGAAGAAGATTCTGACCAAGATCTACAAGTGCTTATGGAAAAGAAGCAAAAGAAGAAGGTTACTCAAAAGAAGACATCTCAGAAGACATGTGTGGCAGAAAATGAAGAAGATAAAACAGGTACTGATTGTTGTTCTTGTGATTCACTTTCTTGTGCAAGCAATGGTGAAGATAGTGAACGTAACAGTATAAGTCTAGAAGAAAAACTCAAGATCAGTGATGAAAGCAATGATTGGAATCAATTTCATAAGAGAGAATCTGTCTACAAAGATATGATCTCTAGAATGAATGGACAGAAAGAAATACTGAATGGACATATAGACAAGTATCAAAAGTTGTATGTTTTTGCAACCAATCGAAGTGAAAGACTTGAAGCATAAATCATCTCTCTCAAAGAAGATCTAGAAAAATCAAATAAGAAGAATGAAGAGCTGCTACAAACATGTGAAGAACAAGAAAATTGGTTGAAGGAAGAAATGTTAAAATTGAATGATCAAGTAGAAGAAGGAAAAAGGGTCGAAGAAAGCATGAAGAAGCAATGCCAAAAATTGGAGGTTGAGGTAAACATTCTTAAAGGTAAATTAGAAGAAAAGGATAAACTCTTGAGGTTTCAAGATAGTACTAAGATTCTGGACAATATTCTTAGAAATCAAAGGTCTCCAGCTATTAAACTTGGTCTTGGTTTTCATGAAACGGTCAAAGGAGAATCTAGTTTACAAGGAAGTGCTAAGAATTCAAAGGATGACAAAGAAAAACCAGAAGTGGTGAAAGAGACAAAAGGTCTACCAACAAACATGAATACTCAAAGGAAATCATTCACTAATGTTGAATGCTTTAAATGTCATAATTATGGGCATGTTGCAGCAAATTGCAGAAGCAGATCATTTCAGTCACAATCAAACAGATTCTATTCAGAAAGGTACTCTGGTTGCTTCAAGGGACATTGTTTTTCATGCAACAAGTATGGACATAAAGCAGCTGATTGCAATAGAAGGAAGAACAGAGAAACACACTATGATCCTTATGCTTAATTCTCTGGTCATATAAGATGTTATGCTTGTAACAAGTATGGACATGTGGAAAAAGAATGCAGGATGAACAGATATGAGAAATTGGTTAATTTTCAGCACACAATTAGAAATTTCAAGCAAAGTTGGAATAGGAAGGAGGACCGGTCAGAAACGTAGGGAATATTGACCCTACTGTAGTCATCTGCTTCTGAAGCTTACTTCTCTTAATGACTACAGGAGTGATGTGAGATACATTATAGAGATTAGTAATGTATTGTCACAGGGAGCAATGGGATGTGGTACAACCGGTGAGATGAAGGAATATGAAATTTTCTATGTTTCACTTTCCATACGTGGGTTCTGTGAACTAAAGCCGCGTATACACGCGAGTTAGAGTGGAGACAGTCGCGTATGCACTTATGACAAGGAAATTTGTATGACAGCTGAAGATCAGGAGCATAGGTTCAGGGGGAGCATCAGTCTGACTGTTAATGATTGTATTATTGGCACTGTATCTGTTTATTTCTCAGTTCTAAATGATGATGACATGTTACATGGTTTCTTGTGATTATGGATGAGCCCTGTTTGCTTTTTGCTGAAGAGTATTCTTTGCTTTCAAACATGGATGAGATGGAAGTCTTATGATTCAGAGATAAGGACAGATCATGTAGAGATTGTTGCTGATAACTTGCTGTTGAAAGTATTCAGGTTGCACAAACTAAGGAGGAGCCTTGGTCATATGGAAAGGATGCTTGGATGCACATTTTCAGGGGGAGCATTAGCCTTGCTGAGTATAATGCATTGTTGGCATTATGATGATTCTAAAATATGATCTCTCTTGAGGTCCTTCTGGTATTGGTCATGAAAAGTCATATTTGTAATTTGATGAAAAGGTCATGTTGAGACCTATGATGTAAAAAAAAAGAAAAACAAAATTGTAATATTCAGTCATGTAAGGACTTGATCAAATGTGTAAACCCACTTGGTTGGGTAGTTGAGTCAAATTGTGTAAACCCACTTGGGTGGGTATTTGAGTCTCATATGTAAATCCACTTGGTTGGATCTTTGATGTAAGTATGAGTCCTTGGTGATAGGAAGGTCATAGAGTCATGTAATTCATTGAAAAATATGTTTGAACATTCAGCATGAACTCAGGGGGAGCATGGTAACTTCAATGCACATCAGATCTACAACGCTCTTCTATCTACATGAGGAGAAAAACCTTATGTTGGTTTTGATCCGCCCTTTGCCCTTGATGTCAAAGGGGGAGAGTGACATGGTGTTTGAATAGGGGGAGAATATCATTATGCTTAATGTATCTATCTGTTGTGATCAAACACCATCGTGGTTGCCATCAAGTCCAAAGGGGGATATTGTTGGCAATATGATGCAATGTGTTGTCCTTGATGGAAACCTACTTGATGAAGATGATGGAAACCTACCTGATGAAGTTTTACTTGATGGAAACTGACTTGATATACTAATTAATGATGTAAATTTGATGTTCTACAGGTAGTACAGAAGTTGTAGAAGTAACAAATATCAGTATGTGCAAGAGTAATGATGAAAAGTGTATGTCACAAGGCATACGCGGGTTTGCTTAATAGAAGTAGCGTATGCACGCGGGAAATAACGTGCCAAGTCACGTATGGTCAAATGCGCTCTAAATATGTAAAACCAGGGGTTACTACCATGGTATTGACCCATTGTATTGAGCGCTGAGTTGTCTATTTGATCCCGTCCAGGAATACCATCGGAAGTGATGTGGTTTTGGCTCATGGTATTGAAAAAGGCTAAATCTATATAAGGAGGAGAAAATCATTGTGCAATGGGGGTGTATGAGTCTCGGTTTGAATGAATAATTCACTCTGAAGTATGTCTGAATGGAAAGGGTAACAGTTTGATGATAGATCTGAATCTGTGATGCACCTATGAAGAAAATAATGAAGAAGGGAATCTAGATCTGAAATGTATTTGTATCTTCTAGATCTGTTTATGGAATGATTAGATATGAGATGAGGCAAACATCTGTCTGAAGTAAAGGGTAAAATCTGAACTGAATATCTGATCTGAAGAAGTAAGCTGCTCTATAATGTTTGAAGAACTATACACAAGTTTATAACAGTGGAAGCGCGTATATACGCGGGTTGGATAAAGCGAAAGCGCGTATGGGTTGTGAAATCAGTTCTGAAGTATGTGCAGAGGTATACGCGGGTTTATATGAATGAAGGCGCATATATACACCCAATCAGTGAAAGGAAATCACGTATGAAAACTAAGGTTTGCTGAAGTATGAAGTATGAAATGTCTGATCTGTTCTGCTGTGTTACTTAATGATGTATTCTACAGATCTGGGTTGTCTGAATTGATAAGTATCAGTTTGATGTATGATTGAGCTTAAATGTGTGGAGTGGGTCCAGTCTGAAAATATGATGAAAAGTGGCCTGCAAGTTGTGTTCTAAAGGAAGCTTTTGGATCCAGTGTGAAAATTGATGAAACGTGGTCCATGGTGGTGCTGAGGGTTGTAGCCTTCAGTCAGGGGGTTGTAGCTCCCTTCCAGGTGAGGCTGGTAAACGAGAGCAGGGGGTCGTAGCTCCCTTCCAGGAGAGCTGGTAAACGAGAGCAGGGGGTCGTAGCTCCCTTCCAGGAGAGGCTGGTAAATGAGCGCAGGTGGGTGCCTGCGTGCTGGTATGATTTTGTGCCAGCACATAGTTGTAAGATGTTCTCTTTATAATAAAATATTGAAGGCTGAGACAATGATAGCGGTGTTTTTCTCCTGAATTGGGTTTCCACCTAAAATCCTGGTGTTCATGTGTGATGCTTATGTGTGATGGCTTATTATGTTATTACTACACATGCTTACTATTATCTAATCATCAGAAGAATGAATGTTGCATAGAAATAAGTAAAGAATTAATGGCATAATGAGATATCTGTGTATACGCGAGTTTTATGAAGTATATCCGCATATATACGCGATTCTGGTTCAGAAAAGTAGCGTATGGGTTTTGAAGTAAGAAAAAGTAAAAATATTTGAGTATGACCTAAATACTGATTCATCCCCCCTCTCGCATTTTTCCCAACACAACGCTTGTTTTTTCTTCTTATTCTTGCAAGGGGAGTTCGACTCCTTCATCTTCTTGCAAGGAAACCTCAACTTCTTCACCTTCCAAGTAAGCAAGATATTGGTCGTCTTGCCCATCGGGGGTATCTTCTGCAGGGCCGTCCATTTTCCCTTCCAGGTACAGCGGGGGTTGTATGTGATCCTGTTGCTCCTTCCGATCTCTTTGTAATATTTGCAAAGGAGGCTTTCTGTATTGGAGGTTATAACCCCTGTTCGGAGCAGCTTGAGGTGGCCTGGAGGAGGAATTCTTTGCTTCGAGCTCAAGCTTCACCAGCTTGCTCGAAAGGTTCTTGATCATTTTATTCATATCCTCAATTTTGTAATCAGCTACCTATCTGTCTTGATTAGAGGTAGATGCTTCTTCTTTCCCTCTGCGCCTAGCATCATGGTCCAGCCTCACTCTGGATTTTCCTGTAGAAGTGAAGTTAGTTTCGACTTCTAGTGCATCGGTCTGAGCCTGGTCCAAATTAGCAGACTTCCTTTCCCTTAGGGTGAATCCAAATTCTGACTCAAATGCTGCTATAAAGACAACCTTAGTGGCGATCTAGTGCAGCTTCATTTATACAGGCAGGCTGGTATATAGTTTATTAAATATCTTAATAAACTCAAACACATCTTCATTATGTCTCTTCTTTAAAGCATTGAATTCCGTCAGACAGTATCCATGATCCTTCTTTTCTCACCATTTCCTGGTGAAGGCATTTTCCATTTCCTCCCAGTTATTAATGGAGCGGGCACCCAAGGTCTTGAACCATTTTCTGGCCTCTCCATCTAGAGATTGGGCAAACAATCTCAACACCACATCCAGATGTTCAACGTTGAAATTTTCTGCGAAGGTGCAGAAAACTTCCAGGTGTTTCTGAGCTCCAGTATCATCTTCTCCATTGAAATGAGGTAGGATATTTAAGTAATCCTGAGGCATGTCATTCAAGATCTGTGATACTGTCAGAGGGGAATATTTGTTCAATAAGAAACCGAGAACAACCATGACAGGTGGTGGAGGTAGAGGAGGGTTCTGATGAATGACAAGAGGTGGTGTGAGATTAGTGTGTATAACAATAGGGATGTACTGAATGACAGCTTGTGGGGTTGCTTGAACATATGGAATATGGGAAGTGGTAACCTTTGTGACTTCTTTCACTTCTTCGACTTCAGAAGTGGGATGTAGAAATAAGCTTGAAGTGTCTACAGACTCAGCCTCATCTTTAACTTAAATATTTTCAATAGAGGAATGACCTGGAGAATACTTAAGGATTCTGGCAGAGGTCTCAGGCCCTTGAACTTGAGCCAACTGTGAGGAAGATGGAGAGTATTCCAAGGAGAATCTTGGTATATCAATATGAGCAGTCTACTTTTCTCTCCAATTTCTTTTGTGTGATATCTTCTCAGGGTCAGACACTGAAGGAGTTCTCAGTTGAGACGTATCTGACCTCAGGTGAGGCTTATTTTGAGCCAGGACTGCAAAATGGATTTAAACTTGGAATTACAGTGGAGTCGCCAAGGTGAGGGATCTACAACTCTCAACCCTTCCTACTCACCTATTTTGGAGGGTGACTATACTTTTGTCGTATCCTAGGGATTTAAATCTCTAACTTCATGTCCCCGGCAATGATGCCAAAAAGATGTTAGCACTCCTAGAGACAACCTTGAGTTGTAAAAGACCAATTCCTAGGACATCTTAAGTGCAAGGAGCATATGACTCAACCGATTGCAGTTGACAATATTAGGCTCTCATGCTACTATCAACTAATGAATTGCTTTGATAAAGATGGGACCGAGACTCTAAATGTAATCACAACAAAGAAGAAAACTGCAGAGATTGAATATGAAATTCGATAAGTAAATGCATCAGATAGCTTTAAAACAATAATGTTGTAAAGGGTGTAGCCGTGAAATGGACGTACAGTGGTCAAGTTATAAGTGAGTGAAGACTATGACAGAATATGAGATAAGATATTAACTATAACTGAGCTTATTCTAGGATAAGAATCTGAATAGTTATTACCAGTAGAACAATGGAAGAGATGTGGAAATGAATATAGTGTCATGCCTGAGCTATATTTAAAGAGCTATAGATGAGTAAATATGAGTATCTGCTATGATAAATTCACATTTAAACATGGGAGCACTCGCATTCCAGAACATTTAGACACCAAAAGTGTGGAGAGATAAAAAATGAACATTTATATTAAAAACATGGAGAAGGGTTACAAACTATAAATCATCTCAAGTGGAATCCCCAATTCCAGCAAAATCCTCTATTACTGAATCCCAACGGGACCTTCAACATCAACTATCAAATCCATACAAAAATACACATACAGAGTGCTTGAGCTAGTGAGTCTTTCAGAAAATCTGGAACCCTATATATATCTTTCCTCTCTGCTTTTATAACATTTTCATGTGCTATACGCGGAAAGATATTTTGGGAAAATATCTTTTCCGCATGTCTTTATGCAGTTTCAAGTCTTAATCAAAAATCAAAATTGATAATGGGGTAGAACGCCTCCCATCATCTTACAAATTGGGCTTAAATCCATTTCTAAAGGAAATACAACAACTTAATAACTGAAAGTAAAAATGCAAGAGTGAAATATGCATTTCACTCGAAATTGAAAGTGAAAAGGAAAATAAAATAAGAGGCCACGTAGGCCCAATCATGAGTTAACATTGCTGGTGGTGGGACGAAGTCGAGGCTACAGTTGGAGAAGGCAGTACTGTGGCTATAGAAGAGCTGGCTTTCTTATTGGCAGACGGAGTGGATAGAGACGCAGATGCGGTGGCTGATGAACTCGTATGATCGTTGCACCTCTGCCAGGTGTCAGCTGCAGGACCAGGTATTGCAATGAAAGCGTCAACCAGAGCATGCACTTATGTCAGTTCGACATAACTCGCTTGAGTGGGCAACCGTTGCTTAACTTGATAGAGAAGAGAGAATTCTTTACCGAGTGCGGCAATTATTGTTTCGGCCTTAAGCCGAGCGGTCTTCTTAGACGGTGTATTCGTCTGATTCATCACCTCTGTCAGTTTGCACTCGTATACTGGTAACGGTTGAAGAACAGCACTTGTAGGCTCCCAGCATGATGGGAGGCCAACGAGTGTCAGTTCAGTGCATTCTGTTTCAAATTGTCCCAAGCTCATCACCACCCTTTCCAAACTGCCGAGCGCAAGGTCGCGTACAACTTCCTTTTCAATCACCTTCCGGCATTCTGACACCTCCTTGAACCTGTCCTTGATTCCCCGTTTGGCCAATTCTTCTGAGCTCAAATCATTTAAGAGGGCAATATACCTTCTGGCACTTTCAACCTTAGTTGAAGCGTCTGTATGCCCTTCATGAAGAATTCTTCTGAATTGACGAACCGTGGCCTTCTTTTCTTCAATTAAGGTCAGAAAGGCCCAACGCTTCTTTACCTCCATGATAATGTCTGTCCAGATTAAGCGTCAGGTCTCCAAGAGGGTGATGTTTCCATTCATCCGACTCGTTAGATCTCTGATCATATTTTCCTGTCGCAACTTCTCTTGTTTCGCCTCCTCTATCCCTTTTTTCAAAGTTGCTACCAGTTTGGTATTTTCCTTGAGACAGGCCACGAGCTCATGGATCTTCTGTTGTGCCATCTGAACCTTCTTCTCTGCTACCTGAAGTTCGGCCAGCGCTGTAGTTAGCTGTTCCGAGAGTGAGCTGGATCCTTCAGGAGGTGGTGTGGAGCATACGTGTGCATCCCAAATTTTCTGCAACTCGTCCACCTTCTGCTGGAGGGCAGTCATCTCGCTAGAAATTTTAGCCCTCTCTTCTTTCTCCTTGGCTAGGGAGTCTGTTAGGTCAGCCTTGTCCTTTTCTATCTGGGCTAATTCAACAGTTTGCATGTGCTGAAAACCAGGCATATTCAGTTTATGCTTCAGGGCTGCAACCTGTTTCTGCAACTCCGAGATGACATGACCCTGACGGTTTGCTTTATCGTTCCCTTTGCCCTTCACAACCGCTTGAAGACTCAGCAGGTCATTTGAGAGTGCATTTGAGAGTGCTCGGGCATTAGTCTTCTCCACTCTAAGGTTCTCGACCACTTGGTTGTACTTGGTTTGTAGCTTCCTTAGAGTGAGAGAGAGTTTCACAACCTCATCCTTTAGCATGTCACCGAAACAATGGAACAGATTGCATTTATCAATCGGGGGAACTTGTGACATGTTTACTGCCACCTCCAGAGCTCTGTAGCTGGTGGTCCTAGCCTCTGGATCTAGTACCGCTTTAGTCATGGCCATCAGCAATTGTTCCTTATCCATATCAATCTCGGAGAAAAATCGAGTATGATATTTGTCTACATATCCCGCCAATTCCGACCAGAGCTTCTCCCTGATAGTTTTGTTCTTCCCCTTCATTTTGTTCCCCGCCTTGCACCTGTTTACATAGACGGCTTGTGAAACTTCTGAGAAATCAGACAATGATGGACCATCATATTTGACCATGAAACCCACTTTTCCCTTGTCCGACTCTCCATACAGTGCTACTTTTTCCAGCGGTGGCTCTCCCCCAACACCTTCTTCATCGTTTGTTCTCTGCCTTTTAGAGGGCGGAGAGTCTTCTCCTGTGACACCAGCTTCTTCAACCTGTTTCTTACCTGCTTCTTGTGTTGAAGCGGTGTCTCCTTTTTCCTTGTCGCAGATGAATCAGTCTCCATCTGTGAAAGCAAAGGCCAGGTATCAAGATTAGCTCTTCATTCGATGAAGGGTTTAGTTTCGTGAGCATATGCAGTTGATTTAATCTTCTTCCTCTTGTTTGAGATGATGCCTTTTGGATCATAAGGCCAAGCTTTCCCTTGTCTTAAATCCATACCTTTGAGCATATTTTCCACTATGGGGAGGGCATGCCTTGAGTTAACAATGAAGGGGCCGATGGTTGTAGGAAGTTTAATAATGAACCCCTTTTTCGCAGGGAGTAAGTGGAGCTGGTCAGCCTTCAAGGTCTGCCGAAGGTACTCCAAGGCGAAGCGCATGGCAAGAAAAAATGGCAATCTGTAAGGGGAAACCTCTGCATCGTAGACCCTGATCTCAGTGTATTCATCAAATAGGTACCAATCTCCTGTGCTTTCTTCCTCACTGAACTGTAGCCAGTTCCTCTGTTCAGGAAAAATCCTGGGCAGAGGGTTGTTGTGAATAATAGTATAAGCTATTGTCATGAATTTGTTCAAGAAATTTGAATAACCCACCCCATTAGCCAACTGATGTACTGCAGGGTTCCAGTCAAAGACAGTTTTTGGTCGGGAAGTTATCTTAGAAAACTTTTCCAGACCCAAACCCTCAAAATTATCAGCCTACTGGAAAAGGAAGAGGTAGAACACCATGGAACATAAATGAAAATGGTTGGTGGTCAGGAGGTCTAGAAACTGGTTTTGGATGGCGGAGGCCAAGAAACCAGGGATATCCAAGACAACACCTGATTGTGACATTAACCATAAAAGGGCTACACATTCCTTTGATACTCGCTCAACCCCTTCTATACCTAGCAACCCCGCAATGAGAGCAAGTGTTGGATGAAGGTCTTCCTTAAATGTATTCAAAGGCACCGAGTCTGAAGACGGGAAAGATGTAAGGTGAGAGTCAAAAATAACAGTAATGAAATCGCTTTGCTGCCTCCAGGGTAGCTTGGAAAACTGACGGGATAAATACATTTCAGTGAAACTAATATAGTTAGAACTGGGAGGATAATAAAGGGCTTCCCTAATGATCTTGGGAGATATACCAAATATCTTGTTCCCTTGAGTCGATAGAAACATATCTCGATGTTCATCATACGCTTCCCTGAGCCAACATATCAATTCCACAACTGGGTATACGGGTGGAGTAATTTGGTGGTATAATCCCGACAAAACAACTCTGAACCTATCCCTGTTTTCTATATGTTTCCTAAATAGGTCAGGTTTGACGCTACTGATGAAGAAAGGGTATTGTGGGTCTTGAATGTGGGCTTGCATGTCTGTGAATGGCTCAGGTATAGGAGCAACCCTGGACTCGCAAACTTGAGGGGTTTCAGGCTCTGACTTCTTAATATTGATTCTACCCATGACCATTATTAAAAATGAAAAGCGGAAGGAAACTTAGGCAGTGAAAGAGGGATGAAATACTTGCGCATTAAGGAAAATGTTCGGGAGAAAACAACGTAGGGAAGTTGAAAGCGACTTGGTAGATCTGGTACTGGGCACTCGAGCTTTGGCAATACACTAAGACCTGGTACTAGGAGCTCGCGTTTTGGCTATACGATCTCTCGTAAAAGAAAGTATTTTACCATAGTGAGCACATAACAGGGTTAAACATCTTTAGATTACTCGAAAAACGAGGCTAGGATGACACTTGTAGGCAGAGTCAACATGACACCGACAGGGACGTGTGGAATTTGGTTATTGGTTATGAGAGTTTGTTGTGTGTATACCACGTGCCGTTAAATACGGCATCGTTGTGTATCGGTGTCCTATGACTTACCTTATCGTTTTTATTTCGGATTAATCAATCTTGCGTACAAGATCGATCTCTCTAGTACCCAAAAGGTAATCTAGCAACAAACAACCAAATGAACTAATCTTTCTCTAAGCATATATGATTTACAAACAGCACTATAGAGGTGTAAAAGACTTACCGTAGGTCCAATGCTCATTTGAAGTAGTTGTTGTCCCTCGTGCACTTGAAGGAGTTATCTTCATAAACTTGTAGTCACAAACAAGCAAACATTAAATAGCACCTGTATAGTAAACATCATAAATCATGCTTATCATAGTGATCAAGGAATCTATGAAATAAACAGTTAACTAACAACTTATTGAGAAAAATGAATTCATTTGTATTAACTTTAAAAGAAGGAAAACCTTACAACCTTAGCCTTGATGTTGAATAGGCCTTCCCAAGGTCTGAAGCAGGAATCTCTTCTACTCTGATAAGCTCTACACTCTTCCAACCGAGACAAATAGAGGTATGTGATATCTCCTCACAAAAATCTCAGTTAAATGAGTTTGAATCCCAATAGCACTTAACCTCAAATAATTCAAATCTTGAACTCCCTTTGAGGCTACCCAATGCCTCTTTTTATAGTGGAAAAGAGGAGGTTTTCAGTTCCATTTATGAAGGGATAGAATCCTCCTTCAAAGGGATAAGCTCCTCACATCAAGGGGTTAGCTCCATAAGGTAAGGGATACATGAACCTCAAAAGAGCGGTTCTCCCACCGCAAGATTCTTTCTAGAAGCTTCTAGAATTTAGTGAAAGTGAGCTTTTTTGAGTTTACTTGTGCCTTTTTAATATTTACAGGGGTCTGCACCCATAACACAGAGAAAGTGCGTTGAGGTACGCAGGAGACATGAACATTAGGTGTGAGACCGCAGGCAAGATACAAAGAAAGTGCGCCACCAAAGTTAAGGAGATTTTTAGGAACTTTTCTCTGATTTTAAAGGCTTGACATGAGGAACTGATATGTTAGACTTGCAAAGGAGGAAGTATGAGTGATAATGAGCTCATACACATGCCAAAATGCTAGGATGACAATTTTTAGTGTAACAGATTGCCCCCTAAAGTGCAAAGTCTGGAATAGATGAAGCTAAAGTATGTCATATATGAAGAGTGCAGTACTTTATCATTTCAAGGATCATCATGTGGACACCCCAGTCGTAACCTGTAAAAACATTCAATGAAAAATGTATATGTATAGATATCATCGCTGAGGTAGGCATTCCCATACTCAGATCAAAACTAACTAGAAACTGATTCAAACTGTTATGATACAGGAATGATTTTGAATACATCACAGTATAGACATGTGTAGACACAGTATGGACGCAGCCATCTGTTTATGGATAGTCCACTGTATAAATGATAACAAAATTCCTTGCAGCCTGGATGGTAGAAACTAGATCCAGGGTCTTGATTTCCGCATCTCGAACTAGTACGATTCTATCCATGTGAATGAATGTGTCGAAGTCGAACATGGTAGAAATCACTTGATTACCAGTCAATTATGTAAAATGTTAACAAGTGTGAGAGTAACCACCAGTAATGTTAATGGCCCTCAAAGTACCCAGTACAATCCATGAAATGTGAATGAATGAGCTGAAGTCGAACATGTCATGGAATCATTTGATAAAAGGTCAATGATGTAAC
The DNA here is from genome assembly GCA_034641835.2 of Pinus albicaulis. Taxonomy (NCBI): domain Eukaryota; kingdom Viridiplantae; phylum Streptophyta; class Pinopsida; order Pinales; family Pinaceae; genus Pinus; species Pinus albicaulis. The sequence continues at coordinate 63,044 of JAXQQM020090678.1, forward strand.
TTGTCATCGAAAGTGAGAAACCTACCATTGAGGCATGCAGATTTCAAGGTACTGACGATTTCTAGATCAACTTCCTAGATAATGAGTTGTCGTCGATAGAAAGTGATCCATCATAGGCAAGCCCACAACACGAAATCATAGATCAAGTTTTGAAGAAATATATTGGAAAGAATTGACTTAGGGATGGTCAAAATGGATGACAGATATTTTGCAGATGAATGGTTTATTTGAACTGCCCTCTTGAACACATAACGACACTGCATATGGCTTGGTGACAATTGACTCAAAGCTAATACCCAAAAACCGACTGAAGACTTTCAAAATGGTTTGATTAATTGTTAGGCAAAGGATTTCCCAACCCAGGTGAACAAAAGTGTCGTGTTCAAGAGTGGTTAAATGGATTTTCGAAAAATCAAAATACAACAAACAAGTCCATTTTCCTCTATTTTCCCCCACCATTTCTGGCAAGTACCTCTTTATTTTTGACAAGCTTGAGGAGGATAAAATTTGCTTGTTTATAAGCTCATCCTTTTTATGAGTCCAACTTAGTTTAAGATTCGAACCCTAAGAAGGAGTGGTTCATTCCTGTTTTAAAATTTAACAGGTTCTTTACTGTTAAATTTTAACGAGTCCAGTATAGGAGAAACTCGGTGTTTTTCAATTTTAAGGAGTCAGAAGAAAAACTTAAGAAAAATCCGTGGGTGTAATTTTTCGTAGATTTAGTCTCTTGAGCCCGAAAAAGGATAAAATAATGGGGAGAGAACTCTATTGACCGTAATTAATCAATGTATGCATTTTTCGTAAATAGTCCATTTTAGTGCGTAAAAGGGGTAAACTTATACTGAAGGGATGATCATTCATTTGTTTTAGCGAGTTTGAATAATCAAGTGCTCAGAAATCTTTTCATGTTTAGAGAGTCTGAAAAGGGCTTAAAAGAGGACTCCAATGTTTCGCTTTTTCATAAATTTTTGAAAGAGTCCGAAAAAGTGATAAAAGTATGCTTTTTGTTGAAAAATGATCAATTCTCCTGAAAAATCCAATTTCTGTACAAAAACTTGAAACATTACACATACCTGTTTAAGATAAATAAAAATGATTTCAAAAATAACCTTTTTAAAGTGAAAAATAGACAAATTAAAAATTCATTTATTCGAAAAAACTTATAAAAAAGGGTTTTTCTAACTTCATTTTTATCGTTCGAGTTCAGAGTGAAAAGTAAAAGCTTTTGGGTAAAAAAATTCCCATGAAGATTATGGAAAATCCGTCCAACGAAATCGAGAACCGTCAGCTTTAGGTAATCCACGACCTCCTAATCTTGCATTTCATCTATTTACATTTCATTTTTAGGCTTTAGATTTCATTTTTAAGAGAAAAATATGTTTAAAAAATCGCCCGCGGGGGTTCGCAGGCACAACACACGGGCCCTGCGGACCCCGACTTTTTCCTACATAGAAAAAAGTCATGGGTTCACACTTGTCTCACGGTGCCCATGCATTCCTACGCATTGTGTATGAGAACAAAGTGCAGACCCCGCGCAATTAAATTTCAAATTAGATTTTCTTAATTGCCGCCCAAAATTTTTCAAATTAGATTGTTCTAATATATCTTTTTATGCATTGTAGGAGATACAAGATGCTAATTTGGAGAGAACGTGAGCATGAAGACATAGATGACGCCGCAATTCTCCATTTGCCTACAATGCAGGCATTAAGAGCATGCGGTTTGTATAAATTCTGGGCCATTCAGGGCATGAGTGCACAAGTAGACCTCCTAACATGGCTGGTGAACAGGTGGAACGTATAGGACCAATATTTATTTATTGGTGGCCACCGACTCGAAATTGAGCTGGAGGATATTTATTTTTTGACTGGTTTGTCCAAGAGGGGCAAACAAATTTCTCTGTTTGGGACTAGGCCAGGTGGCCAGATTGTCGCTAGTCTTCGACAAGAGTTCTATAATGATCAGGCAGACCCCAGGGACAAACGGATTGCCATAAAAACTATCATCCATCCCGAGCTAAAAGTTATTGCATTCACTGTCACCAGACCGTGTGGGAGTGCAACGTTGCATGTGGTTACCGGTTCCCAAATGTGCATTGCTGTAGACTATTTTCGAGGCACCATTTTCAACTGGTGCGAAGCTGTGTTGGCCAACGTAAAAGGCCAACTAACTAGAGCAAAGAATGTAAAGCTAAATAAATTTGGATATGGATCCATTGTAGTCACCTTTGCTCTAGAGAGGATCCCCATGTTAGCTCCACAAAACATTCCTGTTGATGCTGGACTACCTCGAGAACCTAGGATGGTTCGTTGGGTTGCATTGATGGCCCGCCATGCTGCTGAGGGCGTCGAGGTTGTTCGATTTCCTTCTTCAGATTTCCATTGGCTGGAATGCCAAATTTTTGTTATATAGGATTTTCCATACACCGAGATAGATTTCCGCAGCGACCGAGAGATGGCTCTCCCAGCAGGGGAACAATGGGATGAATCAGGTAAAATCATTTTCAACAATTTCTAAATTCTAATTTTTTTTTTTGTATTTTAATCGTCTTGAAATTAATAACCAAAAGTTTTAAATGCAGATGTGGGCCCACGACGACCAGCCCATCTCCAGCCTTATGAAAGGATACAACCAGCTGCAGCCGCACCAGCTCCAACAGGCCAATCAACAGAGATCCTATCTGATTTAGAGCATCACCTAGAGCGCCTAACTATAGACATTCCAGAGACGGACATAGATGATATTCCACTCAGATTACAGAGATACGTGATTGGTGCCTCAAGACCTTTTAGGAGGTTCCTATGTAGGGTGGCCCGGGCAGTGGTCTCTTATCGTGATCACCACCAGTGAGAGGATGATCGTGTCGTAGACTCATATTTTTGACCTTTTGTATTACCATTTTTACTGATCATAAGGTTTCTCCAACCTATGATCGAAGACGATGTATATTTTTGAAACACTTCTATAATATGATATATCGCTATTTATCGGTTATCTGTGTACATGTTATGAATGTTGTTTAATTTACTGTTTTGATTATTGAAAATGTCGATTTATCATACTAGAAGCAACTGCATCTGCTAATGTATTTAAATCTCTTGGAATATGCTGATATTCAATGTAATCAAATTCACGTTCCAAGAGACGAACTCTTAAAAATAACCGTAATAACACTGGATTTCTAATGGCATAAACCCTGTTGAGCTGTAATACAACAAGTTTAGAATCCAACCTAACAATAAAACTCCGAATTCCAAATGATATGGATTCAGATAATAAATCAATCACTGCACTATACTCTACAATGTTATTCGTTGTTTGACCAAGGCTTACCCCATGCATGGATACTAACTCGTCAGAGGGTGAATAAATAACCCAAGCCGCGGAAGAAATGTTCCGTGTACTACGACAAGCACCATCAGCAAAACCAATGTAGGTTTGAAGAGACGTCGACATCTGAAATATCAAGAGTAAAACTCAAATAAGCAGGAATAGTGACAAAAAACACTTCTAAACTAGGCATGCTTTTCTAATCTAAGACACACCAGCAGTAAAGAAATATATTCTAACAAAAAATCTCCACACCAAGTTTAAGCATAATATCTCTTTAGATAAAGCCCATTTCTAGGTTTATCTAAAGGGACACCGTCAAAATCTATCAGTTCATAGGCCCCTTTTGCTAGCTTTCGCTTAACAATGAAAGGACCATGCCACATAGGCACGAATTTTCCAGCTCCTAGCCTATCGTTGGCTTGATCATAAACTAAGACTAGGTCTCCTTCTAAAAAATTTCGAGGGGTAACACTTCTATCATACTGAGCTTTTATTTTTTTGACATGAGCCTCGTTTTCTATTGTAGCATTTCGTCGATTCTCATCTAACTGAGCCAAGTACAAAAAATGTTTCTCCTCTTCAGACGTAGCTGGGAGTAATTCTATGGCTAACTTCAAAGACGAAATTTTGCATTCAATCGGAAACACAACTTCCAAACCATAAACCAGTTGAAAGGGAGTGAAACCAGTTGAAAGGGAGTGAAACCAGTTGATTTTTTTACTAAGGTTCGATATGCCCAAAGTGCTGAAAATAACATGGAATTCCAATTCGACTTATGAATACCAATAATTCGTCTGATCATAGTGACTAAAAATTTATTGATAGCTTCAACCAGACCATTGGCTTGCGAATAATACGGAGTGGAACTATCGTGGCGCAGGCCAAGTTGATCTGTCAGTTCATTCATCATGATATTTCGAAATGGCTTCCATGATCTGTAATAATGGCTTGAGGAACACTGAACCTAGCAATTATGTGATTGAATACAAAAGTTGCAGCAATCTTGCCGTCTGCCGAAAATGTAGGTATCGCCTTGGCCCACTTAGTAAAATAATCTACTGCTAAGATAATATATGCATGCCCCTCGGCCGAGTGAGGGTTACATGTAATAAAGTCAATACCCCATTTTGCGAAAGGATCGACAGCAATTATAGGGTGAAGAAGAGCGGGTGGCGCACACATCTTAAGATCAAAGAGTTGACAATTGTGGCATTTCTGGATTGCATAGATACAATCTTTGAATAACGACGGCCATAAATAACTAGCGCGCAATATCTTTTGGGCTGTGGCATACCCAGACATATGACCCCCACATGCTCCAGAATGGCAGTCATTTAAAACCTTCTCATCTTTTTGATGAGTAAGACAACGTCGGAAAATAGAATCCGCTCCACGAAGGTAGAGTGTATCACAAATAATATTGTATTGCTGGGATTGGAAACGTATTTTCCATCGCTGAGATCGTGAGATTTCAGGCCGAAAATATTGGGTTTGGAGATAAACGATAATATCCCCATACCATGGATCAATAGTACTGATAAGAAACAAGGATTCGTCCACAATGGGCTCCTCCGCCACAATTTCAGTATCAATAGAGGGGAAATCACACATCAGTTCGGAAAAAACCAAAGATTTCTTTGCCTTGGATTTTTCAAAATCCAAGTCAAATTCCTGCAGGATAACTATCCATTTGGAATACTTGCCCCCTAGCAATTGTTTGGTTAAAATTTACATCATAGGGTTACAGTAAGAAATTACTGTGGTTTTGTGTAATAAGATGTAGTGTCTAAATCTTTGGACAACTTGAACAAGTGCCAAGGCTAATTTCTCCACATGTGTGTATTTGATCTCAGTCGGATGCAGATTTCGATTAAGATAGTAAATCACATGTTCAGTGTTGAATTCGTCTTCCTAAACTAAAACCATTCCAATTGTGGAATGAGAGGTGGCAAGGTACAAAACGTAGTCCTGGTTGTAGTTGGGAGGATGAAAAACGGTGCATGGGTCAACGCGTGTTTAAGTGCATCAAAATATCGATCAGCGATCTCATCCCAAAAGAATGGAATGTTCTATTTCAGCAACTGGGTAAAACCCTTTGTTAGCTTGGCGTAGTTAGGAATGAATCGACGTAAAAAGTTTGCTTTCCCTTGAAAACTTTGGAGTTGGTGCAAAGTCGAAGGAGGAGGTAAATTGACAATAGCTTCGACCTTCGACGAATCAACGCGAATGCCTAGTTTTGAAACAAAAAATCCCAGTAGGCGACCCGATTCTACAAAAAAAACACATTTGTGTGGATTAAGCCTAATTCGATAATGCCTACATCTCATAAAAATAACTCTTAAATGAGTGAGATGGTCGGCCCTACGCGATGAATGAGAAGGTAAATCATCGAGATAAGGCTGCATAATGTGTTTAATGTCATGAAATGCGTAAGACATAGCCCTTTGAAAAGTTGCTCCAGCGTTCTTCAATCCAAAGGGTAGTTTGCAATAAGGAAATGTCCCCCACGGACAAATGAAAGCTGTTTTTGGCTGATTAGCAGGGAGTATGTTTATTTGATTGTAACCAGAAAAACCATCCATAAAGGAAAAAATTTCACTGCTAGCACAATCATCAATTATTTGATCGATATAGGGGGTTGGATAATTGTCTTTAGGACAATCTCGATTAATATCCCTATAGTCGATACATACTCGTATCGTTCCTTGTTTTTTAGTAACAGGAACAATATTCGATACCCAATTAGTTAAAGGAATTGGATAAATGAAACCTGCACGAAGTAATTTCTCAACTTCGGCTTTGATAGCAGCAACTTTTCTAGGATGTATTTGACGTAGACGTTGACAGACAGGTTTGGCATCCGGGTAAGTCTTGATTTTATGTACGACAATTGACGGATCGATTCCTGGCATTTCTTCGTAGGACCAGGCAAACACATCACATAATTCTTGAAATAGGGCTTTATAAGTTTGAATTTCATTTTCTGTACAACAAACACTTATATGAATGTTTTCAATTATTCCTGGCTTTACTGAAATGTCAATTGGAATCGTTCGAGAGATATTTTCCAAATTTAATTCAAAATTAGGATTTTGTAATGGATTCTGCGGTTCTTTGACATATTCAGCAGTAAAAATAGAAGCAAAATCATCTTCAAAATGATCCAGCTTAGGTAAAAATGAAGATCGGTAGTGTAGATCTTCCCATGGTAAATCGTCAACAAACAAAAGTTCACGAACCTGCTCATTAGTATGAACAATATCGGGAAATGTCGTTGTGGCTGAACTAGATATAGAAAGTGATTCCTTATGGATCCCATTCATTGGATCCGTTTCGGTTGAAGAGGGGTCAGAAAGTGACTGTACAACCTGATATGCAATTTCAAATGGACTCAAAGGCATCATGCCATCAAATGAATCTAACTCGGAGTTGGAAGGTACGACCCAAGGATCATCAAACATAATAGTATCTGAGAAATCATATAAATAGTTGCGATAGAAGGCGATACGTTAGGAGGAGGAAATGAAAGAGTTCCTAGTAAATCAGAATCTTTAATCAAACCTACTCCAACATCCTTGTAAGGGATAGCCACTTTACCAATGTGCTGGATTGTTTCCGTAGAGGCTGGATCGGAAGAAAAATAAGTTAACTGATCTATTGTAACGATCCTTCCTTGATGTGGAAATTTTATAAGTCGAAAGACCAAAGAAACAACAAAATTCATAGCATAAGACCAACTACGACCCAGGAGAAGGTTGTAATCTAGAGGGGCATCAACCACTCCCACATCTAGATTTACGGTTTTACCTTCGACCCCTATGGGTAAATCCTGCAAAATGCCAAAAGGGTGGAAACCTCAGCCATAAAAAGCCTTTAGAATTGTCAGAGACTGATTGAGTGTAGGAGAACCAAGTGATTTCCAACACTGGATCGACATAATACACGTTGAAGCTCCCTCATCAATCACAGTTTGAAAAATGGGTCTGTTTTTTACTAATACTGGAATTTGGAAAGCCATTTGGTGAGGTAGGCGAGGTGTACTATTCTCTAAATAGAAGATTAGAAGGTTTGAATCCTGAATATCGACAGCTCCTATGGTAGACAAAAGTAATTTACGCTGTGCTGGGCATGACTGCAGCACTTCTAAAGCCGACATTGCTGAAGGAGAAATAGCTAAATATTCAACAATGTTGTAATTCTGAGCAGCTCTCGCATGTGGATTGAAAGCTGATTTACGAAGAACACCTTTAGCAGGTAGTTTGATTATTAAGTCTGGATTTTGTTTCTCGATCTGTAGCGGATCAGAAATAGGAGGAGATGTAGTTGATGTGTTTGCACTAGAAAATTCTGTTTCTTTACCATCAACAGGATTCTTAGTACCATAATATTGCGATCGCGTCGCAATCCTGACATGAGACATCATCAAAATAGGTTCTTCTGAGGCATTCGAGGTAGAACCAATCATCTTACTATCTTGAGTTGGAAAAGGATCCTTCAAGACAACAGGTTGTTGTGAACCTTTAACGAATTTTGCAACCTCTGCTCGATGTGGGAATTTCTTAGTAAAATGATCCTCGTCACAAATGTAACAAGGACAACGAGGTTTGCGGTTTGATTATTAAGTCTGGATTTTGTTTCTCGATCTGTAGCGGACCAGAAATAGGAGGAGGTGTAGTTGATGTGTTTGCACTAGAAAATTCTGCTTCTTTACCATCAACAGGATTCTTAGTACCATAATCTTGCGATTGCGTCGCAATATTGACATGAGACATCATCAAAATAGGTTCTTCTGAGGCATTTGAGGTAGAACCAATCATCTTACTATCTTGAGTTGGAAAAGAATCCTTCAATACAACAGGTTTTTGTGAACCTTTAATGAATTTTGCAATCTCTGCTCGATGTGGGAATTCCTTAGTAAAATTATCCTCGTCACAAATGTAACAAGGACAACGAGGTTTGCGTTTTTCATCATTAGATTCGTTTTTATCAGTTTTTTCTTTTGAATTCTTTTTCTTTTTATTTTTCCCTTTCTTTTTACCGCCAGATTTAGATTTGGCCGTAGATGTCTCTACGACATGAATGTCGGCAAAAATTTCCGGGGAAGATTCTCCTTTCAGGGAATCAGGTAAAGTTATAATAGGAGAAGAATTATTTGAAGATTTATTCTTGCTTTTAGTATTTACTGTACCAATCATACCATCAACAACATGAGACCCTGAAGGAGCCGCAACTATTTGACCTTGTTTTGGAAGGTCGGGGATTTTTTCATGTAAAGTACCTGACTGCGTATAAACGAGGTCAAGGTACTGAGCTTGAGCAATCACTTGCTCCTCAGTAACAACTCCGGCCTTAGCTATGTCTTCAATGATTTTGGGTAACAATGATTTAACAAACCATTCTGCCAAAATTTGATCCGGAATGTAAACTTTCACCAAACGCCTTCTACGTCTCCATTCATGAATATGATCCGAATTATATGTGGACATGGATTACTTTAGTGAAGTTAATAGTTCCGTGCCATTGTCGTATCTAACAGGCAACTGAAAATGAGTCAAGAAGGCAGTTGCTAACTGGCTGAAATTATTAAAAGAGCCTCGTGGTAGCTCAATGTACCATTTGGCCGCAAGACCAATAAGAGTTCTTTGGAAAAGACGTAAGCGAATTGAATCATCAATTATTGAATTAGACGCACACCGGAGGTGATAAGTCATCACATGATTTGATGGATACTCTCCTGAATTACCTTCAAATTTTGGTATATCACTGGGCAACTTATGTGGCATTAGTGGTCAGTACGAATAATAAAAAAATGGATCATTCGTAAGGCGTGTCAAATCAGATAAATCCAAAGTTGCAATAAATGGTAACTGACGGTTAGGGTCACGAAAACCTTGAGTAGCCAAAGCAGTTCCAGGAGGAGGATACCCAGGATAACTGGGAGTCGGATTTGCATTAGGAATTGTGTAACCTCCCAGATAAATAGGATTAACCGAACCAAACTGGGGTTGTTGAGGCTGTTGATAACTATAGCCAGGGTACGGTTGATATTGATAATTTGGATTTTGTGAAACGGGACCAATTTGAGGCTGTCCCTGGTACGGTTGATATGTGAATTGTGGTTGACTTGTGACAACTGTACTTGTACCAGCTTGTCCCGTAGGCATTTGGACCGAAGTCTGAACTGAAGGTCCTGACTGGGGTACAGATATTTGAGGGATTTGAACGAATGTAGGGATAGAAGAACTCGAAGCTACAGATACTCCAGAAACATGTGTTATAGGTTGAACAAATGTTGCAACAATTGCATCAGTTTGAGGCGGAGTCTGAGGTGTACTAGGCCCAGACTGCTGAACAGAGCTAGGTGCAGGAGTTTGAATAGTAGGTTCGACAGGTTGCTGGGTTGGACCAGAAACTAAAGGCTGTCTAGGTTGAGAAGGCAAATGCACATTAGGCTGCATAGGCTGTTGATATTGGGATGGATCCCACACCATATTTATTTCGGGGTATTTTCCCGTAGAAGGTTGAATGTAAGGACCATAGCCTGGTTGAACGTAAGGTTGATAAGTAAGTGGTAAATTTCCGGCTCCTTGTATAGACGATTGACCAGAAGGCTGTTGGAAACCTTGAATTGGGTACTGACCTTGAGGTTGATAACCATGAGGTGCGTACTGAAGCTGGGGTTGATAAGGACCCTGAGGAGCATATTGAGTCTGGGGTTGACCTTGGGGTATGTACTGTCCTGAAGGTTGATAACCTTGAGGTATGTACTGTCCTTGAGATTGTCCTCCAAAATAATATGATTCCACAGTTTTTCATGGGAAAAAGTTACCTTGAGGTTGCCCCCCTAGCGGTAATTGACTGCCTGAAGGTTGCCCCCCAGGCAGTAACTGATTTCCCTGAAATTTTCCTCCAGGCGGTAACTGACTTCCTTGAGGTTGAGGATTCAGAATATTACCAGAAAACATAAATATTTTCTCTGTGTTCAACGTTTCAGTTTTAACTCCATTAAGATCAGATGATAATACGTGTTCAATTGGTTAAGGAGCTGCTCCAGAGAAAGTACCAGACAAAGCCTGATAACCCGTAGGAACAGAAGGACCACTGTGTAAAAATGCTTCCAGTGTTTTGGAAAACATGGATGACTCTCCTGCCATAATGGATGACGGATAGTAACCTCTAGGTGCAGAATGAAATGGAATTTGAGGTGGAGAAAAATCAAGACCCGGATTCTCTAAAATTTTTATTAACGATAGATACCAAGCGTCCGTTCGAATAGGGCTGTAGAAAATAGATTCACGCTCCCTAAGATTTAAATACTGAGGGGATTCGGGAAGAGATAACTCTTCGTCTGGACTAGTAAGTTCTTCAATAGAAATGAGGCCAGATGGAAGATCTTCAGTGACAATATTTCTTACCCTAGGTGAAACAGGATTGCTAGAAGTTGGTGTAATAAATCCTGAGGATGTTTCCAAAACAGAAGGTTCAGTTTCAGGCTCAGAAATTTCAGGTTCGTCAGCTAATTCACTGGAAGGAGAAATACTACCAGTAACTTCCGAAACTGAAATTGGTTCTTGAATGTGTTCTATTGTGGGTGTTTGATGATCAGGATGAACAACTATAGATGAAGTTCCAACTTCTGTTGATCTAATTCCACCGCTACTAGATGATACTAGAGCATGCAGCCCTTCAAGTTGACCTGGTGTATATTCAGGGGGTTTCCCTTGAAGTCTCCGGGATTGTCTCGACAATTCCGCCACAATTAAATATTAACTAATCACATGCAAACAAAGAAAACTTTCAATAAAAACACCTAAAGTCTCTAAAGAAACAAACAACTGAATCACACGCTTAAAAATCTAAGAGTTCAAACCACACACAAATAGTAAACTTCCCGTACTAAAAACACTAGTTGGTGATGAAATCCAACTTAGTAGAATTTTAATACAAAAAGGGCGGTTGGAACAGTTACCCTGACAACCTGCTTAATGAAACAGACTGGCACAAGTTTCTTCACAAAACCATCTCGTGAGAAGAGAACCCCCCAGAGAGTCCAAGTGCGTCTAGTCGACGTCTGCTCCAGGTACAGTGAGATCTTTCCTTCACGGTCACCTTAGGAAATAATCTTAAGTTTTTGGACACTAAGGTCACCAATAGTAACAAATAAAACTGGGGGAACAGTCTACGATCCGATCCCATGCACAAGGGCAGAGTAACAAAGCTTAATCCCCTTGAAGGTTCCTCGACATGGTTAATCCGAGGTTTACCAACAAGTGACCCCAGGCTCCTCCATAATGGTTAATCCGAGGTTTACCGTTTGTAATGCGCGCAAAATCTTCTATCTTTCCCAATGAAACAGAATTGATTATCTCAAAGGTTTGGACATGATCTCGTGATCGAATTCTTTAAGAGAAGCTTCCCAGATTGTACTAATTACAATTGGATTTATTTCCTACTGCAAGATTTATCTACTTGTTTGTTTTTACTATCTTGGAGAGTTAATTACTCCCTACTCCAAGATACTAGCCTAAGCTATGTTGGTGGTAAGAGCCCTAGAAAATAAAAAGATTGCTAGATGAATTTTAATTAAGCGTTACTTTTATGAGCTGTTTATTAAGTCAATAGGTATGGAGATGAAACTTTGATGGTGTGAAGACTCGACTTCCAAAAACACTAAAAATTCACCTAAAAATGATAATCAACTCATTTTCTTTCAATGAAATTCTAGCTAAAGAAAGAGTTCGAGAATGCAATTCTTTTAAGAAACAATTATTTCTTTGAACATAAAGAATAATTGGAAGAAAATATTTTTGTATTTTCAACAATAACTCAAAATGAGACAAATTATCAAAGTTCACAACAAAATCCGTTCACTTTCAACAACTTTAAACTACAAAAACAATTTTCCTTCAAAAGAAATCTACAATTTTTTTAAAAGCACTCAAAACTACAAAACTAATTTCGAGATCTACAAACTTTAAAAATCTAATTGAATAAAAGCTTTAATATTTTTGAAGAATGTTTTACTTAGTTGTTCAGTAAACTAAGGATCTGTTTGTCCAGAATAAAAAATAAATAAAAAACACTCAGATACGTTTTTTATAAAAATGAAATTCAAAACCTATAACAAAGTTTTTCGAAGATTTTCAAAGAAATAAAAAGATCTATTTCTCAATAAAGAATGGATTTCACAATCAGGTCAGACTCAACAAAAAGGAAAAAGGACCAATGTAATCTAAGGTATTTCAAACTGCCAATGCTTTGAATCACTACAAAGACCAATTGAAAAGCAATCCAAGATGCAAAACTTCTAGAAAATCATTAAAACACAGATACTGCTGGAATTCATTCACAAAAAGCTTTTGACAGAAACAATGTTAATCTGGGCAGATACTAAAAACTCTAAACAAAAAATAAAGATAAACTGAAGAAAGAAATCTGCATTTTTTAAAAATTTAAACAGGGTTCGCAGGCTTACAGAAGTAATAGGTGCGGTCCTGCAATGTTTACTTAAGGAAAGTGCGAAACGACCCTTACTGTACAAAACAACAGAGTGCGGTCCCTAGAAAAACTAAAGAAAAACATAAAAGATTTCAAAATTTTCAAAAACAGAGAAAAACTAAGCTACCCAGGCAGATATCTATCAATGAAAAACCAGGAAAAACTTTTTCCTCAAATCAAAATAAAAGAGAACCAAAAACGACAAGTTTCTTCCCCAACGGAGTCGCCAATTTGTTGTACGAATTAATCAATCTTGCGGACAAGACCGATCTCCCTAGTACCAAAAAGGTAATCTAGCAACAAAGAACCAAATGAACTAATCTTTCTCTAAGCATATATGATTTACAAATAGCACTATAGAGGTGTAAAAGACTTACCGTAGGTCCAGCGCTTGTTCGAAGTCGTTGTTGTCCCTCGTGCACTTGAAGGAGTTATCTTCGTAAATATGCAGTCACAAACAAGCAAACATTAAATAAAACCTGTATAGTAAACATCTTAAATCATGATTATCATAGTGATCAAGGAATCCATGAAATAAACAGTTAACTAACAGCTTATTGATAAAAATGAATTCATTTGTATTAACTTTAAAAGAAGGAAAACCTTACAACCTTAGCCTTGATGTTGAACAGGACTTCCTGGGGTCTGAAGCAGGAATCTCCTCTACTCTGAGAAGCTCCTGCACTCCTCCAAATGAGAAAAATAGAGGTATGTGATCTCTCCTCACAAGAATCTCAGTTAAATGAGTCTGAATCCCAACAACACTTAACCTCAAATAATCTAAAGCTTGAACTCCCCTTGAGGCTACCTAATGCCTCTTTTTATAGTGGAAAAGAGGAGGTTTCAGTTCCAACTATGAAGGGATATAATCCTCCTTCAAAGGGATAAGCTCCTCACATCAAGGGGTTAGCTCCATAAGGTAAGGGATACATGAACCTCAAAAGAGCGGTTCTGCCACCGCAAGATTCTTTCTAGAGGCTTCTAGAATTTACTGAAAGTGATATTTTTTGAGTTTACTTGCACCTTTTTGATCTTTACAGGGGTCTTCACCCATAACATAGAGAAAGTGCATTCAGGTACATAGGAAACATGAACATTAGGTGCGGGATTATGGTGCAAGATATAGAGAAAATGCGACACCAAAGCTAAGGAGATTTTAGGTGAACTGATTTTCAAGGCTTGACATGAGGAACTGATATGTTAGACTTTCAAAGGAGGAAGTATGAGTAATAATGAGCTCATACACATATGCGTAATGTCAAGATGACAATTTTCGCAACAGGTCTTCTCCTATAAACATTGTAGAAAACTAAACTAACATGTCGATGTTTCCTTTCTTGACTGTAGCCAATTCTTCAATTCATCTATCTAGGTGAACTTTCAGACACACATGAACTTATGCGCACTGTGTCAGCATCTGCTGCAACATTGATTGTCAAACACCTGCTAGCAACTATAGACCGCTATGGACGAACTTCTAGACACACTTGAACTTATGGGCACTATGTCAACATCTACTTCAACATTGATGGCCCAACACCTACTAATAGCTACATATCGCTATGGAAGATTATTTATATGTGAGCAGAGTAATGGTAATGGTGTAAATGATGACTATTCAGTATTGGTTTACTTATAGCTATCCTTATATATAATGTTATTGTATGTTCATTTTAAAACATATTGATTATAACATGCTTGTGTACAGAATATACAAAAGCTTAAGCGAAGCTAAAATATAGTAAACAAAGCACGGTGTAGTTATGGAAACACCATTCACTTCTACATAGTGATAATGAACACTATTACTACTACTAACACGATATGATATATACCAATATCAATTACTATGCCATGTAGAGTCTGAGTAGAAGGTATGAGCTATTGAGCTTTAGTCTAAACACTATGATATATGGATTATATTATGGAACTACCATACAACCGTCTCGTAATAAGTCCAATCGAGTCCCCTTAACTCAGATGTTCCATATATATCATACAATGAATCTAGTCCTTTTACTCGAGGTTGTCTCTATTATAGTAGTAATACCATACACTAAGTTAGATTCAGGTACTATTAAGCAATGCCTAATTTGTCTAATTGAGTAATGTATTTGATGGTTAATATGAATATAAGAACGTATTTGATGGTTACTATGAATATAAGAACATAAGAAAATGAACAATTCACACATTACAAATGAAATAGTAATAGAATAGCTTTAATAACTTATATACATATACTTAAAAGCAACAATTCATGATAGAAGCTCAAACCAAACAACATACATAGTAGATTTGAAACATTGTGCTTGCTTGCATACATTCCATAGTTGATTTTTAAAGATAGGTGAACGGGTTGCAAACACCAATTTGTGTTCCAGGAATATTTTCTCATCAACTTCAGAACTGTCATCAGCATGCTCACTGCTCTCCAATAATCCTCCAAAACATTGATCCATATCTGAGCCTAGTACTAACTTCATGCCTTACCTTTTCCTTACCCGTTCATACATATAGTCATTCATACTCGTACATCTAGTTTGTCTCTTGCCTTATCTGTTCTTTCGTTGGAAACCCTTTCTCAATCGAAGCCGTTGAAATGCAGCAACACCAAATGCATCGTTGGGCAATGGATCCTATGCAGAAAAACCTCAGATCCCTTAAACGTTCCTGTGAGATTTCTATTGCATTTATTAGGTAGTCTGCGGGAATCGAACCTGGGGGAGTTGTTGAGGCTTTTTCCTTCGTCCTGAAGCTTCCCCTGAAGGCAACATGGTGTTTTCATACTTGATTTTGCATTAAGAAAATTGTAGAAGCACACGCTAAAAGTACCTCTTAGAATGCTAAGGGAAGGAAAAGCCATAAGTGGCGAACATGCAATGTAAGCGTTATCGTGTCCTACTTCCTTTTCTCAATTGCAAGGAACAAACACATGTCAATCAATGACATCTTCTGGGAAATTTAAGAAACTATATTAACTTTTATGAATTATGCATGTAATATTTTATTAAAGTTCTAAAGGATGGGCCATTTTAAAAACTTAAAATGCTTCTCAACCTATTTTTCATATTATTTGTTCCATCATCTGCACCATGCTTGGTTGTTGGTTTCTCACGAACTCCCTATTCCATTTTTCTTGAAGTGTTATCAAAGAAAGAACATGATGGGGACAAATGCAACCTATTTTCATGTGTTCCTTCAATTTTTTTGTCCTTTCAATTCTTGGTTAATTTTTGTATAGTGTATTTTTGGTTAACATGTGTATAGTATTTTATGCCAATCATCAATTTCGCTAATAGCATGGAATGTGCCTGTATTTTTCTTATATATGTGAGTCTTCTCTGTAGATGCATTCTTCCCCCTGTGGCATTTGCATGGTCGAATCTGGCGTCATTATTGTCGAAATCCAGACAAGGAAAAACACTGGAGTGACATTGAATATCTATTATTATGCTTAAATGTATCATTTAAATCTACATGTTCTCTCGTTTGTGTGCAAAGGCCTTATCTTCAGTTTTCAAGGGTCATATATTAAAATTTAACACATGTTCTTTTAAGTTGAAAAATCGAGTGCTTCTTTTGGTCATAAATGCCACCTGTCATTATTATTCAATGCATACTTCTTGGTATAGGATAACTTGAAAAATCCAATGATGTGTTTGGTCATAGATGCAACGCGTCATTATTATTCAATGCATACTTGCTGGTATAGGATCGGTTCCAAAACATGGAAGATCCCCTGCAATATTTGTTCAAGGTGTAATATTGACCTATAACAACTAATAAGTATATACTATAAACAACCAACAACTAATAACCAACCCTTTCCCCTTAGCTTCACAAATTTTTTATATATCCATCGCTAGATAAAGTTGGTCGTGTCAAATACAGTGACAAAATAAGATAAAGATGATTGTGTTGATCTAGCATCTAGGTCAACTCGTTAATGACATTCCACTACTCTTAGTTGTTTGTATCGAACCTGTACCATGTCCCTTTATACTTATTGTGTTTCCTTTGCACTAATCTTCATGCTTCTTTATTGCGCAATCCTATCCATCTAGCCTTTCTCAACTCCCAAAATGAAGGGGACAACATGGAAGGGATTCTCTTTCTTTACAATAGTTCAAGCTTGATTGGACTCTTATGTCTCTTGGTGATTTTCTATGAGGTTTCTAGAAATTATCTATCTTGAAGAAGACTTTTGTCTTTGAAGGCTTTAGTGCTCTTTCTACATCTCTCCCTACATTTCCATTCCATTTCAAAGCATCTTAAGGAGGGGGCATTATTATAGTACCTCAGAATATGTATTGTTTAGTATTTCTAGCATAGGAGATTGGATGAAGTGATGGACCATGCTTCCTTTTTGGTTTCTTACGACGATAATAAAAAATATGAGTAGATTTTCATACCTTTATCTGGATATTGTTTTCCATGTTGTTTGTGTCATCCATCACTACAGTTTCTTCGGGGGAAAAAATTTGAGGAGGGGGAACTGTTATAGTACATCAGAATATGTGTAGTTTAATGTTTCCTATTCCAACATAGAAGCAATATTTCTATCATGTTCATTAGTTAAGACATTAAATTTGAGCACCCAGTTTTCTATTAGATCGAGCTATGCACAGATGAAGGATGATTTATAGGATGGATGGAAGCCTTAAAATAGGACAAATTTTTTAGTTATATTAATTATGTGGCGACATCTCATTTTATTCTTTTCTTAGCATAAAGAGTTTTTGTTTCCTTATCATAATGAGTTACTAATGCATGCTCATACTAATGGATGTTGTTATGCATGCTCACATTAATGGTTTTTATGCATACTTACATTAATTACCAACTCACTCATGAGATCCATGTAACATAACCTATATACATCACCTATATTTAGTGTTTAGTAACTCCCACTCATCATGAGTGTCAATCATCAAGGATTTTAACTCCTCTTTTCTTAAATTCCTTGACTATGTAAATTGGCCATTAAAAAGTCTCTTAGGCATGAAAGCAGGGGTTTGGTGAAGTGTGGTATTGCAAGTAGTTTAGAAGAGACTATTTGGTTGAATTTTGTTGTCGTTAGTGCCTATCAATTTTAAATTTTCAAAGCAGAAAATAGATTTCAAGTTTTGGTTCATAACAGTTGTTTCAGAGCTCCAATTGTTACTAGATTCATAACAAATTTCCACATACAAATAATATTATACATTAGGTTCATAAGAGGATGTCCCTATTTCCAGTTCATGGAATACTTTTTGTTATGCAACCAACTCACAAAATAGAGAAAAGATAGATCAACGACTTGAGAAATAACCTCTTAAAGGGGGAAACCTCCTTTACATTACATAAATGAAAAATTCTTGGATGATACAAATGAAAACACCTTCTTTGTATATATAGGAGTCTAAGGGGTCATAATATAATAAGAGCCTACATAACGATAATAATGTAAGGGCACAAAAATAACAATAGTGGGCTTCTATGGGGCACAACAATAACAATATGGGGGTTACTTGATGTTGAAGCCTCGAAAATCACTGCAACAACATTGGGGGATTACCACTCAGTTCGGACCTTAAAGCAGCTCCTTTTTCATTTAGAGTAGTGGCTCCGACTGGTTTAACTAGGTCCAGTTACCTTTTCCCTATCGCTATTGGTTTAAAATGTATCTTTAACTACCAATAGACAGAGATATCAAATCACTTCTTCTTGCTGATCAGGCAAGAGAATGACCCTTAAGCTGATTTAGGTTCAGCCAAGCCACAACTAAAATTTTTCCTCTTTGAGCAGAGGACTTAAAAGAATGTAGAACTTAATATAAATGCAAACTTATTCTATAATGCAAGCAAAAGAAACTAATCTTAATCCTATATCATTTAGGTAGATATACATCTAACCCAACTAAGAGCAAGATAATTAAATGATAAGGAATTAAATATGTCTGGCTTTTAGTTAATGTCAAGCTGACAGAGTAATTCAATTAGCTGACATTTGTGAATACCGAAACACATCCTATTGAGACCTTTTAACTGAAATAATAAATCAACAACACTCAGGAACTAATTCACAAAAATGATATTGATTATCAAATCAGTAAACTCAATAATTAAACAATAATATGTGGAAATAGTTCACAACACATTACTATTTAATAAATCAATTTTATAAGACAGATTTCTGAGTAAATAGTTACTCAGAAATCAGAGTTTAATCCATAAGAGCAGAGATACATAACAATATTGAGACAAATTACCCATATCAACAGAAGTGCACAAACATGAATAAAATGACGCACATTTTTATTTTTCATAAAAATGAAATTGGTATTTGAAACAGTAGTATCAAAAATACCAATTTATTGAATCCATTTCCCTGATCCTGGTCTCCAACAGTCCTTTACATTGCTTGAATTTCTGCTTTCAAAACTAGAGCTTCAAAAATGCAAACTCTGCGCATCATACATAATTCAAGATATAAAGGAAAAACCCTCAATAATGTTCAGATCTGAAATTTTCTCTCCTCCTTCCTACAACTCTAAATTCCTATTGCATAAGTGCTTTTAAAAGTCCAAAATTGCAGAGGAGAGCAGCCCCCTTTTACATTCAGACATCTGCCATTTATAATATTTCCAAAGGTATTTTTGAGAGGAGAGTTTGTTGAAAAAAAATCTGTCCAATCCAATTTTATTTGCTCAAAATTTCAATTTTTAATTGCTGAAGCATTCTCATTGATTGAGATCTTTTTCTCCATATCTCTTCTATTATTTTCCTACAAAAAGAAATCAAAATAAATTAAGATGCAACAATCAAGATGCCATTTCTGGCATTTAAAATAAATCCAATCAAATTTAATTAAATAAATAATTGAAAAAGAAATTCAATCTTTCTATTGATTTCTGTGATGATTTAGTTGGCCAAAGATATTATTGATGAACGAATCTGCACTTAGAAGAGGCTTGGGCAAATGAAAATGAAGAAAATAAAACTCTGAAAATTGATTTTGTTTAGAAATTCGGAGCTTGATCTTCTGCCTATTTTTAGACCCAATAAATAACTAAATCTGTTAGTGAAACCTCCTTAGAAATGTTCTCCTTGATTTTATCTTTCTAATGAGCCATCCTAGGCCTCATTTGGCCAAGTAAAATTCAATCTATGAGCCTCCAAAGTTGATAAGTCAAATCTGGCATAATTCTGGAAATTCTATTGGCTAAAAATCAAAATTTTAATTAAAAATCTAATCATAAATTAGACTCTAATTATCTAATAATTAATTCTAATTTAATTGTTAATTATAAACTAAACTAATTATTTAATAAACTATTTATTAATTAATGTTAATCTAACTAACTAATATATAATTAACTATTTATAAACTATTTAATCTAATTAATAATTAATTATAATTTAATTTAATTAATTATATTCTATATATTTATTAATTTAAAAGTAATTATTTAAATATTAAATATTAAATTAAAAACTAAAATAACAGTCCACTACTCCACTAACGTATGAGTATCTTTTTAACTCAAATGAATAAGTAATGCTCTTTGACTTCGGCGATCGGCGAATGAAGGTCATCGAGGTTTCATAAAGATACATCTATTGAAATTTCAGGATGCGATAATCTGATGAATTATATATATATATATATATATATATATATATATATATATATATATATTTGATTTAATTTAATTAATTATATTTAATATAATAATTAATTTAATTAATTTAAAATTTAACATTAAATATTAGTTTTTTTGTTTTGGTTTCATTTTAATGATGTTAAGTTATGAAATTATCTAAGGGATGATTTGTTTATCTAAATTATAGCCCCTTTGATATTAATAAAAAAAAAACTACAGCCACTTTGACATTTTGGATTTTCGAAATTAGTAATTTATTTGAAAATTGGAGTAAATTACTGAAATATCGATGCTTCGTGATTTGGTTGTATAAGTAAAAAAAAATAAAATGAAAAATATTAGTAATAACTAACTAAGGGTTAATATTAAAAACAAATGCATTATTGAACTTATTTAATTACAAAAATGGAATATTGTACATTTTACGCACTTTTTAACCCACGCAACGTAAATGATTAGACTTCAAAAGGAGTGCCATTTACAAACCATTTGACTAAATGAAGCGAAACAAGTATTAATGGAAAGCTTATAAAAACTTGATTTTAACAAAGCAATCAAAACACGAATCTAAAGAAAATGAAAAATTAATAAAATCGTAGGATAATCAACTTAATAAAAATCCCAAAAGGCGTTGCTTTGTTAACGCTTATAATATAGGGGTCATAATTTTGACTTGACTATTGGTAATTTTGTAAATTTGTACATACTTTTCCTTCTGCAAGTTGTATTCACATATTTTGTAAAAAATCAAAAAAATCAAAAAATCAAAAAGAGGGTAAAAAGTCCTAAAAGAATAATCAAAGGACTTAGAAAAAATAAGATACCCCAAAAGAAAAAATGAATAAAACAGGAAAGTGAGCAAGCATAAATGCCACTACTTTTTACTTTTTTACTATGGCAGAGTGTCAATAAATGCCATTAGTCCATGATGAGTTAAACAGTTCAATCTTAACTTATCATTTTTCAATTTCCATTGTTTTAGATAGAGAATAATGAGTTGTTAGATAGTTTAATCCTAACAATTCAGTAGTTAGGTAGAGAAATAAAGTGAATCCAACAGTTTAATCTAGATTCATGGATGAAATAAGTGTAGAATTAGATAGTTTTACTTGCTTTCAGAAAGAATAAATGCTGTGAAGGTTGCTAGCTTAAATGCACCTTACTACAAAGGAAGAAAAAATGTTAGCATGGTAAGCTGGGTAGGTAGAAGAAGGTGAAAAGTCTCAATGTAAATATCATTCATCATGGGCTGCAAAATAACTAACTTCCCCTTCCCATAGTCATGAAACATTCTAGACTATCAGTCAAAAAGGCTCAAGGCATTTCCTTGACTTTTGTTGGGACCGGACCCAAGGCTCTATGACTAATCAGTTGAAAGTGTGAAATGTCTATATTAATCCCTTAATCACATCATTTACCATTCATGCACTCATTCCCCTGAAAAATCCGAAGTAAAACTTCATTTTTACTTAAAGATACTCTAATTCTCATTTGATTAACCTCCCACATCATTTTAAAGCATAAAGCCCTCAAAATCACATTTTATCCTAAGTCTAAGTGATGAAGTTATTATAATGCAATTCGTTTTTAATCTTCACTTTCTTAGTTATATTAATGTGTTTTGAGTATACATTGTCCCATTGTCATATTAACATTGATTTTATGTATTAATTCCCTATATAATTAACCTTCTCCTATTATATAACTCCTTTTATAAATAAATCCCAAAAACCCATTTATTATAACTTAAGCCAAAGTATTTTATTCCTACATGTTTAAATTAAACCCCCCTTATAACCCCTTTGACTAAAAGTTTATCATTATATTTAATCCCGCCCCTATGGTAATTAAATCTTTTCGATTTGATTAAACCATATAATAAAATATGGAGAAAAAAGAACTTAAAACATGTATTATGCGTGTTTTAAACAAAAATTACTCGAAGTTTTGTTAAAACTAAACTTCAATAAAAAACAAACCTTTCCCTTGTATATTCCTGCTCCAAGTCCCTTAACCTAAGGTCAAGACCTTAATCTTACCTTTTCCCCCCATACATTATACTGCATACCCCAATTCTTAACCTTGGTTAAATCCCTGTTTAATCTCTTCCCAATCCCTTTTTTCATTTGGAAAAGGTCTTTTTGTATATAAATTTCCAAAATCCCTTTACTCTATCGGGTTGAATTTTGACCCTCCGATCTCCAATTCCCCTTTAATCCAACGGCTCTAAACGAACACGATCAAAAGCTCCCTATACCTTACCTTTTCCCATCGCATTAGTTATCAGCCGTTCGATCTTCACTTACCTTCAAGACCTGACGATCCTTGTTTAACCGGATAGTCCCCAGCTCTCGTTCCTATCATCGCCCATCGCGCTCAATATATACCGTCGATCTTCCACCCATCTGATCGATAGCCAATAAACAATCTCCCGGACCCACTACACTTTCTTCGCACTTTCCCTTTTAATCTGGACCGTTCGCTCCCAAAGGCCCAATCCAACGGCGATTGTTCATTTTCGCGCTCCAAACATAAACGTTCGATGTTTCGGCAAAGCCGCGCGAAATGAGTGGTTTTTCCAAACCACCCCGCACTTACGTATCGCCACCACGTTGTATCGCGTTCAAAATGCATAACACCATTTACCACCCCTCACCTATGCGAATACCACTGGCGGTATTCCCTAAACCCAACCCGCTTAACCCGAGTTTAATGCTATTTAACTATGGTTTCACCATCAGTTCAATACATTAAAACTTAAAGTTTTATTCAAAATTTTCACTATTTTCCTTCTAAACTGATGAAATCATCCATAAACCTTTTTTCCTCGAGTTTGCACCATTAAACCTTGAGAAACCACACAGAGCCTTTTTAAACTACCAGTACCATTTTTCGATGCCCATTGCCCTGAATTTCAATTACAAAGTGCTACATTGTTCTCTGAGAAGCCATTTTTGAAAAATTGAAGACTGCGGACCTCTGTGAACGTCTTTAACCAAATTTCTTTGGCTTTTCAGGTATTTTTCTTCGAGCTTGCCCTCTAAGAGTTCAAAATTCATGTCATTTTCAAAGAAATTGCCAAAATTGTACGATTAAACTGCATAAAAGTGTCCATTTGACAGGGGAAACTCTGTCAAAATTTCCCTGGAATCCCTAATTTCCCTTTCTCGCAGTTTTTCCCATATCCTAGTCTGTTTCGATGTTGAAATCGATCTTAATATACGTTCTGAGCTTTAAAACTCTTGCATTACCCAAAACCCTGCTCAGAAATCCCATTTTCCAGTAGAAATTCACCAAGAAACCCCTGTTTCTCATAAAGGAACTTAGAAAACCATTTAAGCTTGCTTTGTTTAGATTAAAAATGACAAAGAAATAGGTAACCCCCAAGAATGGAGGCCCAAAATCTCAAAAAAAGTCTTTTGCAAAAATCCCTCAGCCTAAGTCCTTCAAAATCGACAAACCAACTCTTGCACTCACCGCTGATTCTACAGAAGTGGTCAGACCAGTCCAGCCTCCGGTCATTTCCCCAGAGAATAGCCCTTTAGTTGATCTGGACTATAGAATACTAGACCCTAATGTGTAATTTAACCTGCTTGATGTCTATAATTGGTGATATGCAAATCAGTGGAAAAGGGTGACAAAGATATTCCAATTTGGGAATCCAATCTGCCTAGATATATTGTCCCTCTCACTCATTCTGTTCCTGCCTTTATTAGATTATGCCAAGCCTATTACATGCCATAACAAAGATGTATTGTAAACAAAGAAAAAGAGATCTTGTTTTACATCACTGAAGATTCAATACATTCCATGCTGCAAATGAATCATGATCCCAATTCTGCTTCCCTATCAATAGAAGATTTAACCCAACTATATCTTGACTTGGATTTCAATACCAGATTCAAAATATACCAAACTTTTTGTCCAAAGCAAGTTGATATTCCTAAGTTAAATCCTCCTTTTGACACCTTTGATTTCCCAAATGAGACTAGACAGATTGTCTCAATGCTCTCCTTCATACTAGGATACACCAGTGATGAATTCACTGATGTGGCTATCCTAGGTTTTCTGTCAACTCTAAGCCCTGGTCAATCACCATCCATTCAGTTCAATTTTGCTAGATTTATTGCTGAAAGTATGCATTATCATTTATCCAGATTATCAGAAGAAGGAGTTTTCAGATACTCCTCTTATCTACTCCACCTCTTCTTATATTATCAAACAGATAAGTTTCCAATTGAATGTCAGAAAGTGGATGCAGAAGGAAAAGTTCTATCAGTAGTATTTTGGTCATCTATTCTAAGGAAATGGAACAGAGAGTATAGTTTTACAGATTTTAATGACTCATTTATAGCCCCTACTATGTATCTCTTGGAAAAAGAGGAGATCCCTAGGATCAATGATGAGACAAGAAGAATTCTGCAGTTATCAGAGAGCTACAAAACTGGAGATTGGTATTTATATAAAAATCATACAAAAATCAGAGTGTATGGCTCATCCCTGGCCCCATATAAGTTACCCAGATTTGTTACTACAAGAATATTTGCTTTATAATATCTGAGACAACTATTGAATGTAGATGAAATCAACTTCATAGCTTCCAGGAAAAAGACCCAATTTAAGCTGAAGAATCAAATTGGGCCATTCATTGTGAATAACAGAGAAGCTGCCAATGAAATAAATATCAAACTTAAAGAGTACAAGTTCCCATGTAGTTTTATATGGAATTATGACCCACAAGGTATTTTGAGTACAATAAGGGTAAAATGCAAGTTGCCTGTTTACTTGCATGTTCCTAAGCCCCATATTGAAAGATATGCTAATAAGATTGAATGGGAGCCAAACACCCTATTTGATGATGATTCACAGGCAGTATAGGGAATACAGGTAGACAGTGGCAAAGGCAAGCAGATTGAATAGACACAGGTGGCTTATACAAGCCAAGAGGCTGATAATGTACATAAAAGAGACAAGGAAGGAGACAGTTTCGTAGCTGAGACTATTGAGGACAAAAAATTCAGAATTCCTTATAGTAAAAGAAGAAAGATAACAGAAGAAGAAAGAGATAAGGCTGTAAATATTGAAAGTAATGAAACAGATGATGAAGCTACAAGAATAGTCACTGAAACATTAAAAGAGCTTCAAAATGTAAAAATTGGAACACAACAAAAAGATACAGTCATGAAGGAAAACCAAGCTACTGTTGATTTGCCTCCTTCTTCTAAGGAAAATGAGAATACAGAGTCAGAGATTCAGATCAGATTCAGACAGATTAACGAGAATAATGAAGAGATAAAGAATCAAGCGTATTATAGATTTCTTAAGGAAAAGCCTGGAAACAAAGACAAGCTTCTTTCAGCATTTGATTATTCATCTAATAAATTAGTAATGTCATTCTTGAAGCCTACAGTAACTGATCCAAGATCAGTAGCAGATTATTCCAAAACAGATTTTGAAGTGGATGCAGATGCCATTCATGAATTAGATCAAATTGAATTTCATAGGAGCAATACTGAAATGCTATATTCCAAAATTGTCAGTAAGACTATGAAATCAATTAGGCTTGAGAAAACAGTGCTCAACCTCCAGAATCAAATGAAGTTGGACAAGGCCTCACTATATGCTAATAATTTGAGGATCAAAGCACTAGAAGATTTAGTGATTGAAGCAGGAGTTGATCCTGCTAATATGGAGATTGCAAAAACATTGATTAAACAAAAAAATGAGGATATAGCTGCCCTAAGAAAGCAGCTAAATTTGCCCCAAAATGAAAATCCTCAAGCAAAGGAAATTCTTCAGCAGAAAACTGAAATTGATGAACTCAAACAACTTGTTCATGAGATGAATGCTCAAATAAAAGAAATGGAAAGTAAATTGGAAGCTTCCATAAGAGAAAATGAAGTCCTAAATAAAACTCAACAGGTTCACATTCCTACAGTAATTCCTACTGTAAGTACTGCTATTCCATCCACATTAGCTGAACACTTAGCGCCACAGGTAGTAATGGCCACTGCAGTGCCAATTACTTCCCAGGAAATCTCTACCTCTTCTTCTTCATCCTCACAGATGAGCACACTACAAGACCAAGCAGCCATGATCAAAGCCATGGAGGACATATCTATTAAAGATAAAGAAATTCTTAGTTTGAAAGGCATTATTAAAAATCTAGAAAGTTCCAAAAATGATGCCTTGATTACTTCTAAAGGACATGAGCAAAGGGTCGATCGACTACAAGAACAGGTGAATGTTCTGCAAGCACAAGTAAACCTTACAGATCAAGTGGCCTATATAAAAAATCATTTATGGACCAAAATTATTGAAGGCATTCATTCTCAATGGCCTTCAATTCGGATAATTTATGAACAGAGGGAGTTACTTCAAGTTGCTAGTGTAGAGATTGACAAGACTAAGATGGAAATTGACAATAAACCAGCCCATGAAATCCAACTCATAGCTTTTTTAAACAGTAAAACTAGGGAAGAGTTGGAAGAATTGAAAAATTGTTGATCATTAGTGGAATTTTGAGGTCTAAAATGGGCCTCCTAAGGAAATAATAAAATAATAGTTAAACCAATAAAATAATATTTATGAATTTGAAATTCACTTTTTGCACCAAAATCCATGTAACCATGGTTAAATTCAATTCAAAAGTTGTACCAAAATAAAATTAATAAAAAACTTGTATTGATGTGACTATAAATAAAAATGAGCTTTTTAAGAAAGAGTCATTATCATTGTAC
Organism: Pinus albicaulis; assembly: GCA_034641835.2. Classification (NCBI taxonomy): domain Eukaryota; kingdom Viridiplantae; phylum Streptophyta; class Pinopsida; order Pinales; family Pinaceae; genus Pinus; species Pinus albicaulis. The sequence goes on from JAXQQM020090678.1 coordinate 90,263, forward strand.
AACTAATGCTTTTGTCTTTTGTACTTAGATAACTTAAAATAAAATATAAATATAAATTCTTAAATTATTAATTATAGAATATACTATTAATTAAAATTTATATTATTTTAATTATATAATAACATGTAATTAATATATTACATAAAAATAATATAATATAATATAATATTTATTGAAAAGTGTGTAAATGCATGAAGATTGTGTAGGGATATCATTTTTTTCTTTCAAAAAATATGAATTGACAATAATAATATTTTATTCAAAAAGTGTGAAATGTCATTTATTATGAGTACTTTACTTTATGACTTTAAAAGTACTTAGAGCACTACCATGGTTAACTATGAGTTTTTATCCACCATTGAGAATGTGACAAATAAGTACCTTTAACTCAAGCAATGCCACCTCAACCATTAGGGATGATGTCATCCCCTAAAATGTGATTGGTTCTCATAAAGTGAATTTTGATTGTACATTTTTCTTAGGAGGCCCATTTTAGACCTCAAAATTCCCCTAATGGGACATAAACCATTCTTCAAATAAAAAAAGGTGTTGAACAAAAGAAACATAATGAGTAACCTAGAGGACGGTGTAAATACATGAATGTATCCATCCTAAGGAATTTTTAGCCAAATACAAAACATTATCGAAGCCGAGTTTGCACGACATTCATGCATTGAATGACAAGGCGATGCCTCGAAATATTATGTGATCTAGTAATCCCGGAAATCATGCAAAGAACAAACCAAACGGCTACATACAAGGATCACAAACAGGCAAAATACTTCTTCAGTATTTTGAAAATCTGTTCTTTTTGGATAATGAGATCAAACATATGTTCACTATAAAGCCTAAATTTTCCAAGTATACAGAGGCAGATGAAAGTTACAGAAAATTGAAGTCTATGAAGATCCCCTCTGCAGAAAAGTGGCAAGAATTCATAGATTTGCTGTGAATTTGATGGATAAAAAATAGAAAAATCACTTGGAAATTCATATTTTACTGTTACCTCAAAGGTAAAGTTAAAGTGTATCAGTAGGTGAAAGAGTATCAGTGAAAATAAAGTTACTGTTGGTTATTTTTTAATTACCACAGCAAAATAGCTCAAATCAGATGAATAAAGAGTATTAGCATTGAAAGTTAAAGGAAAGGAAAGTTCTTCAACCACTTTCCACGATAAGATGCACCTAATGCCAGCAGTACACACAGCACAACAACAATCAGTTCAAATTAGAATAATCAGTTCTATTTTTTCTTGTAAAAAGGTAACAACTTGCAAACTGTTTTGCAGCTGTCCCTCTTTTTAAGTTTTCTTTCTTATTTTTTATTAAAACATTATCTCAATTCCTGAGATATTTTGTAAACATTTTTTTGTATAAATACTTCACAATTCGAAGTATTCAGTGTGAATAAAATTTCTCAAGACAACTATAGTCTTATTTGTTGGTTATATTGAAGTTGGTGAGTCAATTAGCGAAAGCAGCAGACTGGAAAGAGATCAGAGACATCATAGCTAAGGATTCTCATGGTGACAAGATAAGTCTCGTTTCTTTCCTTGTTTTCAGTGTATTTCTTTAAAGTTTACATTCATTCATATTATGTTTTTCTAGTCTATAATGATCAACTAAGGAAAAATTAAACAGGATTAGTGATAATAAGCTCCTTGTTTCGAAACTTGTTGGCATTTTAATGTTTTCTACTTGATAACCGGACCATAGAATTCTTAATTGCTCTAGGTCCCAGTTAGATCCCCTTCTTCAATCTTCTTATCTGTAGCTTAAGGATTCTTAAGTGCCCTTTTGCTCAGATTCCACCCACTCCACCAAATCAAGCCTATACATAGCCTTAGAAGGTCACCTATCTTGCCCTTAGCACATTTGCATCTCTGAGCCTTATTTCTTAGTTCTGCTTGCTTAGAGAGTTGACTCCATTGCCCAATATTCTGGTAGATCCTTCTGGTTTACCTTGAAATCTCTTTATTCCCACCAATATTTTAAAATCAAACCCAAATACACAATCATAGCTAGCCTAATATCTGTTACTAAAACAAAGCTAAATCATATGGAGAGATCCCTCTCTGGAGTTCAAGAAGGCTAGATCTTGAATTCCCAAAGCGGTTCTTGGTTACCCCTGGTGTTCTTAACTACAAAAATCCCCATCCCACAACCTGAGAATTACTAGGGTGATAACATACTGGCGACTCCACTGGGGAACCAACCACTCTCCAGTTTTAAGTTTAGTCTTGAAGAAATATCTTTAATTATATCTTTTTTACTCTAATATTGAGTTTAAAGGTTGTGGGTATTTTACCCAATAAAAAATCTGGCTCCCAAGAAAATCTACTACACTAGAAACAACCCTGATCCTAATCCTCCATATATAGTAGATAATCCTAACCAGATAGGAAAAAAGAAGAAAAAACAAAGTGATAGTTCTGAAACTGAAATAACTCTGAAAAGGGCTGATTCTTTACCCAAAGAATTGGTTAGCCTATCAGACATTGATTTTGACATTAAGTTTGAGAAATCTTTATTTAGAACAAAATCTGAATCGGATTTAAAAGAAATTGTTTTAGATCCAGTTTTTGCTTCTTATGTAAGTGAAAAGCATAAAATTATTCCTGTTCTTAGTAAATCTGATCAAACTGAAAGTAAGAGTCCAATTAAAAGGGTAAATGTTACAAAAATCAAAGACATTGAAGAAGCTGTTCGGTTAGCTAAATTTTTGTCTAAATTTAAATCCCCAGTCTCTTAACTATACACAACAGTCTTTCCAGCATCAGATTCAACTCTGTATGCTGCCACATCATTCACTGATTCTGTTGCTAGTTTACCTCAAGAGCCCATAAGCCCTGAGTTGTCTCTACCAGAGTGAATCATATATTCATCATATCCACAATCCACTGCTATTTCATCAACCGATCCATTTATTCCTGAGCTTCCCTTGCAGCCCAAAGTAATATATCCATCATTTACCCAACCCATTACAACTACCATTAGCCATACTACTTCGGTTTCATCCCCATTACCCAGCTCTTCAAGTTCACCTATTGCAGAAACCAGTACTATCCCTTCTACCACAACAATACCTCCCAGCCAAGCTAAAATTCAAGACATGGCAGCCCGATATGCTCCCTTGGTCTTACCTCAGAATCTCCATGACATGCCCCAGAACTATCAAAAATATATTCCTCTGTTTTATAATCTCTCACAAATTACTGCATAGTAGCACGTTACTAGAATGAATGATTTATGGGAAGTTTATGAGATTGATGAGTCTGACGTTCAAATGAGATTATTCGCTCAGAGCCTAATTAGAGAGGTGAAAACTTGGTTTAAAGCTTTAACACCTGGTAGTATAGTAGACCTAGCTGCTTTCCATAGAGCCTTCCTTAATAAATGGGAGAAAAAGAAGAACCCTATGCAAATACTATCTGAATTTGATGCTGTCAAGAGAGCCCCAAATGAAACTGTTCAAGACTTCTACACAAGATATAACAACGTATACAATGCCATTCCTACAAACTTTAAACCTACCCCATATTCTATGCTACTGAAATTCCCTGACTGTTTTGATGTAGACATGGCTTACCAACTTAGGGAAAGGGATGCAGATACGTTAGAACAAATGCAAAAAGATGTTGTAGGTGTAGAAGTCAACATACTGGCAAAGAAGGCTAGAATGAGAAATGAAAGAAGGGTTACTATTAAAGAAGAAGCATCTCACTTGGATAGTAAATTTGATTTCATTACTAAAGCCCTAGAAAAAGTAGTTGACAGACTGGATCAAATTGAAAAGAAACCACAATGGGACAATCAATCCCAGATCCGGAACCCCAACTATAGAAAAAATACTAACCCTGGGAAAGGCAAGGAGCCTTCCCTTGATCAAAATATAAGAACCCCATTTCAAGAAAACTTTGCAGAAAGTTCACAAAACAGAGTTGATGAGGAGGAAGACATAAACATTGTTATGGGGATCGATGAGAACAATACCATTTTCCTCACCTAGGAGGACCAGGAACTCTTTGAACTTCAACAGCTCAAAGTAGGATCTGGAGAATCCTATGATTACAAACAAGGTTATGATTTTGCAATAAATGAGATTCTTAGTCAATACAACCTTAGGAGCAAGAAAAACATTGATCCTGCTATAAAGAGTAATTCTCCAAAGCAACAGGAACAAAACAGAAAGAAGCCTGATACTTCTAAATCAAAAGTCTTGCAAATCCTTCCCAGAGATAGCAAACATAGTTCGAATCCAACCAGTCCTAAAAAACAGCAAGGCCCAAAAATTGTAGATATTACTGATGAGGTGGCACAATCTTCCAAAGATGTTTCCAAAGATAATTCTTCCAAAGTCACCAATTCAACAACAATCATTGAGCCAAGAAAGAATCCTACTGGTTTTAAAATATCAGATCCTAAACCTTCTGTTGAGAATCCTAAATCTGATAAAACTCCTGCTAATCCCCAAAACATTATTGAAAAAATGACTAAAGATAGCGGGAGCCAAGAAACTTAGACAGAAGACAAGAGAAAAGCGTAGAAAAAAGGAAAAACAGTAGAAACCCAAGAAAAATCCGCACAAACAACAGTGCCCAAGGAAGAAATGATTCAAACCATTAGATCTCAGCGAACATTTAATATGCAGTCTGAAATATCCAAATTGAAAATAGTTGTTCCTTTAACAGAACTAGCTAAAAATGATTTATATAGATCAATGATTTATGATATGTTGAATGTCAATGAGAATGAAGATACAATTAACATGAATGAAGATAGGCCTGAACTAATTTTTGGTCCAAATGTTGATGGCAAGCATTCATATGGGTCGGTACCCCCATTCTATTTAAGTCTTACCATACATGACCAAATATTACATAACACTATGCTAGATACTGGAGCTTCCCACAATTTAATGCCTAAAGCTATAATGGAAACTCTTAATCTAGACATAACGAGACCATATAAGGACCTGTTCTCATTTGATTCAGCCAAAGTACAATGTATTGGTTTGATTAAATACCTGTGTGTTAACCTAGTCCAGTATCCTGGTAAGAGTATGATCATGGACGTTGTAGTAGCTAATATCCCGCCAAAATATGACATGCTTCTTTCTCGCTCATGGGGAGCAAAGTTGCAGGGATCTCTACAACTGGACATGAGTTATGCTACTATCTCTGTATTTGGGCAACCTAAGAAGCTTTATAGAGAAACATTGATGAAGTACATGATCAGTAGTGTAGACAGACCTACAAATTATCCAATTTATTCCACCCCCACTGATCTTGATTCTTTTATCCTTAGTAACTCTGATCAAAATGAAAATCCAATTGAACTCACTGATAAAAAACTTAAAATCATGGATGATTATATTGGTCATGAAGCTTTGTGGCATCTAGATTTTGATGGATCTGTTAATAAATTTGGAGCAGGAGCTGGTGTTTGGATCACAAATGTTGAAATAGGTCATTCTGAAGGGCATGCTTTTAGATTAAACTTCAAATGCACCAATAATATGGCTGAATATGAAGCTTTAATCTTAGGCCTGCAAATTATAAGAAAAAAGGGAGGAAAAATAATAATGGTTTTGGGTGATTCTGAACTAGTTATAAAACAAATCAACGCTGAATATTCAATTCATAACCCTAGACTTGCAAGATACAGAGAAACAGTATTGGAACTCCTTGAAGAATTGTTAGAAGGTAATTTTGCTGTCATTCCTAGAGATCAGAACATGCAGGCTCATTGCTTAGCTACTTTTGCTAGCAGTTGTAAAATTCCTTTTTCACCATTGCAAAAATACACTGCTGATATTAAATATAGGCCTATTGTTCCTGATAATGTAACATATTGGAAAAAAATTTCAAAGGATGAGAAAATTTATCATTTTTTGAATAATGAGCATGAATTTCAAAACTGTCAAATCGATAACAAATGTAATATAGATTCACCTTGTGATATAGATTTAAATTTCTGTCAAATAGATGATTTGGATAATTTAGATGTACATAAGATTGAAAAGCCAACTATTTTTACTCAAAGTGACATTGATGAAATGGAAAAAATAGAAATAGAGGAATTGATTGATGATGAAATAGATTTGATTGATTTAAAGAATAACATTTTACCTGGGGGATTAACTCCTCTAGAAGATTTATTTGACTCTAATGATGTGCCCATAAGGCCAAAAATGGAGCCAGTTAAATCTGACATAGAAGAATATAACCTAGGGACGGATGATAAACAAAGAATAATCAAGCTATCCAAATCCTTACCATCAAATGAAAATGATAAATACATTGAACTTTTAAAAGAATTTCAAGATGTCTTTGCATGTAGCTATGAAGACTTAAAAACTTATAACACAGACATTATTCAACATAAAATTCCTTTAAAAGAAAATCAAAAACCTTTTCAACAAAAACTCAGAAGGATTAATTCGGTTTTGTTTCCATTAGTTGAAAAAGAAATTAAGAGAATGTTTGATGCTAAGATAATTGCACTAGTCAGATTTTCTGATTAGGTATCTAATATAGTGCCAACCAGGAAAAAGTCAAGAGAAATCAGATTATGCACAGACTTTAGGAATCTTAATAAAGCCTCCTTGAAGGATAACTACCCCTTGCCAAAAATGGACCATATTTTACAGAGGGTAGCAGGTTCTTCCAGAATCTCTTTATTAGATGCATTCTCTGGTTACAATCAGATCCTAGTTCACAAAGATGACCAAACCAAAACTGCTTTTACTACTCCATGGGGCACTTTCATGTATGTGAAAATGCCTTTTGGATTAAAAAATGCAGGGGCTACATTTCAAAGAGCCATGGATATTGCCTTTGCCAAGGAAATCCATGAATTTTTAGTCATTTATTTGGATGATATTACTGTGTTTTCTAAAACAAATAATGATCACTTGGATCATCTGAGACAAGTTTTCATCAAATGCAGAAAATATGGTATATCTCTTAATCCAAAAAAGTCTATTTTTCGGCTAGAAGAAGGCAAATTGCTAGGTCATATCATTTCAAAAGAAGGCATCAGAATTGACCCTGCAAGAATCGAAGCAATCTTAAACATTCAATCACCTAGGAACATTAAAGAACTCCAAGCATTCTTGGGAAAGATCAATTTTCTAAGAAGATTCATATCAAATCTGGCTGAGATTATAAAAGATCTTAATAACATGCTTAAGAAGGACTCCTCAATTAAATGGACAATAAAGGCCAAACAATATTTTTACTCTATCAAACAGACCTTAACTAAAGCACCAGTCCTTATCAGTCCGGATTACACAAAAGATTTTATAATCTTTTCCTTTGCATCCGAACACACCATAGCTGCAGTTCTTCTGCAGAAGAATGATCAAGGCTTTGAACAACCCATTGCATTTTTCAGTAAAGCTCTCAGAGATGCACCATTGAAATACAACATAATAGAAAAACAGTCTTTGGCTCTGGTTAAAGCTATAAAAGATTTCAGAGTGTATATACTTCATTCACATATAATTGCATATGTCCCTAATGCAGTAGTTAAAGACATTTTGACTCAAGATGGACTAGATAGCAGAAGATGAAAGTGGATAGCCACAATCCTTGAATATGATCTGGAAATTAAACCAACTAAACTCATGAAGGGACAAGGTTTAGCCAGACTGATGGCTGAATCTAATTGCAATGCCTTAAACATTAATTTCATTGCACAAGTAGATGAACAGGAGGAGATGGTGACTCCATCGATTAGTGAAGCCTATCAAGACTCACCATGGTACTTTGACATAATCTTTGTACTTAAAAACTTACAAGCTCCTCCTGGACTTACCAAAACCAAGGCAAGATTTATCAAGAAAAAAGCAATAAAATTCTGTATCTTAAATAATGCACTATATTGGAGAGAAAGTACTGGAATTTTACTCAATTGTTTATTGAAATCTGAAGCTGACAAAATCCTTGAAGAATTTCATGCAGGTGACTATGGCGGACATCTATACTGGAAAAGCACAGTTGATAAAATACTCAGAGTTGGTTTTTATTGGCCATCCTTATTTTCAGATGTTAAAAAGTTTGTTACCTCTTGTCATAAGTGTCAAATTTTTGAAGGTAAAAAGAAACTTTTGCCATTACTTCTGAAACCAATATCCACAGAAAAACCATTTCAGTTATGGGGTTTAGAATTCATAGGTGAAATTCATCCTCCATCCTCAGGTCAACATAAATGGATTCTAACTGCTACTGATTAATTTACTAAGTGGATTGAAGAAATTCCCACTAGGCAAGCTACCGACTTAGTTATTATCTCATTCATTGAAAGTAATATTTTGTCTAGATTTGGATGCCCACACAAAATTATCACAGACAATGCTGCTGCTTTCAAATCTAAAAAGATGATTGCTTTCTGCCATAAATACCATATTACCTTAGGTCATTCCACAACATATTACCCCCAAGGTAATGGTCTGGCCGAATCCTCAAATAAAAGTCTAGTCAACATCATCAAAAAACTACTCCAAGATAATAAAAAGATATGGAACAAGAAGCTGATATATGTCCTTTGGGTTGACAGGCTTACTACAAAAAAATCCATAGGAACTTCACCATATCAAATAGTTTATGGTACTGCTGCAGTTTTTCCTTCTTCCTTGGGTGTTCCAGTCATGAAAATCATACAGGAATTGCAGGTTGAAACTAATGACATTCAAAGAAGAATTAATGATACCATACACCTTCAACAAACCAGAGATGAAGTTTATGAAAAGTCACAAGTCTTACAGGACAAGATTAAAAATATTTTTGACAAAAGAGTTAAGGACGATGACTTTTTCATAGGAGATCAAGTTTTGAGATGGGATGCAAGAAGAGAGGATAAAGGTAAACATGGAAAGTTTGATTTTTTGTGGCAGGGACCCTATGTCATATATGGTTACATAGGAAATAATTCATTTTTTCTCAGAAATTTGGATGGTACAGAGCTTCAAGAAGGACCAGTAAATGGAAGGATGTTGAAACATTACTATTCCATGCAAGTCACTTAACAGTTAGACCCATTTACTTCATCATTGTAAATATTCATAGTCAGAATGTAAGATTAGATTGGATATATTATCTACAAAGTTGAAGCCCGAAGAGAAGGTCCTAAGCTTTGAAATATAACATATCATAAATATGGTTGTTGCAGAACATAGAAGACATTTGCAGATTCACCAAAGTCAATGGATAAGGCTACTGATCTCAGAGTTCTTGGCATTTAACCAGGAAAAGCCATCCCCAAGTGGAGCTGATGTTAGCAACCTATAATATAGGAGTCATAATTTTGAATTGACTATTGGTAATTTTGTAAATTTGTACATACTTTGCCTTCTGCAAGTTGTATTCACATATTTTGTAAAAAAAATCAAAAAAATCAAAAAGAGGGTAAAAAGTCCTAAAAGAACAATCAAAGGACTTAAAAAAATAAGATACTCCAAAGAAAAAATGAATAAAACATGAAAGTGAGCAAGCATAAATGCCACTACTTTTTACTTTTTGACTATGGCAGAGTGTCAATAAATGCCATTAGTCCATGATGAGTTAAACAGTTCAATCTTAACTTATCATTTTTCAATTTCCATTGTTTTAGATAGAGAATAATGAGTTGTTAGACAGTTTAATCCTAACAATTTAGTAGTTAGGTAGAGAAATAAAGTGAATCCAACAGTTTAATCTGGATTCATGGATGAAATAAGTGTAGAATTAGATAGTTTTACTTGCTTTCAGAAAGAATAAATGCTGTGAAGGTTGCTAGCTTAAATGCACCTACTACAAAGGAAGAAAAAAATATTAGCATGGTAAGATGGGTAGGTAGAAGAAGGTGAAAAGTCTCAATGTAAATATCATTCATCATGGGCTGCAAAATAACTAACTTCCCCTTCCCATAGTCATGAAACATTCTAGACTATCAGTCAAAAAGGCTCAAGGCATTTCCTTGACTTTTGTTGGGACCGGACCCAAGGCTCTATGACTAATCAGTTGAAAGTGTGAAATGTCTATATTAATCCCTTAATCACATCATTTACCATTCATGCACTCATTCCCCTGAAAAATCCGAAGTAAAACTTCATTTTTACTTAAAGATACTCTAATTCTCATTTGATTAACCTCCCACATCATTTTAAAGCATAAAGCCCTCAAAATCACATTTTATCCTAAGTCTAAGTGATGAAGTTATTATAATGCAATTCGTTTTTAATCTTCACTTTCTTAGTTATATTAATGTGTTTTGAGTATACATTGTCCCATTGTCATATTAACATTGATTTTATGTATTAATTCCCTATATAATTAACCTTCTCCTATTATATAACTCCTTTTATAAATAAATCCCAAAAACCCATTTATTATAACTTAAGCCAAAGTATTTTATTCCTACATGTTTAAATTAAACCCCCCTTATAACCCCTTTGACTAAAAGTTTATCATTATATTTAATCCCGCCCCTATGGTAATTAAATCTTTTCGATTTGATTAAACCATATAATAAAATATGGAGAAAAAAGAACTTAAAACATGTATTATGCGTGTTTTAAACAAAAATTACTCGAAGTTTTGTTAAAACTAAACTTCAATAAAAAACAAACCTTTCCCTTGTATATTCCTGCTCCAAGTCCCTTAACCTAAGGTCAAGACCTTAATCTTACCTTTTCCCCCCATACATTATACTGCATACCCCAATTCTTAACCTTGGTTAAATCCCTGTTTAATCTCTTCCCAATCCCTTTTTTCATTTGGAAAAGGTCTTTTTGTATATAAATTTCCAAAATCCCTTTACTCTATCGGGTTGAATTTTGACCCTCCGATCTCCAATTCCCCTTTAATCCAACGGCTCTAAACGAACACGATCAAAAGCTCCCTATACCTTACCTTTTCCCATCGCATTAGTTATCAGCCGTTCGATCTTCACTTACCTTCAAGACCTGACGATCCTTGTTTAACCGGATAGTCCCCAGCTCTCGTTCCTATCATCGCCCATCGCGCTCAATATATACCGTCGATCTTCCACCCATCTGATCGATAGCCAATAAACAATCTCCCGGACCCACTACACTTTCTTCGCACTTTCCCTTTTAATCTGGACCGTTCGCTCCCAAAGGCCCAATCCAACGGCGATTGTTCATTTTCGCGCTCCAAACATAAACGTTCGATGTTTCGGCAAAGCCGCGCGAAATGAGTGGTTTTTCCAAACCACCCCGCACTTACGTATCGCCACCACGTTGTATCGCGTTCAAAATGCATAACACCATTTACCACCCCTCACCTATGCGAATACCACTGGCGGTATTCCCTAAACCCAACCCGCTTAACCCGAGTTTAATGCTATTTAACTATGGTTTCACCATCAGTTCAATACATTAAAACTTAAAGTTTTATTCAAAATTTTCACTATTTTCCTTCTAAACTGATGAAATCATCCATAAACCTTTTTTCCTCGAGTTTGCACCATTAAACCTTGAGAAACCACACAGAGCCTTTTTAAACTACCAGTACCATTTTTCGATGCCCATTGCCCTGAATTTCAATTACAAAGTGCTACATTGTTCTCTGAGAAGCCATTTTTGAAAAATTGAAGACTGCGGACCTCTGTGAACGTCTTTAACCAAATTTCTTTGGCTTTTCAGGTATTTTTCTTCGAGCTTGCCCTCTAAGAGTTCAAAATTCATGTCATTTTCAAAGAAATTGCCAAAATTGTACGATTAAACTGCATAAAAGTGTCCATTTGACAGGGGAAACTCTGTCAAAATTTCCCTGGAATCCCTAATTTCCCTTTCTCGCAGTTTTTCCCATATCCTAGTCTGTTTCGATGTTGAAATCGATCTTAATATACGTTCTGAGCTTTAAAACTCTTGCATTACCCAAAACCCTGCTCAGAAATCCCATTTTCCAGTAGAAATTCACCAAGAAACCCCTGTTTCTCATAAAGGAACTTAGAAAACCATTTAAGCTTGCTTTGTTTAGATTAAAAATGACAAAGAAATAGGTAACCCCCAAGAATGGAGGCCCAAAATCTCAAAAAAAGTCTTTTGCAAAAATCCCTCAGCCTAAGTCCTTCAAAATCGACAAACCAACTCTTGCACTCACCGCTGATTCTACAGAAGTGGTCAGACCAGTCCAGCCTCCGGTCATTTCCCCAGAGAATAGCCCTTTAGTTGATCTGGACTATAGAATACTAGACCCTAATGTGTAATTTAACCTGCTTGATGTCTATAATTGGTGATATGCAAATCAGTGGAAAAGGGTGACAAAGATATTCCAATTTGGGAATCCAATCTGCCTAGATATATTGTCCCTCTCACTCATTCTGTTCCTGCCTTTATTAGATTATGCCAAGCCTATTACATGCCATAACAAAGATGTATTGTAAACAAAGAAAAAGAGATCTTGTTTTACATCACTGAAGATTCAATACATTCCATGCTGCAAATGAATCATGATCCCAATTCTGCTTCCCTATCAATAGAAGATTTAACCCAACTATATCTTGACTTGGATTTCAATACCAGATTCAAAATATACCAAACTTTTTGTCCAAAGCAAGTTGATATTCCTAAGTTAAATCCTCCTTTTGACACCTTTGATTTCCCAAATGAGACTAGACAGATTGTCTCAATGCTCTCCTTCATACTAGGATACACCAGTGATGAATTCACTGATGTGGCTATCCTAGGTTTTCTGTCAACTCTAAGCCCTGGCCAATCACCATCCATTATGTTCAATTTTGCTAGATTCATTGCTGAAAGCATGCATTATCAATTACCAAGGTTATCAGAAGAAGGAGTCTTCAGATACTCCTCTTATCTACTCCACCTCTTCTATATTATCAAACAGATAAATTCCCCATTGAATGTCAGAAAGTGGATGCAGAAGGAAAAGTTCTGTCAGTAATATTTTGGTCATCTATTCTAAGGAAATGGAACAGAGAGTATAGTTTTGCAGATTTCAATGACTCATTTATAGCTCCTGCTATGTATCTTTTGGAAAAAGATGAGATCCCCATAATCAATGATGAGACAAGAAGAATTCTACAGCTATCAGAGAGCTATAAAACTGGGGACTGGTATTTATATAAAAATCACACAGAAATCAGAGTGTATAGCTCCTCCCTGGCCCCATATAAATTACCGATATTTGTTACTACAAGAATATTTGCTTTGGAATATCTGAGACAGCTATTGAATGTAGATGAAATCAACTTCATAGCTTCCAGGAAAAAGACCCAATTTAAGCTGAAGAATCAAATTGGGCCATTCATTGTGAATAACAGAGAAGCTGCCAATGAAATAAATATCAAACTTAAAGAGTACAAGTTCCCATGTAGTTTTATATGGAATTATGACCCACAAGGAATTTTGAGTACAATAAGGGTAAAATGCAAGTTGCATGTTTACTTGCATGATCCTAAGCCCCATATTGAAAGATATGCTAATAAAATTGAATGGGATCCAAATACCCTATTTGATGATGATTCACAGGTAGTACAAGTAATACAGGTAGACAATGGCAAAGGCAAGCAGATTGAACAGACGCAGGTGGCTTCCACAAGCCAAGAGACTGATAATGTACATAAAAGAGATAGGGAAGGAGATTGTTTCATAGCTGAGACTATTGAGGACAAAAAATTCAGAATTCCTTATAGCAAGAGAAGTAAGATAACAGAAGAAGAAATGGATAAGGTTGTAAATATTGAAAATAATGAAACAGATGATGAATCTACAAGAATAGTCATTGAAACATTAAAAGAGCTTCAAAATGTAAAAATTGGAACACAACAAAAAGATACAGTCATGAAGGAAAACTAGGCTACTATTGATTTTCCTCCTTCTTCTAAGGAAACTGACAATACAGAGTCAGAGATTCAGATCAAATTCAGACATATTAAAGAGAAGAATGAAGAGATCAAGAATCAAGCATATTCTAGATTTTCTAAGAAAGAAGCACAGAGTAAAACCGAGCTTCTTTCGGCATTTGATTATTCATCTAATAAATTAGTAATGTCATTCTTTCAGATGCCATTCATGAATTAGATCAAATTTAATTTCATAGGAGCAATACTGAAATGGTATATTCCAAAATTGTCAGTAAGACTATGAAATCAGTTAGGCTTGAGAAAACAGTGCTCAACCTCTAGAATCAAATGAAGTTGGAAAAGGCCCCACTATATGCTAATAATTTGAGGATCAAAGCACTAGAATATTTGGTGATTGAAGTAAAGATGAAGTCCACCTTAATATGGAGATTGCAAATACACGATTACATGAGAAAAATGAGATATGTTTGCCTAAAGCGTGAAGTTTCCCCAAAATGAAAATCCTCAATCAAAGGAGATTCTTCAATAGAACACTGAAATTGATGAACTCAAACAACTTGTTCAGGAGATGACTACACAAATAAAAGAAATGGAAAGCCAATTGGAAGCTTCCATAAGGGAAAATGAAGTCCTAAAGAAAAATCAACAGGTTCGAATTCCTAGAGTAATTCCTACTGTAAGTACTGCTATTCCATCCAGATTAGCTGAACACTTAGTGCCACAGGGAGTAATGGCCACTACAGTACCAATTACTTCTCAGGAAATCTTTGTTTCTTCTTATTCATCCTCACAAATGAGCACACTACAAGACTAAGCAGCCGTGATCAAAGCCATGGAGGACATATCTATTAAAGATAAAGAAATTCTAAGTTTGAAAGGCATTATCAAAAATCTAGAAAGTTCCAAAAATGATGCCTTGATTACTTCTAGAGGACATGAGAAAAGGGTCAATCGACTACAAGAACATGTGAAGATTCTGCAAGCGCAAGTAAACCTTACAGATCAAGCGGCCTATATAAAAAATGATTTATGGCCCAAAATTATTGAAGGCATTCATTCTCAATGGCCTTCAATTCTGATAATTTATGAGCAGAGAGAGTTACTTCAAGTTGCTAGTGCAGATATTGACAAGACTAAGAGGGAAATTGACAATAAACCAGCCCAAGAAATCCAACTCATAGCTTTTTTAAATAGTAAAAACAGGGAAGAGTTGGAAGAATTGAAAATTGTTGATAGGAAAAAAACCATTCTTCAAATCAAAAAGGTCCTGAACAAAAGAAACATAATGAGTAACCTAGAGGACAGGTGTAAAGACATGAATGTATCCATCTTAATATTTTTATTCAAATACAAAATATTATTAGAAGCAGGTTTTCCTGACATTCATGCACTGAATGACAAACTGATGCCTCAGAAAGATTATGATCTAAAAATCAGAAATCATGCAAAAGAGAAAGCCAAACATCCTCTGTCACAAGGATCACCAACAAGAAAAATACTTCTTTAGTATTTTGAAAATTTGCTCTTTTTGGATAATGAGATCAAACATATGTTCAGTATAAAGCCTTATTTTGGCAAGTATACAGAGGTAGATGAAAGTTACAGAAAATTGAAGACTATGAAGATCCCCTCTGCAAAAAAGTGGCAAGAATTCACAGATCTGCTATGAATTTGATGGGTAAAAAATAGAAAAATCACTTGGAAATTCATATTTTATTGTTACCTCAAAGGTAAAAAATACAGGGTTAAAATGTATCAATAGGTGAAAAAGTATCAGTGAAAATAAAGTTACTGTTGGTTACTTTTTTAAATACCACAGTAAAACAACTCAGATCAGATGAATAAAGAGTATCAGCGTTGAAAGTTAAAGGAAGGAAATTTCTTCAACCACTTTCCACGATAAGATGCACCTAATTCTAGCAGTACTCTCAGCACATCAACAATCAGTTCAAATTAGAATAATCCATTCTATTTTTGCTTGTAAGAAGGTAACAACCTGCAAACTATTTTGTAGTTTTCCCTCTTATTAAGTTTTCTTTCCTATTTTTTATTAAAACATTATCTCAATTCCTAAGATATTTTGTAAACAATTTTTTGTATAAATACTTCACAATTTGAAGTATTCAGTGTGAATAAAAATTTCTCAAGACAACTATAGTCTTATTTTCTGGTCATATTGAAGTTGGTGAGTCAATTAGCGAAAGCAGCAGACTGGAAAGAGATCAGAGACATCATAGCTAAGGATTCTCGTGGTGACAAGATAAGTCTCGTTCTTTCCTTATTTTCAGTGTATTTATTTAAAGTTTACATTCATTCATATTGTTTTTTTCTTGTCTGTAATGATCAACAAAGGAAAAATTAAACAAGATTAGTGATAATATGCTCCCTGTTTCGAAACTTGTTGGCATTTTAATGTTTTCTACTTGATAACCGGACCATAGAATTCTTAATTTCTCTAGGTCCCAGTTAGATCCCCATCTTCAATCTTCTTATCTATAGCTTAAGGATTCTTAAGTGCCCTTTTGCTCAGATTCCACCCACTCCATCAAATAAATCCTATACAAAGACTTAGAAGGTCACCTATCTTGCCCTTAGCACATTTGCATCTCTGGGCCTTATTTCTTAGTTCTGCTTGCCTAGAGAGTTCACTCCATTGCCCAATATTCTGGTAGATCCTTCTGGTTTACCTTGAAATCTCTTTATTCCCACCAATATTTTAAAATCAAACCCAAATACACAATCATAGCTAGCCTAATATTTGTTACTAAAACAAAGCTAAATCATATGGAGAGATCCCTCTTTGGAGTTCAAGAAGGCTATATCTTGAATTCCCAAAGCGGTTATTGGTTACCCCTGGTGTTCTTAACTACAAAACTCCCCATCCAACAACCTGAGAATTACTAGGGTGATAAACAAGCCAAAATTTTTATAGAAAGGGTCCCCATTATTTGAAGTGAACAAGTCAAAAATGGAGAGGGTTGTGTTTTACCACAACACTTGGGTACAACAATAAAAATAAGGGGGCTAAACTAAAAATAACAATAAGGGAGCTACACTAGTATTATAGGGACCTAACACGCCCATCTCCTTCAAAAAAGTCTTGTCCTCAATGCTTGAGTATTTCTGGATGCTTTTGTATAAAATTCTCATCCTCTCACGTGGAACCTTCAATGGGTAAGTTCTTCCACTTAATGAGATACTATGAAATTGATCGATTTCGTAGACGTTAGATTCTTGTTTCTGTGACTGCTTCAGCATCAAATATGTTTTTTCCTTCTTTGTCAAGTTTTGGAAACACTGTTTGAATTGGAAACTTGTCACTAATAACCTTATTTAAGCATAAAACATGGAAAAATGGGTGTACTCGAGAATATGCAAGTACCTCCATAGTACCAATATTTTGCAACACCTTGCAAGGACCGTAGTACTTGGGTGATAATTTATTATCCTTCTTAGCTTGCTTGAGGGACATTTGTTTGTATGGTTGTAGCCGTAAAAATAGCCAATCGCCTACATCAAAACTTCTTTCACTGCGATGTTGATCTTCTTGTTGTTTCATTTGATTCTACACATGAGAGAGGTTATCCTTTAAGAGTTGGAGAAATTGTTATTGATGCTCGATGTGATCTTCCACTGCTTGAACCTTAGAATTTTATCTTAAATATGATGTGATGGATGGTGGATGATATCCATAAAGAGCCATAAATGGGCTCATTTTTGCTGCAGTACGGAAGGAAATGTTATACCACCATTCAACTAGAGGTAACCACTTAACCCATTATGTTTGTTTATCAGATACAAAACAACAAATATATCCTTCCAAACATTTGTTCACTATATCAATTTTCCCATCAGATTGAGGATGATAAGATGAACTATGAGCTAATTGAGTGCCAAGACAAGAAAATAATTTCGCCCAAAAATTTCCAGTGAAAATGGGATCTCTATCACTTACTATAATTTTTGGGTTTCCATGAATCTTTTAAATTGTTTCCGTAAATGCATTAACAATTGTAATGGTTTTAAAATGATGAGAAAATGTAAAAAAGTGTGCATACTTGGTAATTCTATCAACTACCACCATGATGACACTCTTTCCTTCAGACTTGGGTAAAAATGTGATAAAATCCATTGATACCTCCTCCCAACGCTGAATTGGAATGGCTAAAGGTTGTAACGGACGTGGGGTCTTAATTGTCTCAACTTTATTTTGTTGGAAAACCAAACATTCCGCCACAATATTTTGAATATCAGATTTAAGGCCATCCAAAAAAAAAATCCTTCTTGACCCCATGGTAAGTTTTTAAAAATCCCGAGTGCCCTCCTAAGGGAGAGGTGTGCAATTCCAAAAGAATCTTTTGTTTGAGTTGGGAATTCTTACAAATATATAAGTGATCATTGTACCATAATGAATAATTTTTTTAGCTAAATGTATCAGATGTACTAAGATCTTGCTACAACTATTGAATGAGTGTCCACACCTCTTCATCATTCTTCCATTCATCCCTTGCTTCATTTATCCACCAGGTTGGATAGTAGAAATGGCACAAAGCAATTCTTCCACATCCTCATCCTTTTCTTGAGAGTGCATCTACAACAACATTTTTCTTCTGTTTTTTGTAGATGATTTCAAAGTCATAACCCAACATCTTTGTGACCCATTTTTGTTTCTCTTCTGAAGATAATATTTGTTCCAAAAAGTATTTAAGACTATCATGATCTATTTTTACCTTGAAGTGTCTTCCCATTAGGTAAGGTCACCATTGCTTTATTGCATGTAGTATTTCCAAAATTTCATTCTCATAAATAGGTTTGTGTAAATACTTTCCTTTGATTGGACGACTTTCAAAAGAAATGAGTCTCTCTTCTTGCATTAAAATTGCACCAATTCCATTTCTTGACGCATCACATTCCATAATAAAGGTTTTTGTGAAGTTCGATATAGCTAAGACCGGTGCTTAGCCCATTTCATCTTTAAGATGTTCAAAGGCCTTAGTTGCTTCTGGAGTCCAAGAAAATGCATCTTTCTTCAATAATGATGTTAGAGGTCTCGCTATTCTCCCATAATTCTTAACAAACTTTCAATTTAATACTTTGTCAACCCAAGAAATCCTTGAAGATGCTTTATGGTTATAGGTATTTTCCATTCCTTAATGGCTTTAATTTTGTTAGTGTCTACCTTAACACCCTCAAGAGATACAATATGACCCAAATATTCCACCTCTTGTACTCCAAAGTAACATTTGGAGGTTTTTGAATATAATTGTTTCTCCTCCAATAGTTTGAGCACCCTGTCAACATGTTGAAAATGGTCCTTCAAAGAATTCTTGTAGATTATTATATCATCAAAAAATAATAACACAAATTTTCTAAAGGAGGTTTTTAAAATTGAATTCATCAAACCTTGAAATGTGGAGGGTGCATTAGTAAGGCCAAAAGGAATAACCAAAAAATCATAATGACCCTCATGAGTTCTGAATTTTGTTTTTGGAATTTCTTCAATCTCCATTCTAATTTGATGATATCCTAAATGAAGATCCAACTTGCTGAAGAAATTTTCTCCATGTAATTCATCCAACAATTCATAAATGATATGGATGGGGAATTTATCTTTAACTTTAATAGTGAGCTTGTTGAATCTCCCTATAATCTAGACACATATGCCATGATCCATCCTTCTTGTTAATCAGAGGCTTAGTATTTAGCTAAAAAATGAAAGTTCTCAGAAATTCTCCAAACTAAAACGATCAGATAGAGCTTGTCACTAGGATTCCAACGCAACTTGTTTCATCAAAATCCGAGTTCGTATGAGTAAGTTATGGTCTGATGTTCATTTTCTCTAATAGGTAAAAATTGTGCAGAATAGTGACGTACAGATGACGTGGCAATCTAGTCAACACCTCAGGAATCTTTAGGTAATATTCTCTAAATTTCAGCCAGTGACACTATGACAAGTGTCAGAATCAGATTCACCAATGTTGCTTAGGGAAGTTGAATTGTTTTCCTCCTAATCCTAAGTTGAAAATTTCATACATGGTGGATTATTATTTTTATATGGTTGGAATTAGACCAATGGATAAGGGCCACGTGGCACAGCCAGAGGCTGCCATGTGCCCTCCCCCATGGCATTCTATGGTTCACATATTCCGAGTTGTAATGTTGTGACTTGAATATATTTGGAGGCTAGCTATCTAAACCGTCAGACAGGTCAAATTAGTGAATAATGACTAAACTAGCAGCGGAGGCATATATGTGTATAACCCAAAGTTTTTAAACTTTGGTTATGGTTGATATATACACATTGCAAAAAATATTATGGCGGGGGTTGAGGTTGAACCCACGACCACCCACACCATAGTTCCAACACTGACTGTTATGCCATCTATCGTGATCCTTACCCCATAAGGATTCCAACACTATTTGAATTAACTTTGCTTGGGAGTTTGGGGTCTGGAGGGGGCCATCCCCCTCCCACATTTCTGCGTGCTATGACCATGAGCCAATACACATATTCCAGCAAGATATTTAAAAAAAATTAAACGTGGTTATTTAACGTTAATTCGTGGTTAACCCACGATAATCCACCATTAGCGGTAAAACGCAGTTAGCGCTAAATGTGCCCATTAAAATCCACTTAATTCCTGATTATTACTAATTAAATACACACTTATCTTAGCGGCAGGTTTTGCGGACCACCCAAAGGCAGAGAAGCTCCACATTTAGTGGAGTTAACTGGCAGAATTCCAGAATTAGAGGAGAAAAACTAGGAAAAATTGGTTTTGCCATAACTGAGGCAATGTTTGACCAATTTTGGCTCAGGAAGAGTCATTATTGGTAGATTTGGATGTTTTGGAGCCATTAGATAAGGTTTCAAAGGCAACAAGAGACTATAAACAACACTTTTTCACAGTTTAAGTTAATAAAAAGGCCCAAGCTATGAAGCTGGACCAAGGAGATGTAGCCCAGGAGGGGTGAACTCCTTCATCAAAAACTTGTGTATTTGTCTATGTTCTTTGTGCTTGCTGTGTTTTTGTATGCTTCTGTTCAACATTAAGTTTCCATGCTTTTATGTTCATTAAATGCACTTAATCTCATCAAGTTTAATGAATTGTCAATCATAAACACATGTATAAACCCTTGCATAAGGAGAAAACCAAAGCATTTTCATGTTAATTATGAAACTTATATCATCAGAACATTAACTAACAATAAATTTAAGATCAAGTTGGTATTAGAGAAAAAGGTTGCTAAAGGATATTTGCTTTATTTTCTTGAGATTGTGCAAAAAGGGTTTTAATAATTGCAATTTTGTGATGCTTACAAGGTTGAAGTTGCAGAGAGGAGAAGGGAAGTATTGGTTGTTAGTCCTTAGATTATGAAAAGAAGAAAGAGAGCTGAGAGAACATAATATTCACCCAAAGTTCCACTCAAATCCGCACTTGAAGCACCTCAAGTTCTATCTCCATCAGTTTAGATTGAAGAGTTACAAATTTCGCAAGAAGCTAAAGTGATTGAAGAGGTACAAGCATCATAGGTTGAGCTTGAATCCTTAGCCATTATGTCAGGAGTTGGAGAGACTCATGGACATTCAAAAGAAGATGATGTCAAGAGAGACTTCAAGGACATCCAAAGAATGGTTAAAATCATGTTTGATGCATTCACTGCAGAAAGAACAGGAGAAGGGTCTAAGCCTCCACATGGAGAAGGATCTTCAGATGGTAAGAAGGATGAAGAGAAGAGTTTGAAAGGCGGTGGAGGAAATCCACCTCCATCTCTACCATCCTCATCCTCATCATCTTCATCAACATCTTCATCTTCCACTCCCACCACAAAAACCACCCACACTCATTCAAAAATCCCAAAAGGAAAAACTCCATTACTCAAGTTGGACATCAGGTTTGAACTTCCCATGTAAGGTAAATGTAGAAAAGTTATAAAATTGGATCCGTTAATTGGAAGTATACTGCAGAATCAGAATCTACAAGAGGATGACATAAATATCCAGTTAGTTTCATTAAGGCTAGAAGGAGAAACACTAGTTTGGTAGGAGGAAAAGACTCAAGAGGAAATGTGAATTCATGGTAAGATGTCCATTTCTTGGGTTGAATTCAATTCTTCCATTAAAAGACAGTTTTATCCATTAGCCTATATGCAAAAAGAAATAATGAATTGGAAAAACTTTAGGTAACTCAAAGGAAAAACTATTCAAGAGTACACTCAGGAGTTTAGAAAGAGGGCTTTGATGTAGGAGTAAATTACTTGAATTCTCAAGATGCACTCTTGAAATACATTGGGGGTTTACATTCCTACTTGAAACATACTATCCTTATGTTTAACCCAAACAAATTAGATGAAGTATGTGTGAAATCCATGCATTTTGAAGCTAGGGGAAAGAACATTAAGGAAGAGGGTAGTAAGAAGAATCCATTCAAGGGTAAGGGAAAAGAGAAGGGAGGAAAATGGAAGGGAAAAAAGAATGCAATAATCAAGAAAGAAGGGGAGAAAACTAAATGCAAACATTGTTCCAAAGAGGGGCATGATGAAGCCTGCTATTGGAAACCACATCCCGAACTAAGGCCAAAGAAACCAAATAACAATGGGAAACAAAGATGATTGCCACCACACAACAAGGTTTTGGATCTGATTAAGGAGATGAGACCAATATTGTAGCCATGGTTAACAAAGGAAAGGAAGCCATAGAAAGTACTAGTTCCTCAAATAGTCACAACAACACTCCAAATGAAGACACAAGGTTAGAATTGTTCCATGTTAGAGTGATTTCAAATCATACAAAAATTGATGAATTGTTTGATAGTGGGTCACAAGAAAACCCAATTTCAGAAGACTTGGTCAAAAATCTTAACCTTGAAACCGTACCACATCATAAACCATACCCTTTGGGCTAGATAGTTAAGAATTCCAATTTACATGTTACAAGGAAATGCATACTTCGATTTTCTATTACTGCAAACTTTGTTGATGAAGTCGAGTTAGATGTGGTTCCACTTGAAATTTCCAGGATTATCTTGGGAATTCCATATTTGTATGACAAAAAAGTGGCGTTTTATCGCCATGAGAAAAAATATCATTTTCTTAAGGATGGGGTGGAGTATATTGTGAGATCTCATCGCAAAAAACTAAATATTTCTTCAGTTAATGCACAACAAATGAAGAGGATAGTTAATGCAAGTAAAAATTTTGTGCTTCTAATGATCAATAAAAATGATGATGTTGACTATGAATATTTTGAAGGATGTGATGACAAATTAAAATCTGATTTGTTTGATGTGGTAAGTCAGCATGGCGAGATATTTCAAGAACCAAATAGGTTACCTCCCAAGAGAGGAATTCAACATGAGATTCAGTTGTAGCAGGATGTTCCACTTACAAACATTGGTATGTATCACATGTCAATTATGGAGAGTTTGGAAATCAAGAAGAAAATTCAAGCATTTTTGAACAAAGGTATCATATGCCGATCTACTTCACCATGTGGTTCACCAATTTTTTTGATACAAAAGAAAGACGAGACTTGGCGCATGTGCATAGATTTCTATGCATTAAATAAAATCACGATAAATAATCGCTAACCACTCCCACGCATTGATGATTTGTTAGATCAGTTAAAATATGCAATATATTTCACTAAGTTAGACTTGCGAAGTAGTTATCGTAAAGTTAGAATAACTGAGGAAGACATTTGGAAAACTTCTTTTAAAACTAGACAAGGATTGTTTGAGTTGCACTTAGACCATTTCTAGATGACTTCGTCATTGTTTACTTAGATTACATACTTATATTCAACAAATCAAGGGATGAACATGTCATGCATGTGAACAAGGTACTTGATGTCTTGAAAAAAAAGTAATTATTTTTAGATATGGTAGATCTAAGAATTTTGTGATCCATAATGTAGATAAACTGTCTTTTGGATTAACCACATCATTAGGATGACCTAATCCTAATCCGAAAGACATTTTATCTATATTTTTAAATATGTCGAAGTACGAGTTTGGCAAGACTTTTTTTGGTGTATTTGGAACACATTGTTGGAGGAGGTGAGTTGAAGATAGACCCTTCCAAAGTAGACATCATTCTGAATTGGCCCAAGCCCAATACAATTACAGAGGCAAGAAGCTTTCTTGGTGCAACACAGTATTGGAGGAAATTCATTGCTAATTTTTCTTCCATTGCAGCTCCGTTACATGCATTGACAAGTGCCAATGAAGTCTTCCATTGGGGAGATATGCAGAAAAAATAATTTTATGCTTTAAAGAAAAATATAAGTTCAACATTGGTATTGGCTCTTCCGGATCTTAGACAACCATTTGAGATCCAAACAGATGCAAGTGATTATGCTATGGGAGCAATTCTCATGCAACATGGTAAGCCTATTTCGTTTCATTCTAAAATATTTAATGGAGTTGTGACTAACTATCCCACCTATAACAAAGAGTTATATGCATTGGTACAAAATGTAAATAAATGGAAGCATTATTTGATGGGGAAAGAGACCATTATCCATACTGACCGTCAACCTTTGCAATACTTACAATCACAGTCAAAGTTGCAGCAATCAAGAAATTTCAGATGGATGGGATTTATACAACAATTTCATTTGGTTATCAGGTATAAAAAGGGAATCTACAATAAGGTAGAGTATGTGCTCCCTAGGCCTATTGTAAATTCATTTATTATACTCAAGCACAATTCAGTTATGCATGAAATTTACATTGAAAATTATGCATATGATAGTGATTTTCAAGATGTGTATGAAAGCTTGAGTCAAGGAAACCAAAATGAAGAGTTAGATTATCATGTGCATAACAATTTGTTGTATCACTTGGGCAAGTTATGTATACCACAGGGAGAAAGAAACAATATCTTAAGGGAGGCACACACATCATTGATTGTTGGACATTTCGGTGTAGGCAAGAAAGTAGCGAATCTCCAAAGGTATTGTTATTGGCCACACATGATTGATAGTGTATCTCGTTTTATTAGAGGGTGTTATTTATGTGAAATAAGTAAGCCTAGTAATAGGAAACTTGGATTGTACACTCCACTTCTGGTTCCTTCACATCCTTGGGAGAGTATCTCAATGGATTTTGTAGGTGGTCTTCCTAAGTCAAGGAAAGGTCATGATTACTTGTATGTTGTGGTATATAGGTTCAACAAAATGTGTCTTTTGATGCCATGTAAGAAAAAAATTACAGCTGAACAAACCGCTAATCCTTTCTTTCAAAATGTATGGGTTCATTTTGGTCTTCCTACTTCTATTGTAAGTGATCGATATTCCCGGTTTGTTGGGAATTTTTGGTCAAAATTATGGGACATGATGGACACAAAGTTGAAGAAGAGTACAACATTTCATTCTAAAATAGATGGTCAAACCGAGGTGGTATACAACACAATTATTCATCTTCCTAGAGGTTATTGCAGCAAATATCCAAGTTGTGGGATGAACAGTTGCATTACATTCAACATTCATACAATAGGGCAAATCATTCTTCCACAAACACATCGCCATTTGAGGCATGTTATGGTTACTTTCCAATATCGCCTTTGGACTTCATCTTTGAGAATGCTATATATGGTCATAGTGACATAGATAAGGCAAGAAATTTCATTGAGAAAATTCAGTTGGTACATCACACACTGCAAGAAGAACTTGAAAAGAGTCAAAGTAGCTACAAGCCAATCTGTTATGGTCTATTTAAAATTCTAGAAAATATTGGTACCAATGCATTTAAGCTAGATTTGCCTCCTTATATGCAAATATATTATGTCGTTAATGTTGAGAATTTGAGATTGTTTGAGCCTCCTTTGATTGATGATAAAAGAGAGCATGTTCAACTTCCATCAATAGATGATTTCTCGCCATAATATCTTGATGAACTTCAACAAGATCTCATACTTGATAGAAGAATCATAAATTCAAGGAGAGGGAATGTTGAATACCTTAGAGTGGGACTCAAGGGAAAAATCCTTCAAAGGTCAAATGGATGGAGAGTGAAAGGGTGAGGCAGTTTTACCCTCACCTACTAAACAATTGATAGTATTTTTTGGGGTCCAAAAGGATTTTAGTGGGGAAGAATGATCAAAGGCTTAGCATTTAGCTAAAAAATGAAAGTGATTAGAAATGCCCCAAACTAGAATGACCAGATAGTTCTCTTCACCAAGATTCCAACACAACTTGTTTCATCAAAATCTGAGTTCGTTTGAGTAAGTTATGGTCTGTTGTTTGTTTTCTCAAACAGGTAAAAATTGTGCAAAACAATGACAGATTGATGACTTCGCAGTCCAGTTAGCGCCTTAGGAATATTCAGGGAATATCCTCTAAATTTCAGCCAGTGACACTGTGACAAGTGTCAGAATTGGATTCGCCAATGTTGCTTGGGGAAGTTGAATTTTTTTCCTCCTAATCCTAAGTTGGAAATTTCATACGTGGTGGATTATTATTTTTATATGGTTGGAATTAGACCAATGGAGAAGGCCCATGTGGCATAGCCGGAGGCTGCCACGTTCCATCCCCCATGGCATGTTATGGTTCACATATTCTGAGATGTAATGTTGTGACTTGACTATATTTGGAGGCTAGCTATCTAAACCGACGGACATGTCAAATTAGTGGATAGTGGCTAAACTAGCAGCAGAGGCACATATGCGTATAACCCAAAGTTTTTAAACTTTGGTTATGGTTGATATATATAATGTCTTGATTAAATTCAATTGAGGTTGCACTTGGCATTGATCGCCTCAAAGCCACTTTTCTTCATTTCGTGATTTCCTTCTAAGATTTTCTTTTGGAATTTATATAATAAAGGTTGAAGATGTAAGAGCTTCATGATCTCATTATCCCATGAAATGTATGACTGTCTATGATAAGCTTAATTCCGACTCAATCATTAGTAGTCAGTCTAACCTTTCACGATAATCATATGAAGTTAATATTATCTTCCTCGGAATTTGCTAAAGTTGACCTTAAGGATGTCAATTTTGCTGAGTGCACACATTCAAATCTGTTTTGATATTTTTCTACAATTAGTGGCTTTATTCCATTCTAATCTTTAGTTTATTATTTGATGTTGTAATACATTCATTCACTAAAGACATTATTGAACAGTCGCTATAACAATACGGATTCTTCTCAAGTTATTCAGAATAAGCAGAGATAATAAATTGTTGTTTCAATTCAAAAGGAGAGTCTATTTTTATATTTATTTCTGTTAAATTTTATGTTTTATGAACATGAATGATTGATTTCATTCAGGCTGATTGCACACTTAGATTTAAAATAAATAATGAGATGATTTTAATCAAAGGAAGAATTTGAAGATTTATGAGGTAAAATTTACAGACAAATTCCTTTCAGGTACACATTTACAACTTTATTCTCATCCATTATTAGTTCATTTTTTATTCTTAGTTTATTTTTGATTTGTGTTCTGTTTTATTTGCAGGTCTTTATTTCTTTTCAAAACATAAAGTAAGCAGTAAACCCATTTCAAATTTGCAACAGGTTCAGGGAAATTTTATTTTATGATTCATTAGAATTTCAACATTCTTTAACTTTGCTTTCATTCATTTAAAAAATCCAATTGAAATTAAAAAGAGTATCGCAAGATTCATATCAGAAATTCTCCAACTTGATTTTCATATTTCCGATGCAAGATCTCTGACGTGTTACATCATTCAATTTTTCATAAAATATCAAATCACATATCGCATTGGAATAAATTGAAAGGTTTGTTTTTATTACAAAAGTTCTGATGCAATGAAATGGATAACAAACGCACATATCGCATTAGGCATAAGGTTAATTCTTCCATTCAAAAAACTCCAATGCGATAAAAACTTAATCGCAATCACGAATTGGTAAAGTCATACCACAATTGGTTCATATCACAATTGATTAAAAGGTCAACTTTTTAAAAGTTCTGATGCGATGAAGTCTAATCGCAATCGCATTTCGGCAGAGTTCTATGACAGTTGATTCATTCATTTCAAAAGTTCCGATGCGATCAACCCAATCGGCAATCACAAATCGGAGAAACCTCATTTTGATATATCCATTTGCAAAAACTCCGATGCGATGAAGTTCAAATCGCAATCGCAAATTATTAAATTAGTCAAGGACTAATTTTGAAAGACCTCTGATGCAACAAGTCTAATCGCAAATCGCAAATCGGGAGGAAAATTGAATACATCCTTGTGTGCTCATTTTAAAAATTGTGATGCAATAATTCATCACCAATTGCTTATCGCTATCGCATTTTATTAAATCGCCAAATGCTCATTGCTCATCGATTTTCACTAATTTCCGATTGTTCATCGCTTATCGTTCTTCGTTCATCACCAATTATTATAAAAATCACATCACTACTATCGCGATTGTTTTAATTTCAATTCCCTTGAACACAAAGCATTTCGTTTTTACATTTTACTGCTTGCTTTAAATTAAATAAAATAAATAATGATTTTGGGTTATAGAATTTTGGTTAGTTTGCCTTCTTCATATTTTTAATGTCAAACTACAAGAAGAAGTCAGCTAGTATTGGAGAAATTGATACCTTCAGGTAAGATCAAATGCAATCATCCAATGGTAAGATTCATGTACCCACTTTCATTAATTTCCATTTCATTAATTTAGTTTCAGTTTTGTTTTTCAAAATTATGTTGATATTTGAATCTGTTGTGCAGCTCCTCATAAAAGCTTTCAAACATCTGCCGAATCATATTTTGGAAGCCCTATGCTCTTTTCCTGGTTTTATTTTCAAGAAGCAACGATAGTCTTCATTGAAACAGCTACACTAGGAAGTTTCTGAACCTTTAATATATTTCTTTAAAGCATTTCTTTTATTAGAAAATGATTAAGATAATGCTTTGAAAACGACAAGATTGACATCAAACATAAAATTTTCATTGTGGCTGAATTTTATCATCACTGCTATCTGAAACCTAAAGCATTTACAACCTTGCAAGGTATAAGTTTTATGGATCTCGACATAAGAAGAAATGATTACATGATTATTTTATTTTACTTCATGTTGTTGAGACATTGGTATAAACATTTTTTTTGTTTGTTAGAGTTTGTATTTCAAAAGCTTGGATTTTTTCTTTTCCACTTTTTTGCTTCATTTTAATTTTGTTTGCTGATTTATTTTCTCACTTTAGTTTAAGAATTCTTTTCCTTTGGTTTTCAATTTTGATTTTGGTAACTTTGTTATGTTTTATATGGAAGGCTTTTTATTACTTAACAATGGTTGGCATACATAGGAAAAATTGTTAATAGTCTCCTATTAACTTTTTCTTAAAATCTCTTAGCAAAATTTGTTTTTCTTATTATAAAGGTAGACATACTTAAGGAAGAGATTACAAAACAAGAAAAGTTGACGAAGTATCGTGAACTCTGAGAAATTTCTTTTTCATCAAAATTGTAATTATTTTGAGATTTCAATACTTTATTAAGATCTTTCAAGATTCTATTATCAGTCAAGAAAAGTTATTTTTAACCAAGTAAAGACACTTTACAACAAAACACTTTTAACTCTGAAATTGTCATCCTGAACTCTTAAGGAGTTAATGATTCTCCCTATTTAAAAAGAGTTTTATTTTTCTAGAGTGTAATCCAAAAATATATTTATAACTTAAAAGATAAGAGGTCTCATCACGAGCCTGCTTACTATGATCATAGGGGAAAAATAGGCTGACATTACCAACACTGCTAAACAAACCAGGGTAATGGCTTATAATTTCAAACAATTGTAAGACAAGGGGTCTCATCACGAGCCAGCTTGTTCAGTCCAATTATAACCAGTGAATGGCATTGTCAACTATGTGGCTACCAAACCAGGACAATGGCTTTTAAAATAAAAATAAAAAAAATAAAATAAAAAATAAGCATATATAAATGGATTTATCTCTAGGTCAATAATTCTTAAATAGATAGGATTCTGAATCATTGATGATTAAAAGGTAACCCTGTCGAGACTATAGATGTTTGCTGGCAGCAGTGGCTCTACCTGTGACAAATGAGTACACTTTAAAGGCTCGGCTGTAAAGTGACCCCTGCTTTATCTCTAGAACTAATTAAGGACTGATATAGAGTTATGAGATATTTTAATTTATGAGGAATTTCAAGAAAATTACAGTAAGATGATTGTTGCTTTTATTCAGATTAATGAACCTAGTCAAACATTCCAAAAATAATTTTCTCTTCTTTAATTATTTTTTACTTTAATTTTAGGAAAATTTCATTTTTATCAAACAGAGATAATTGTTTCTTCCAGTGAATCGCCAATTGTTGTACGGTACAACAACCCCCCATTTTTAACTTGTTCACATCAAATAATGGGGACCCTTTCTATAAATTTTTTATCTAAACACCTTTTATGATTTTATTAAGTCAATTATCTTAGGATTTTGTTAATTTTTCATTTTCTTTAGATTCTTGTTTTTATTGCTTGGTTGAAATCGTTTTTTTATAAGCTTCCTGTTGACGCTTGTTTCGTCTCATTTGGTCAACTGGTTTGTAAATAGCACTCCTTTGAAGTCTAATCAATTATGTCGCTTGGGTTAAAAAATGCGGATTTTAATAATGCATTTAGTTTAAATATTAACCCCTAGATTAATTATTACTAACAATTTTTATTTTTACTTATACAGCCAAATCATAAAGCATCGGGATTTCAGTCATTTATTCCAATTTTCCAATTTTCAAATAAATTATTAATCTCGAAAAAATCCAAATTGTCAAAATGGTTGTTTTAGGTAAATCATCATTTTTTCGTAGTCTAATTTAACATCTATAAAATAAGATCAAAAAACAAAAAAATAATTTTTAACATAAAATTTTGAATTAAATAAATTAATTATTATATTAAATATAATTAATTTAATTAAATTAAAATTTTATATTAAAAACAAATATATAAAAAAACAAAAAATTAAATTAAATTTTTGCATAAAACACATCGCATCGGAAATATTCATGTGAACATCCTTTTTAAAAAAAAAAAAACCCCGATGCAATGATTTTTCCCGATGCGATTGAGGCTCATTAGTTTCATCCGATGCGATTGAGCTCATTACCTCCGATCCGATTAAGCTTGTCAGCCCCGATGCGATTGAGCTCATTACTTCCGATCCGATTGAGTCACATTGAACTTATGCGATGCGATGAGGTCAATGTTCAAATCTTCCAATGCGATTAAGTCAATGTTCAAATCTTCCGATCCGATTGAGTCAAGAGGAGCAACTGAATTTCCAGATTTATATCAGATTTGACTTATCAACTTTGGAAGCTCATAAATTGAGTTTTACTTGGCCAAATGAGGCCCAGGACGGCTCATTGGAAAGAGAAAATCAAGGAGAACATTTCTGAGGAGGTTTCAATAACAGATTTCATCATTTATTGGGTCAAAAATCAGGCAGAAAATCAAGCTCCGAATTTCTAAAAATAAAATCAATTTTCTGAGTTTTGTTTTCTTCATTTTCATTTGTCCACCCTCTTCTAATTGCATATTCATGCATCAATAATATCCTTGATTAATTAAAATCATTATGAGTATCAATAAGAAGCTCAAATTTCATTTTTATTTATTTAAATAGAATTTGATTGGATTTGTTTTAATGATAGAAATAATATTTGGATTTTATTTTTGCTTCTTAAATGATTTTTAATTTCTTTTTGCAGGAAAAACAGTAGAAGAGATATTGAGAAAAAAGATTTCAATCAATGAGAAGACTCCAACAATTAAATATTGGAATTTTTGAACAATTAAAGTTGGATTGGGCAGATTTTTCTTCAAACAAACTCTCTTCTAAAAATAGTTTTGGGAAGATTATAAATTGCAGATTGCAAAATGTAAATGGGGCTGCTCTCCTCTGCAATTCCAGACTTCTAGAAGCATTTATGTAATAGGAATTTAGAATTGTAGATGGGGAGGAGAGAAAGTTTCAGATCTGAACATTATTGAGGGTTTATGCTTTATGTCTTTTATTATGCATGATGGGCAGAGTTTGCATTTCTGCAGTTCTAGTCTTGAAAGCAGAAATTCAAGTAATGTAAAGTACTGTTAGAGACCAGGATCAGAGAAACAGATTCAATTAACTGGTATTTTTGGCATTTCTGTATCAAATACCAGTTTCATTTTTATGTTAATAAAATTGTTGTTTCATTTTATTCATGTTTTGGCATTTATGTTGATATGGATAATTTGTCTTAAATTGTTAAGTATCTCTGCTCTTATGAATTAAACTCTGATTTCTGAGTAACCATTACTCAGAAATCTGTCTTATAATACTGATTTATTAAATAGTAATGTGTTGTGAATTTTTTCCACATGTTATTGTTTAATTATTAGTTTGACTGATATGATAATTGATATCAATTTTTGTGAATTTCTTCCGGAATGTTGTTGATTTATTATTTCAGTCAAATGGTCTCAATAGAATGTGTTTTGGTACTCACAAATGTGAGCTAATTGAATTTCTTCGTTAGCTTAACATTAATTTAAAACTAGACATATTTTAATTCTCATTATTTAATCATCTTGCTCTTAGTTGGGTTAGATTTTCATCTACCTAATTGAGATAGGATTTAGATTAGTTTCTTTTGCTTACATTATAGAATAAGCTTGCATTTAGAGTAAATTCTCCATTCTTTTAAGTCCTCTCCTTAAAGAGGCAAAATTTTAGTTGTGGCTTGGCTGAACCCAAATCAGCTTAAGGGTCATTCTCTTGCCTGATCAGCAAGAAGAAGTGATATGATATCCCTGTCTATTGGTAGTTAAAGATACATTATAAACCAATAGCAAATAGGAAGAAGGTAACTGGACCTAGTTAAACCAGTCGGAGCCACCACACCAAACGGAAAAGGAGCTGCTTTAAGGTCCGGACCGGGTGGTTAATATCACGTAATATTGTTGCGGCGTGGAGATTTTAGGGGCTTCAAAAACACCCAACCCCCTAATTCCTTATTAGGGCTATGGGGAATAATTGGACCTTATTTTCAAGGTATTATGAAGATGGAGTTATCAAATTTCCTCTTTCTGCATCACCTCAATCACAATTATGATACCACTATTGTAGTCTTCTCATCGAGAACTTTCCAATGATGTAAATTTCATCTTATGTTGAGCTTTGGGAACAAAGTTATGCCAATTCGAATTTTTTTCATTTAGAGCCACATCATCATCTATACATGTCCATGTGGCTAACATATGGTAGCCCTAGGCCACTGCGCCCCCCCCGTGTTGGTCCATGTCCTTGACACATATAATATCGAAACCTCACTATATCAATGTTTTCCATTACATTTCCTTTTGTCTAAACTCTTGGTGTTATGATATGTCAATACTCGAGTTGGATTGAATCAATAATATGCTACTATGGGTGTGGACCCTCCAATATGTCGATATAGTTAACTGTTGATATAATGAATATAGTTGATATTCCTATATAGGCATAAAAATCTGGTTTGTTGATATGCCAATCATATTTTGACAGGAAACTAGGTTATCAACAATTTCCTTATAGTTGAAAATCATTGCAAAACACTAAAATGTTGATAGGCCAATGGATAGCTTGGATTTCCACCTCATAACTTTAACATCTAATCATAATCTCCCACGTGGAAAATGCTGACATGTATATCGGGATATCAAGATATCGATGAATTTTGGGATGTCACCCTCCTCGTTATGCGAAATTTACGACTGAAAACATAAGTATCTTCCCTAGACCTAGTGGATTGGTCTACAACAACAAAAATAAAAGAATATAAAGTTTCCCTTACATAAATTGAAGAATGGAAAGATGCTTACTTGGAATATGTTGCAAGCTTCACTCTCCTCTTGGCTTGGAATATCCAATCGTAGCTTCGATTGCTATAATTAGAATATGCACATACAATCATAACAAGCCAAATATCTACAACATCTATGTAGCATTATCCAATTCCTCTATTCAATTGATCAACAAATAATTGAAACATATGAATGTGAACATAACATAACACATATAGGAAAATGGTATACTCTTTGTATTAATATGAATATGAGAGAGTTTACGACCAATAATAGTAGCTAATATTGTAGAGATATCCCCAAGTTGACTTGTCCTTCCTTTTCACAAATCACACCTCAATGTAACCCTAATGCATGAATATGATGGATCTCTTACATTCAAGGAAGCAACATGAGGGCATGATCAGTCTCAAAAAGCTAACCCCAATGTTGTAGATGGCTGTAAATTTATAGGAGGGTGGTAGTTTAGGAATTCTTATCCATTTACCAATCTAAGATTGAGATCCATGTGAGATGGAAGGATGAGCTCAAGGGATAATAAGTGAAATATCCAAGGTAGGATCATAAGTTACATAAATCATTTGTAACATAAATAATTTTTTGTTGTTTAGTAGTGACCTATCACTTGGGAAACTAGATTGCTGATAGAATAGAAGTTTATCAATGCTACAAAAGAAATTGTCCACAAGTATACTGGGGCCATACAAAATAAATCGAAAATGAATATGGGCTTCATAAGAGCCACCTGAGTATAACTTCCTATGTAATATATCTAAATTAACCCTACAAGCCTTATCAAGCGTGCTTCTGAAAACCATAATTAATAACATCTAGCTAATCATAAGAAGACTAGGTAGAAGTAGATGCATCACCCTTAATTGGCTTCAATGTGTTAGGACTAGGGTGGCTCGATTCAGTGCCTAGTGCAACAACCTCCTTATTATGCATCAATTGGGCATTCATTTCCTTTAACTGTAGCACCACATCATCTAGAAGCAGGAGAATTTCATCTTTGGTATCATTTTTTTTCCAACAAGACCCTACCAAGGAGAGCCTTCATATGCATATATATATCAATGGTATGCATATATTACTATTTCCTACAATGGGTGTAGCTTGCATATGGTAAACATGAAGCCACAACATCCACACTTCAAAGTCAAATAAACATTTTCACTCCCCCCTTACATTAGATTTTACTTTTCCTAGTTGTTCCTTGTTTCTCTAAGGAATGTGAAAATGGTAGATGCAAACCAAGGTCTCCACTCACATATGCACATGAAAATCCCCTAGAATTCCCCGACCTACACCCCCTTGACAACTACAATCTCTTTATCAGACCATGGCTACAATTCATGAGAATGCAACAAGTCTAGAGAACATGAGAAGGTCACAAAGGGGAAAGAAGAGTGCACATAATAGAAGAAAATGATGTGAACTAGTGAAAAAACTATCAACAAAAACAAGAGAATGGAATTTCCCAACAAATTTAGATGATTGCAAATAAGTCGTTGCATAAACAAAGAAAAGAAATTTCACGTAAGGGAAGTCCACATCTAGATAGAAGCCTTAGAAGCCCAATTATTAGCTATAATATTGGGACTACTTGCCCTTATACCTGAGGGGAAAAATGCCATTATGCTACAAGATGGATTGTAGAAAAGAGTGACATGGTGCATGCACTAATCGTCACAACCAAATGGTACATCATTTCAACCATGGAAGTCAATTAGAAACCATTAATCCACATGCTTCATAATAAAACCATGTTGCTGCTTGTGGATTGGGAGGGAGACACATCATCCTCTATTAATGTGGATGATCCAAGTGGATATTGGTTGCCACCTACCTATTCCACTTGGACCCGCACCATTGTTTCTTTCAGTTTTTCAGTTTCCTTAATTGTAGCACAATTTACTA
Organism: Pinus albicaulis; assembly: GCA_034641835.2. Lineage (NCBI taxonomy): Eukaryota > Viridiplantae > Streptophyta > Pinopsida > Pinales > Pinaceae > Pinus > Pinus albicaulis. Next base: position 125,829 of record JAXQQM020090678.1, read on the forward strand.
TTTTTGGCAGTTTTTTCAGGTCCTGAACTTTTTGAGCCATTTTGAGGCCCTAAATGATGCTTTTATCCATCTTGTCCACTCAAAAGTTATATTCCTCATATATATATTTCTAAAAAGGTATTATTCACATCAAAAAAAGATCGTATGGAAAAGCCTACGTCCCTGGGAAATTGATGTACCAACTTACCCAAACAGGGCCCATAATTTTGGCGCTTCATCTCCTAGGGTTAGGTTTTTGGATGTTTAGGGTTTTCCATTATTTCTCAATAATAAATAGGCCTTCGAGCCTTCTTTTAACACATTTCATAGGAATGTAGCCGCCACGTCTCTTGTCAGGATAGTCTTCCATCGTCCGAGCTAATTTATTTCCATTATGTATGTAAGCATATTTCAGTCTTTGATATTAATGAAATGAAGTTATATTTTTTCTACATCTCTGTGTCCATGTTTATATTTGTATTCTGTTGCATTCCTGCATAAATTCGGACCACTGGTATCAAAGCGGTCTGCCCTTTCTCTGCTTTTCTTTGCATGTATCCAATGAGGTTGGGGTTATAAGTAGTTAGTGCTCAATCTGGTTGAACCCTTGCAATGACAGCCTCACAAACCCCGACAACCTCCCATGGTGGACGAAAAGAAAGACGAGGGAGCACGAGATCCTATCAAAATATTTCTTGAGAAGGCCCTCAAGAAATATAGGAACGCGATGATGGATAACTTTTCCCAAATCCTTCAGTGGATTCCCACATGCATTGAATCTTCATGCGACAACCACTCTGGAGGTGACACTCCCTTTAAGGTACAAGTCAAATTTTGACATTCCCACATTTGAAGTCCAGATAGATGTAGATGTCGTAGATAAATGGTTAAATCTGTTGGAAATATATTTTTTTGTTCATGATTTTTCCAATAGTGAAAAGATTACTTTTTCACTCTTGAAATTCGCCCCCCACGTCAAGAACTAGTGGGAAACCTACCGTGAGAAGAAGGACATGAGGGAACCCTCACTATTATCATCTGCACCCACTTAGAATTATTTTGGAGACACCATCAAGGAACAATACTACCCTATCAGGAACTATGAAGACAAGTACATACAATGGACTACGTTGTGGCAGTAGAGGGATCAAGATGCGCATGAACTAACAAATATTTTCCATACCCTATGCAAAAAGCTGGGTATAAAATATTCTAAGAAACATTTGGTTCTCAAGTACCACAATTGTTTACACAAATACATTCAAGAGGAAATGGAGTTCCTGAAAATCTCCTCTCTTAGTGCAACATACCGATATGCTACCAAAATTGAGCAGAAATTCAAGTAGAACAAGCGATACTTTGGATCTATGAACCCAAAGTAGAATAAAGGCGCCCTAAGCCACAGAGGAAAGGACAGAGCTCGATCAGGACCCTCGAGGGCAACTCCTCAAAGCCTTAAGCCAAGGATGATGGGAAGGAAAATAAGGACATCGACAAGTGGTGTGAGTTCCATAAAATCCCCACTCATAACACACATGAATGCCACGTAAAGCAGACATTGGTGGCTGAGTTGAGAGACTCGGAGACATATTCTTGTTATGATTTCGAGATGGAACCCGATAAGGGAATCGATAAGGGTAAGAAGGTCATTGATGTAGAACCTACTGCGACGGTAATCACCACCAAGGTCCAAAAGGTAGAACCTAAATATCCAGAGGAGGGGGAGTGCCTCTCTCACTTATATATGTGGGTGAATGGCTCGTTGCTACAATTCATTATCGATAGTGGCAAAAAAAATAGCCTCATTTCATAAGAGTTCGTGAAGCTATTGGGCCAACCGATGACACCACACTCGTAACCGTACACCATCGGGTGGCTTCACCAAGGATGAGATCTCCGCATCAACCAAAAACGCTTCCTTCCCTATAACATCAAGCCCTTCATGGATGAGGTATTGTCTGATATAGGTCCTCTTCAAGTTTCTAATATATTATTAGGCCAACCATGCTTGTGGAAGCGTCATATCATGTATGAGTCTAGGCCTCACATTGTTATTATTTATTTGGGCAATAAGTTATACAGGATACCGGAGGTAGCCCCACTTATCGACATCTCTTTGATCTCTGCTAACAAATGTAGTAAGATCATCCTCCTCATCCATGGCCCCCAGGAAGGGTTCCTCCACGCAGCAGAAGCAGGTGGATACGGTCATGGAAGAATACAGGGACATCTTCTCCTCACCCATAGGGGTACCCTTGCACTGTCAAGTCAAGAATTCAATCGATCTGACTCTTGGAGCACCTCTACCCAACGGGCCGATATATCGTCGCTCCATTCTGGAAAATGAAGAGATCAAGTGGAAAATCCAAGATTTGTTGCAAAAATGGCACATACGATCAAATTCCTTGCCTTGTGGGACCCTAATTGTACTTGTTCAAAAGAAGGATGGGACCTGGAGGCTCTGCATTGATTATCGGGAACTAAACAAAATCATTGTCAAGAATATGTATCCAATCCCATGGATTTATGACCTTCTAGACCAACTCAAAGGGACCAATTATTTCAACAAGATCAATCTGAAGTTTGGCTATCACCAGGTTCCAATAGAGCCCATAGATGAATGGAAGACCACCTTCAAATCCAAGGAAAGCCTTTTTGAATGGTTGGTTATGCCCTTTGGGTTAACAAATTTGCCTGCTACTTTTATGAGGCTAATGGATGACATCTTGATACACTTCACCAACTCGTTTTGGTTGTTTATCTAGACGACATCCTCATATTCAACAAGGGTTGGGAAGAACAATTGCAACACATTCGCCAGGTCCTTCAAACCCTTCGACAACACAAACTATGTGCCAACTTGGAGAAATGCACATTTGGCATGATCCATGTCCAATATTTGGGTTATGTCATAGATGAGTGTGCCGTGCATGTGGATGTGACTAAGATCCAAGTCATTTAGGATTGGCTAGCCCCGAACACTCTAACATAGATTCACAAATTTTTGGGCCTTGCAATTTTTTATCGGAGGTTTGTGTTGGGGTTTTCTAATATCACATGGCCTTTGAGTCAGATTACTAAGGGAAGGGCGAAAGAAAAGTTTTCTTGATATGAATCCCAACAAAAATCATTAGTTGAGTTGAAGCACTGCCTTTACTCTGCACCAGTACTCACACTACCAGACCTACAATAGCCATTTGAAATTGAGACAAAGGCCACTGAATATGCTATTGGCGCAGTCCTCACCCAACATGGGCATCCAGTGGCCTATCATAGCGATACAATTTCTGATACAATTCAAAAGTACCCCACCTATGATAAAGAGATGTATTCAATCATGCATTCTTGCGGAAAATGGAAGAATTACATTATGGGGAAGGAGACGTCATCCACACCGATCACCAACCTATTCAGTTTATACAGACACAAGGGAAGTTGCAGAATGATCGCCATCAGAAGTGGTATACATATCTGCAAAAATTCTACTTGAACATTAAATACAAAAAGGGAAACACTAATAATGTTGTAGACTACCTCAGCCTCCCCCCAGTTGTAGAACTAACTACTATTCTCAACTCTTGTGGCCATGAGACCTCTAAATGGCTGCAAATATAAAAAAATGATCCAGATTTCACCTCCACATACCAGATGCTAGTATATGGAAAGAAAGTTCTTGATTTCCACCTACATGACGCATTATTATGCTACCTGAGCAACCTTTGTGTTCAAGAAAGTGTTCCAAGCTGATTTGGGAGGATCACTACAGTTAGGTTGCATGACACTTTAGTGTGGAGAAAATTGTGGTTGTACTACAAAATTTATTTTATTGGCCAAAACTTTGGCTGGATGTTGGCAAATATATCAGATCCCGCACTTCCTGTGCCATCGCCAAGCCAACCATCAAGAAGCAAGCCATGTACACTCTTCTTCCTACTCCCATCTAGCCACGGGAATCCATCTCCGTGGAATATATGTTTGACGTCCCTTATACTAAGCATAGTAATGTCTGTGTATTTGTGGTTGTGGACATATTTTCTAAGATGGATATATTTGTGTCCTGCAAGAAGAGTATCACAACAGAGGACACTGCCAAACTCTTATTTGAATTAGTGCGGGTACATTTTTGGATCTCGTAGAAAATTATATCAGATCGAGATAGCAGGTTCTTGATCACATTCTAGTCAAGCCTCTAGACACTTTTGGACACCAAACTCACCAAGGCGACTACATTCCATCCCTAGAATGATGGAAAAACAGAGGTTGTCAACAAGATGATAGTGCACATACTCTGCATGTAAAAATCCAAGCATCCACAAAATTGGGATGAGAGCCTCCCCTATGTGCAACACAGTTATAACAGATCTCTCCATAGCTCGACTGGTCACAGTCCCTTTGAAGAGAGTCTAGGATTTCAACCATTGTGTCTGATTGATGTTTTAATACCTCATGAAACTACACATACATAATCCACACATGTAATGTAAGAGGTTTATAAAGCAACCAGATATATTGAACATATCCCCCACGTCTTCCAATAGGTTCACGACATCCTAGAGAAGTCCAATGCCAAGTACAAGAAGTGACATGATCAACATCGGGTGCTACACAAGTTTCAAGTGGGTGAAAATTTTTGGATGCATTTGTAGAAAGAACGCTTAACCAGAGCTCATCGGAATCTCATACCACTCCAATATGGGCCATACACCATTATCAAGGTTATGGGATACAATGCTTTTGAGCTTAACATTCCCCCATTCCTTAGCCTACACCTAATGTTCAATGTTGACTGCCTTCAACTATAATTTCCACCATTAGTGGACACATAAAACATTGTAGAACAAGTCACACCAACAGAGCTAAACCATGAGTGCATGGAATATGTCATAACTGATCGGATCATGGACACACAAATCAAGAACACTCGCCAACAGAAGATCCAGCTGTATTGGGTTGTCAAAGTTGGTCAACACCTGCACCAAGGAAAGTGGCTCACCTCACTCCTTCTCTCCCTTTAGTGTAATTCCCTTTTATACATTGCAATTGAAGTTTCACACAGCTTACTCACTTGTTAATCTCAAAGTTATGTGTATGATCTCTTGTGTTTTTTATTGCAATCGAGACATATCCTTAAGATCTTTGTTATGGTGATCGAGCCCATATTCCAGATGGGGCTCCTATCCCAAAAGGTGTGAGGCCTAATTTGGACTTCATATCAGGGAGACCCACTTATTGTTAGAAGCTTCCAACAACATCTACATTAATGCAAGGGCTTTTGCATTAGGGATTTTGGAGGAATTACAAAATATGGTAATGTCAAGGTTTGGGGCAATAATTGAGGTTATTTATAAAGAACACACTTCTTTGAAAGAATAGGTGCAAAATTTTATTAATGAAAATAATATCCTAAGCCTGATATGACTTTCAACATGAATTCCAATTATACTAGGAAGAAAATTCAATAGAATTGCAACAACTACAAAAATTTGTTGCTCAATGCCATGAACTGGTTAAGATTCAACAACCTATCCACTAGATGTAGAAGCTTCTATTCAACTGCAAAGTGAAGAATAATTAATTTCCTTACATGAATTTGATTGGAATTTTATAATTGAATGAGTTATGCCTATATACTGCAATATACACTCTTTTTCATTTCATATTTTTCAATATTTATACATGTGATCCTCGACGTACAACAAATAATGAAATCATTGAGTTGAATTGATCAATTATGTACTTTTTTAACTTAGTCGACAGATTGAATGAGTCATAGTCGATTCATGAGATCCTTCGGTCAAGCCTTCAACTAGAGTTTTTCAGGTAGCTTACGAGGATGGAGAGATGACATATTATGTTATATATATTCCACAAAGGAATACCATTTAGTTAGTGTCAAAATTTTAAAGAGATCCAAGTAGATGCACTAGCTAGAGCCCTATGTAAATAATTATTCTAACATTGTAGATGATGGATGTGCTTGTTGATAGGGAAATTGATGTTTATTATGGGACTATTACAATGGATTTAACTGTGTTTTCTTCTCTTATTTCGATGTATGATCCTCTTGATGCAATGTATTTTTAACAAATCAATGAGTCTGTAATTAATGAAATAAATACTATGTAATAAATATTTATGCAGTTAGTAGAGTCAGGTCATAGTTATGTTGTGTACTGAGCCTTTCAGTTAGTTATTGGAGTCATAAGTCAGGGGAGGGTGAAATGTGAGCCTTATTTTTAGGGCAGGTGATCTTCTTCGCCTTTGTAACTCAAACCAATGTCTAATTGATGTGATTAGACTCTTGCTAACATTCGTCGATATCAAGTGGGCACTGATTGTGAAATTCTTGGTTGGAAGAAAAAATATTATGTATTAGTTAAGTTATCCTTCATAAATTGAATTATAGGATCCAAGAAATATCAAAAATATTTCTAAGGAACTAAGCATGTAAGCCATATTTCATTGGTGCAATAGATTTACTATGTTGTAGAAAATCAATTGATTTACAGTAAAATAAAATTACTAAAGACAACACAACATGAAAATAATAGTAGTAGAAAAATAGCCAGAATTGACATAGCATTTGAGATGAGTAGAAACAATTAATTGACAAAAATACCTGTAGCAGGTGACGAGTGAAAGAATGCAATCAAGAATGGGACTAGTTAGGATGAACATACAAAGAAGGAATTTAAATGACAAGATGATGGAAACATGAGACTATATTGATTGAGCCCCCCAATATTAAATTTTCGAAATGACTGCATATTGGGTTGTGATAGTGGAAAAGAATAGGATGGTTAGTGTGCGTACTTTTACTAATTTAATGTATGAATTAAGGGACACTTGGAGTGAAATTTATGTGTTGGAATCATTCATAGAGAGGAAAAAAAAGGCCCTAAAATTGGAGAGGATTTTCCCAATGGTTCCTTGTTGGAGTAGAAATTTGTATGGTAGAGAGACCACATCAAATGATTGAGAGTTGAGATCTGCAATATGTAGCCACTGTTAGGGTCCTATAATAATAGGATTCATAATTTTTGAATTGACTTTGATTAGTCTTGTAATATGTGCATACTTTGCTTTATGCAAATTGTTTTCCCATATTAGAAAAAATAAAATAAAAAAATGTAAAGAGGGTAAAAGTCCTAAAAGAAAATCAAAGGAATTGAAAATAAAAATATCAAAAAGAATAGAAAAAATGGACCCCAAACAAAAAAGAGATAGGAATAAAACATGAAAGTGGTGCAAGTCTAAATTCCACTACTGTTACTTTTTAGTGCAAAATAAATGATTATGTGCAGCTTGTTCAAAATGCCATAATCCATGATTATTCAAATAGCTTAATCTTGATTTTTTCATGCTGATAGATAGAGAATAAAGATCTTGCCAAACAGTTTAATCTTGGTAGATCAACAGTTAGGTAGAGAATAAATGAGAAGCTCAACAACTTAATCTAGGCCCTTGGAAGAAATAAGGATACAACTAGTTAGTTTGTTCTTTTTAAAGAAAAATGAACAAGGGTTTGCAAGCTCAAATGCATCCAAGGTAAATGAAGAAAAAATGTTAGGGTAGCATAAGGGTAGATAGAAGTAGTTTTTACAATCATGGATAAGCAGAACTTGGTCAATCCATTCACGAACTTCCTTCAAATAGTCATTTCCCTTGTAAAAATACTTCATCCCCCCCATTTTGATTATTTCCTCTTCATTTTCCCTTTTCCCATCATCATTCAGTTTCACTTCCAAAAATGCCCTTTTCCTAGGTGTAAAACTCATTATACTTAAGAAAAGTAAAAACCTTGACTAATTCCCCTTTTACTCCAAAAATACCTAAAAACCCAAAAAATATTTTATCCTAAGTTTAAACATAAAGATATTATATTAGGACTCTTGACAATTATCCCTTTATTATGTTTTAAATTAAACTTAGTTTATTTTTCATTAACATAATAACTTATATATTAGCTCCTTATTAACCTTTCTAGCCCGTAATATATTAAATCCTTTTAATATTATCACAAACCCATATTTTACTTTAACCTATTGTAATTATTCCCCATGTGATTATTATCTCCACTCCCCACAGGTTAAAATTATCCCTTGTATATTAGCCCCGCCTGTATTAACATTACACTTATACATATTTCATTTTTTATGTATAAACCTTTACTTGCCTATCATATTCCATTATAAAATTTATATTAAAACCTCATGTTTTAATATATAAATTAACTCCCACCTTATAAATAATCCCGGGCCCCACACCCATTACCCTGCAACTTCACCATTAATCCTGACCGTTTGCTCCAGTTCACTAAATCCAACGGTGATAAACCCATATTGTAGATATGATAGCGCAATCGATAACAGAATCGAAACTTGCGATAAAAGCAGTTTTAGTGCTTTATCTCTCCTCCACGTGTCGCAGTTTTGTTGGATCGCATCGATTCAATGAAAACCATTTACCACCTTTCAACCTTGCGAAAAACACTGGTAGTAATTCCCTCCCCTACGCCCAAACCGCCTATGATTTGAATTGACCTGCAATAAATACATTCACCATTTAAATCAAATTCTTTATAAAAAACAATCGAATGCACTTATTACAAGCTTTCTGTTACCGTTTCTTCTTATAAAACCTCTCTAGAACGAGAAGAATATGATGCCGCCTTTGTTTTAGCTCATAAACCAATAGAATTCATCTGAATCCAATGCTACAATCATCGAGAAGCCTGCAGACTGCATATAAAGGCCAGAGCAAGCTTTTGAAAGCTTTCAAAACCCAACAAACCCTTTTCCGCAACAAATTTTTGAATTTTCATAGGTATTCTTCAGAAAGAGACCTATCCATCCATTTGAAAGAATTATACTGTTAATTAGAGCCTTATAAGACTGTATGACCTTAAATAATGCCCCTTTCCTTCATAAATTATTCAGATAGACAAAACCCTGAATATTGTTTTTAGTTTCTGGAAGCTATGACCTATTTTAGAACAATTTTCAAGTGAGTTTAGCCATCTGCAGACCTAAAAAACCTTCTGAGATACCCAAAGCCTTTTTCAATAGTACTTAGAAGCCCTCTCTCACAAAACTTGATGTTTTAATATTGTTCTATTACAGAAATTTCACTGATAACCCTTGATATCTTCGGTTAAGGCTATAAGGTCAAGAAAATTACATTTTTTTTTTAATACAGAATTGCCAGTTTTAGTCAGAGTGATCATAAGTAACTGTTTACAGTTCAAGATAAAACCTCTGTTATATTTAAATTCCTTCTGTAAACATTTTAATCTTATAGAAGTGTGTCACAGACCTAAAATCAGAGTTTTAAAGGTTAAAGAGTGTTTAAATTGATAAACCAAATTAATCAAATGGCATCCAAAAGCACTATTGTGATCAACCCTCTACAACCTCTTGTTGTAGATGTAGAATGTACCCCCTTGGCAGTTGTAGACTTCAAAATCATAGACCCTGTGACAGAATTTAACCTCCTTGAGCTCCATTGTTGGAGCCAAGATAAATCCTTAGATCAAACAGATGAGGTGTGTAGTTGGGAATCAAATTTGCCTAAGTATGTTGTCCCTCACACTCATCAATGCCCAGAAGCTATCAGATCATGCTAATCCTATTATTATCCAGATCAAAGAGCCATTTTCAATTATGAAAAATAAATATTGTTTACCATAACAGCTGAATCTATAAACTAGATGCTTCAATTACAACTTGAGCCTAATGTAGTCCCTTTATCTATTGAAGCTCTCACAAAGTTCTACATAGAGCTAGATTTTCCCAAGAGATTCCAAATATTTCAAACATTCATGCCATCCTATGTGGAAATTCCAAAGCTAAATCCTCCATATTCCTCTTCTAAATTACTAGAAAGAACTAGACACATTATTTCTATGCTATCTTTTATCCTTGGATATTTCACAGATGAGCATAATGATGCATCAGTACTTGGCTTTTTATCCACTTTTGTACCTGGCCAACCTCTTGGAGTTATCTTTGACTTTTCCCATTATATTGCTGATAGCATCCATGAACAACGCGTCAAATTACCTACTGAAGGTGTCTTTAGGTATACTTCATTTCTTTTCCACATGTTCCTTTATTTTTAGTCAAACAAGTTTCCTATAACTCTTCAAAAGATGGATGTAGAATGAAATCCACAGTCTGTTATATTATAGACCTCCTTGATCAGAAAGGAGTCAAATGAGTTTACTTATGCAGAATTTATAGATTGTTTCATCCATCCATTGGTCAATCTACTAAATAACAATGTTCAACCCAGGGTCAACGATGAAATCAAGAAAGTTTTACAGTTGTCTAAACAGAGCAGGACAGGTGATTGGTATTTATACCAATATCACACTGAAATCAGAGTTTATGGGACAACCCTCATTCGTTACAAGTTTCCAAAATATTTACCTATGAGGTTGTTTGCTTCAAAGTATATTAGACAGATTTTGAACTTAGATTCTATAAATTTCTTAGCTGCAAAGAAGAAAACCCAATTTAAATTGAAAAATCAAGTGGGTCCCTTCATATGTAATAATAGAGAAACAGGTGTAGAGGCACAAAATCAATTGTTAGAATACAAATTCAGCAAAAAATTTCTTTGGTATTATGATCCCTATGGTATAATCAGCAAAACAAGAGTTAAATGTAAGTTAACTCCACACATTCATGGGAAGAAACCTAATATTGAGAAATTTTCAAACCAAACTAAATGGTTAGAAAATACCTTTGTTAGAAAAATTTGTTGATAAGCGGTGATACTAGTCGTAATGTCCCAAATGGGGAAATTTCTGCAATGCCAGGAATATCTTGAGATATTCCTACTTTCCACCTCCGGGAGTATTAACAATCAACACTGAACTATTTCAAAGATTGACTGCTAGGAAATTTATTGGATATGTCATATTCACAAGGAAGAATGAGATCCAGAGGCTACCTGGCCCACTAGCAGAATCTGCCAATAGAACTTGTCAAGAGCTAATAATTCCCTTTAAGGAATTTCTGCACCAGCTGTCCATGAGGACGCTGTATAAGGAAGCCCATGTGAAAATAAGGAAATCCAATGCTAGAATGCCTTGGAATACATTTGATACAAACTCCCTGCAGAATATAAACCCAAAGAAATAACCCTAAGGGGGTTATTTAGATCTCCCACCAACAAGTACATTGAAATAATGATCAATGAGAGAATCCTCAAAGTAAAGACAAACTTCAATATGTAATGCCAGTTGAAATAATGCCTCATTGTGAGAAGAGTGAAAATCTGACACATAAGCTGTAGAAGCATATAGAATACACTTCCTTGAGGAAAATACCCGTCAAGGTGAGCTTAAATCGGGCTCAAGGGAATCAAAGGAACATGTACGTGAAACAAGAGAATACATAATCGCTACATAACCCAACAACTCGTCACTACGTTAGCTTTATGAGGGATAAAAAATTATTGCAAACTGGATATATACAAGATGATATGACAATATGAGCTCAAATAAAGATAGGGGAGGAAGATCTCAACCCTATAAAACAATACAATCACAATCCTCCAAGGGATTGACTAAAATACATAAAAAGAGGAAAATGTTGGAGTTGCAGTGTAACTGCTGCAACTCAAATATAATACAACATAGGAGAAGGAATTAGATGCTGCAATAAATAATGATACCTCCTCCAATTATCTCCAAATTGAATGGGATGATCCCCTTACTGAAGATTGTACTCTCTAGTGCAAAAAATGAACCCTTGTGCATGCCACCTCTGAATGATAATGATGTAAGGGAAGGAGACTACACTAGGCATGAGAAGAAACTTATGGCCCAATGCCAAAATATGCAATATCAGCTCCGGGTTTTCCTTTTTTGATCTCCTAGAGAAAGAGATGGCTCCTCCTCTACAAAACAAGCTCCGGAAATGAGATGATGAAGATCCCTCACTACAACACCAACAACTCCAAAATTTCTTGCTGCAAGAATAACGCAGTAGCTGCAAATGAATGCTTTGGCCTCAAGCCAAGATTTGAGGAAGATGAAGAACAATCTCTCCATGGCCTCCCATGGAAGAGAAGGGCATTCCTAAACTGGAATCCCTCTTGTGCTAAGTAACACAAGCTCCCTTAGTTGAAGGAAGCTTCAACTTCGAAATTCTTTCTCCAAAGATGAAACCCCAATAATGGCTTTCCTTCATCTTTTATGCAAGGCATGCTTCCTTGCCATGGACCCCACTCACATTAGGGTTTCTCTCATTTCAAATTTCCCTCCATCCAACTACGCAATCTTCTTGTGCAAGCTTCCCCTCTTGGGTACGTTGTTGACTTGGGTCAACCATGGTCTAGCTCACTTGATTTTGGCCCTTTTCACACTTGGGGCTGCTAACTTAAGCCACTTAAGTGACTTTTTGCACCTTAGGAGTGTTTATTAGATTGATACATGGGCTCCCTCACCCATTTTATTCACCTTATTAAAAATAAAACAAATCTAATGTTCCAATTACCTTATTGAAAAAATTGGAACATTACAGTCCTCCCCTCCCAAAACTTGCTTGTCCTCAAGCAAGAGCAAGGATGAACTAAAAAAATTCCTCCACTCAAGGCATGGAGTCTGAAATATCCTCATGTAGATCCTCCATCCCCCAAGCAATCAACCAAGAAAAATGAGTCACCCTCCAACTAGACAACTCCTGAAAGTACTCCTCCACCTTGTGCTCATGAGAAATAGGTGGGCTGAATTTCTAAACTTGGTAAGCTTCATAGCCTACCCCATGCTATCCTCTTCTCCACTTATGATGAATGTGGAGTGAAATCTGAACTTGGGATGCAATAGTGTTGCCTTCAAGAGGCAAGATGAAGTCTAGATCCCCAAGGATCTCTCCTCCAACGCTGCAAATCAAGCTAGCCCAAATAATCTCATATGTGATGAGTTGGAATTCATCATCATATGGCATCCAAACAATCATATGGTTCACCTCATGGAAAAACACATGGCTGAACATGGTGACCATATCATCTCCCATACTCCCCTTAGAGCATGTGCTGCAAAACAAATGGAGGTCTTCTCTCCCAAAGGGCACATCCACCCAATGAGTGTCTCCCTCCTCATGATACATATGGGGCTGCTTATGATATATGGCTGAAATTAAATGGTCTTCAAAAGATACCCAAGCCACCCCATCAAACATAAAAACCATGAAGTGCCTCCTCCAAAAATTCAAACTCTCCAAATAGCTCCTCCCACATGAAGGAAAGAGATGAAGTTTAGCAATCATGGACTGCCAATTGCTTCTCCTGAAACATACAACATGAAAAGTAGGGAGAATTATACTCACAATGGGCATCTTCAATTTATTCCCCTCCTTCAAAACAGTGCTTCCTCTGAACAGCGTTCCACTAGCAACATATGGAAGCATAAACTTATGAGAGCAAGGAGGTGAAATATAGTCCCATGTATGGAACCAGTGTAGGGAATCATTTTCCTTCCTCAATATATGATGCAAAAAGTGTCTTTGTAGCCACTTTTTTGCTTCCACATCCAACCTGCAAGGTGTGATCATGGAAACACATTTTGGTGCCAAAGGTGCACACCAAAATCCATGTGGCTTTCCCCCACAACCCACTGCTGAAATAGCCATCATTTTGCTGCAATGAACCATAAGTGAAACAAAACACAATATGAAAGAAGGAAGTATCCCTCTTGATCTGATATGCTGCTCATAAAGATAAGAGAGTGCAAAGCATGTCACAAATAGTTACCTCCCTCATCATGTACTTTGGCCTTTGAGCTGAAATGGCTCAAGTGAAAAGTCCCCCTTACTGCAACATAGTAGGGGAGTGGTTGTGCCAACCATCTCATCAAATTTTGGGCTATTAATATTTCCATATGCTGATATGTAACCATTAAGATGCCCTCCCAAGTGGACTCCTCCATCAATGAAGAATATGCATGAAAATGCATGAAAGAAGAACCCATAAACACTGCATGTAGATCCTTCTTCTTGTGCTCGTGCAACCAAGCCAAGGAAGTAAAAATGTAGTAAGGAGTGATCCTCTCCATTACTCCTTCATTATCATCACCTACATGCCTCCAAATTACATTACTTGTGAAGTGGTTTTGAGAACACTCCAACAAGTAATGCAAGCCTTCAAGTGACAGTGCTACTCGCCTTGGAGTAGGGCCACTGTCATCTCAAAGCTCCCCTCTTCGACATGAATCTTGCGAAAGACTCCTCCCATAATGTTGCTACAAATGTACAGCCCCTCCCTTGAAGAAGGTGCTGCTTGGGCATCCAAGATCAAAGAGAAATCCTCTTGCACCATGCTAGTGCCTCCTCTTGCTCCCGCAACATCTGAACAAAATCTGAGCAACAAGAATGTTTGCTGCTCCTCCATACTTCCACCATACCCAATATGAAATGGGAACATAATGAGTGGTAATAGAAATTTCATCCCATCATGATGCACCCATCTCTCCTATTTGTTCATCAAGAGAAACAATTGTGGAATGATCCTGGGACCTATGGGTTACGGATCCTCCACATTTCTGCTGGGCACACTTCATCCATAAGGCTTTGCTCTTTGGTGTAAGTATCCTGCCACTTGGTACCTCTTTTACAAGAGCTACCATTGTCCCAAAAAAAATTTCTCCTTTTTCATTTCATGGGACATTGAAATGCAATCTCCTCCATGGTCCATGTCTCAAACCCCAACCTCATGTGTGGTGCATGACTCATCAAGGGTGTCTGAGAATAAGGGCACAACGCAGTGAAAGTTCCCTCCTAAATACAATCAACATGCAATAATGTAAAATCATCCATGATAGATGCAAACTCATGCATACCTTAGAGAGATATGGAAGAATCTTGTGTTGCTGCAAGAGTTTCTTCCTCAAGTGTGTTCGCTGCCTCAATAGCTGAAGGTGGAGGCTGCTCCTCCATGAATGCGACAGTGCTGGCATGTACCTCTGGTGGTGAGGGCTCCTCCCTCCTTTTTCCAAATCTTTTGATCAAGATCTGAGAAAAATAAGCAAGAGTAGAAACCCTTGCATGCCTCCCATGGCTGAACGACCAAGTTTTTTCCTCTTTTTGTTGAACAAGTGTGAAAAAGATAGAGTCTCTTGGAAGACTCTAGGGTTTGGTCCATATTCAGCAAGATACCCACTTATAATTTTGAATTACAAGTGTTCTCCATACTTCTTCTCTATTTCTCCATGAGAATAGGAAGTGTATGGTCCTTCCTCTCCTCCTCCTTCTATTTCCTCAACCTCCTTGGAGAGGTTCTTGCTGGACCCAAAACTGATGAGATCAATCTCATCCTCTGCCTCATTTTGATCTCTTCTTCCTATGAAATTAGAAATTCATAGGCTGAGCCAAGTTCGAAGCTCTGATACCACTGTAATATCCCAAATGGGGAAATTTCTGCACCTCTAGGAATATCTTAAGATATTCCAATATTCCACTCTAGAAGTATTAACAATCAACACTGAGCTATTTTAGAGATTGAATGTTAGGGGAATTTACTAGATATGTCACCTTCACAAGGAAGGATGAGATCCACAGGCTACCTGGCCCACTAGCAGACTC
The DNA here is from genome assembly GCA_034641835.2 of Pinus albicaulis. NCBI lineage: Eukaryota > Viridiplantae > Streptophyta > Pinopsida > Pinales > Pinaceae > Pinus > Pinus albicaulis. The sequence continues at coordinate 141,395 of JAXQQM020090678.1, forward strand.
TGCCAATAGAACTTGTCAAGAGCTAATATTTCCCTTCAAGGAATTTCTGCAATAGTTGTCCATGAGGACGGTGTATAAGGAAGCCCATGTGAAAATAAGGCAATCCAGTGTTGGGATGCCTTGGAATATATCTGATACAAACTCCCTACAGAATATAAGCCCAAAGAAATAACCCTAAGGGGGTTATTCAAATCTCCCACCAACAAGTATACCGAAATAATGATCAATGAGAGAATCTTCAGCAGTATTAAAACCTCAACATGTAACAACAGTGAAATAATGACTCATGAAATGTAAGAAGAGTAAAAATCTGTAGCATCAAATGTAATACAAATTCCTTGAGGAAAATGCCTCTCAAGGTGAGCTCAAATCAGCCTCAATAGGAAACGTACATAAAACAAGAGAATACACTGCTACATAACCCAGCAACTCTATGACTGCACATTCTATGAGGGAAAATGACTGCAAACTGATATATATGAGATGATATGACATTATGTGCTCAAATAATAAGGGGGAGCAAGATCTCAACCCCAAAAAACATTATTACAACAATCCTCCAAGGGATTGGCTAAAATACATAAAACAGGAAAATGTCGGAGTTGCAGTGTAGCTGCTGCAACTCAATAATAATACAAGAACGGAGAAGGAAGTCGATGCTGCAATAAAAAATGATACCTCCTCCAATGATCTCCAAAGTGAAGGGGCTGATCCCCTTCCTGAAGATTGCACTCTCTAGTGCACAAAATGAACTCCACCTACAAACCCTCTCAGAAAATAACTTTGTAGGAGAAAGGGACTGCGCTAGGCATGAGAAGAAACATATGGCCCAATGCCAAAATATGCAATATCAGCTCCGGGGTTTCCTTTGCTGATCTCCTAGAGAAAGAGATGGCCCCTCCTCTACAAAATAAGCTCTGGAAATTAGATGATGAAGGTCCCTCACTGCAACACCAACAACTCCAGCATTCTCTTGCTGCAAGAATAACACAGTAGTTGAAAATGAATGCCTTGGCCTCAAGCCATGATGTGAGGTAGATGAAGAACAATCTCCCCATGGCCTCGCATGGAAGAGAAGGGAATTCCTAAACAGGAATCCCTCTTGTGCTAAGCAACACAAGCTCCTTCAGTTGAAGGAAGCTTCAACTTTGAATTCTTTCTCCAAAGATGAAACCCCAACAATGGCTCTCCTTCATCTTTTATGCATGGCATGCTTCTTTGCCATGGACCCCACTCACATTAGGGTTTCTCCCATTTCAAATTTCCCTCCATCCAACTATGCAATCTTCTTGTGCAAGCTTCCCCTCTTAAGTACATTGTTGAATTGGGTCAACCATGGTTTAGCTCACTTGATTTTTGCCCTTTTCACACTTGGGGCTGCTAACTTAAGCCACTTAAGTGACTTTTTGCACTTAGGAGTGTTTATTAAGTTGCTACATGGGCTCCCTCACCCATTTATTCAATTTTATTAACATAAAAGAAAAATTAATGTTCCAATTACCTTATTGCAAAAATTTGGAGCATTACACACACATTTTGCGACTCAAATTTCAGAAGACAAAAAACATGAAAATAAACAAAAGAAGGGTCATACATCAACAGACCACTACAAACAAATTTCAAACTCGTGGCCAACAAGAAACCAAAGATTAATCTTGGAGAAAAAGAAAAAGAGACAATTGAGGTGATGGATATAGAGATTCCATAAAAAGACACTATGCCTCCACAGTAATAGTCAACCACTTCTAATACACAGTTGATTAAAAAAACAGCATAGTATAGAAATGTCATCATCAAAACAGCCAGAGGACAAACATATCGGAACATCAAGGAAAGGTATAAAGAAATTAAAGCTAAAATTGAGGAAATAAAGAATGAAATTTACTCTCAGTACTTAAAGTAGACCCCCAGCATACAAAAAATGCTGCTTTCATCCTTTGATTACAAAAACAAGAAATTTCTAGTGATAGTGCTTTAGCCTACAGTGCCAACTCCTAAAATATCATATGATTATAAAAAGGTTGGTTTTGAAGTTCCAGTTCAGGACATTCATCCCATGGACCAAATTAAATTTCATAAACAAAGTTCAGAGATGCTATATTCCACAATGACTACAAAAGAAATGAGTGCTCAAAAGCTTCAAAATACTTTGATAAATATAAGAGATCAGCTCAAATTTGAGAAAGATTCTTCAAGTGCAAAGGATATCAGAATCAAATCCTTGGAGGAGTTAGTGATTGAGGTAGGTTATGATCCTAATAATGTAAAATCTGCAAAGGAACTAATAAAGAAGACGAATGATGATATTGTTGCACTTAGAAAACATTTGAAATTACCTCCTATAGAACATCCACAAACCAAGGAGATTTTACAGGAATATAATTAAAAGGATGAGATAATGAGTCTCATATTACAGCTGAAAGCTCAGATTAAAGAGATGGAGACTGAGATGAAAAAATTGGTCCAAGAAAAATAAGCCACCAAAGCACAGGAAGTCCCTGCTACTGTAATTCCTATGGTTACAACAACAATGCCATCTACTCTAGTAGAAGAACTAGCTCCAAAAGTTCCATTGGCCACAGTAGTGCCAGTAACTTCATCAACAACTTCTGCCACGGAGTCTTCTACTACAGCAATCCAGCAATCATATGAGGCCAGTAAATTGGTAAAGGCAATGTAGGACATGTCCATACAAACCAATGAAATAAACAGGTTAAAAGAACAGATTAAGAATCTGGAAGATGCCAAAAATCTTGCACAGATCAATGCCCAAGAATGAAGAGCAAAAGGCCAAAAGGTTGAATGAACAAATCAAGAAATTGGAAACATAATTGACTTTCAAAGAACCCATGGCCCATGTGAAAAACCAATTATGGTCCAATATCATTGAGGCAGTCAATGATATTTGGCCATCTAGATAGGTAATTTATGAGCAAAAAGATTTACTGAAAGCAACAAAAGTAGAAATACAAAAGACCAAAGAGGAGCTAGGTACAAAAACTGAAGAGGCATTGGAAATTATTAAATTCCTCAATTCCAAAAATAAACAAGAATTGGATGAAATTGGAATAACAGACAAAACAGAAACCATACTTGAGGTAAGAAAGGTAATTTATAAAAAGAACTTGATGAAACAATTAGAGGAAAAGTGCCAAAATGTGGATATGGAAATCACAAGATTCATGGTAAAGTTTGATATTTTGAGGAAAAAGGGCCTTCCAAATCTTTTGGTAATCAATGACAAATTGATGAAACGAGAAGATTATAACAAAAAGATAAAAGAATTTGCTAAAATAACAGGTAAATAAATCAGATTGGCAGGGAATCCCAACATGGAAAGTTTTGCACCAAAGTATTGAAATTCTATTTTACTTGTAGCATGAAGTAAAACACCTTTTTGTGGTCAAACCAACATTTGTAAAATACACAGAGGCAAATGAGAATTACAGAAGACTTGTGAAGATCAAATTTCCAGAAACTGAGTTCTAGGAGAAGTTAATAGATTTACTATAAGATCTGAATACAGTAAAAACAGAGCATAAAAGATAAAAAACAGAGTTTTTGTTTTTACTTCAGCAATAAATACTTTTTCAGCAGTCAAATTGTATCAGGTCAAAGAGTATCAGTCAAAAGAGTATCAGATGAAAGGATGAAGATAAATCAGATTGAAGATAAAACTATCAGTGTGAGGGTCACCTCAGTTGTCCAGCTGCAACCCAAATCCAAACAACAAGCTATATTATTTTAATAAATAGGATAGCTAGCAATTAGTTAGGCAGTTGTCACTATCTTCTTGCATGAATATATTTTATTTTCCAAGAAAAATTCCTAAGATTATTCTAGGATATTTTGTACTAGTTTCTGTATAAATACTTCATCATTTGAAGTATTGAGTGTGGATTAATTGCTGAACATTTCTGTAGCTATAATATTCTGAACCCAAGGGTTTTTTTGTATCAAGTTCAAGTCAGCAGACTGGATCATAGGAAATAAAGCATCATATTACATGATTCATGTGTTGGGCCACTGCAGTGAAGTATTTCACTTGTCATTTTGCTAATTTTCTTATGTTTAATGTTGGCTGGATAAATCGATCTTGCGGACAAGATCGATCTCCCTAGTGTTAGAAGACAATCTAGCAACAAACGAAAAACTAAGTTTACCTTTCTCTAAATATATTCATTTTACAAGTAAATGCTATAAAGGTGTCAATCCTACCTTAGATCCAAATGCTTATTTGCAACCGTAGTTCTTCCGTCGCATCAGTAGTTCTTCCGTCACAATAATAGTTTTTTCCGTCGCAACAATAGTTCTTCCGTCGCTTGAAAGTGTCATCTTTAAAGACCTGCAATCACAAATAAGAAAATATTAAATAGCACCTGTATAAAAAATAATTATAAAACATACCTATCATAGTGATCAAGGAATCTATGAAATAAACGATCAAACGACAGCTTATTGAAATAAAAAATCGAACGACAATTTATTGAGAAAAACAAACTTGATTGTATTAACTTTGAAATAATAGAAGAACCTTACAACCTTAGCCTTGATGTTGAACAGGCCTTCCCAGGGTCTGAAGCAGGAGTTTCCTCTACTTTGATAAGCCTTGCACTCTTCCTCCAGGAGCACATAGAGGTATGTGATCTTTCCTCACAAAAGCTGAGTAGAAAGGAGTCTAAATCTCAACAGCACTTCACCTCAATCACACACTAAAGCTTGAACTCCCTTTGAGGCTACCCAATGCCTCTTTTTATAGTGCAGATGAGGAGGTTAGGGTTCCACCTATGAAGGGATAGAATCCTCCTTCAAAGGGATAGGCTCCTCACATCAAGGGGTTAGCTCCTTAAGGTGTGGGATGCATGAACCTTACAAGAGCGTACTCATCCCAAAAAAATCTCATCCAGAAGCTTCTAGAATTGACCAAAAATCAGCTTTTTCACTTTACTTTCTCACCCTTTTGAATGCAAGAGGTACGCGGGGAACACAGGGGTGTTACGGAACACGGAGTAACCTTCATTACGCGTACCCGGCCAAGAGGCTGCGAGGTAAGCTTCACATTACCTGCATACCTAGGGTTTTGGAGTTTTTTAGGGTATTTCTCATGTTTTTAGGGCTTGACATGAGGAGTAGAGGTTGTAAGACTTGCAGAGGAGGTAAGTATGAGTGGCAATGAGCTCATACGTCGACGAAGCCCCTGAGTGACGGCTTTTTAGTGCAACATTACCATCCATTCATAAATGTGTTCTAAATTTTAATGTGAAATCAGGAATTGTTATTTTAGAATTTGTTAAAAGCACTCTCTTATTGACTGATTTTCATTTCAATTTTTTCTACTGATATCCAGACCAGGGAACCCTTAATTGCTCCCTGATTTCGATTGACCTCTACCTTTTCACTCCTTATCCGGATTTAAGAACTCTTAATTTCTATTTATCCTGATTAAAACCATTTCACCAATCAACCTTTGAAGATCTGGAGCGAGTCTGCTATCTTGCCCTATGAACATCTACCTTTAGACCTTGATCTTGATCTGACTGCTTGACACATTGACTCCATCTGCGCAATGGAATACATACCTATAGCTATCCATTTCAGTAAGTGATTTTCTGACCAAACCAAATCAAAATCCCATAACCAATTTGCCCCATATAACTAGCCTAAAATCAAATATAATCAACAAAGTTAAATATTATAGAGAGAGCCCTCTCTGAGCATTAGGAAGGCTAGATCCTAAGGCTTAAAAGTAGGTTTGTGGTTACCTCTGATATTCTTTAAACTATAATAAATAATCTCACGACTTTGAGAATTATTAGAGTGATAACATACTGGCGAATCATATTGCAGAAATATAACAATCCCCGGTTTTAAAATAGATCTTAAAGGAAATATTTTCATTATCTTTTCACCTTAAGATTATTTGAATAAGTTGTGAGTATATTTTCATAAAAAAATGTAATTTTGGCTTCCAGAAGAATCTACTATACCAGGTCAAATCCAGATCCACAACCTATTGTCATAGTAGATAATCCTGACAGAATTGGAAAGAAAAACAAAAGAGTAGAAGATTTAGGTAATAAAGTTTCACTAGTCAAAGAAAATTCCCTTCCGAAACAACTTTCAAGTTTACAAGACATATAATCTGATTTAAATTTTGAACAATATTTATTCAGAACCAAATCTGAAAGTGATTTACATAGCACTGTTATAGATCCTGATTTTATTTCAGTCATTGAAACTAAGAAGGAAAATGTTTCAGTAGATTCTGAGGAAAATATTTTTGAAGTTTATGATAAGCTTGATGCCATAACTACTACTTTGATTAAAGAGATATATGAAGCTTATTTACAACATTCAGTTGAATTGAGTTATTTATTAGCTTATACCCCTAAGCCTTCTACTAGCCATTTAGATACTAGCCTTTTAGAATATGTAGGTTCATCTTTATCCACTACTGCTTCATCCATTGTTTTGACCACACTTCATTCCATAGATTCATTTTTTCCTAAGCAACCATTCCAACCTCGAATATTATTTCCATCTCATACCACCTCAAGTTCATCCCCTAATATTTCTGCTGCATTTTCCAATACATCATTCTCATTCCCAAGTACCTCTTCTAGCATCCCAACTTCATCTTTTATTTTTTAAACCACATTTTCCAGCACATCTTCTTATATCCATATCTCATCTTCAAGTTCTTTAACTACATCACCAAGTACTTCTAGTTCTTCACCAAATACTTCCAACTTACCTCCTAGCCAAGCTAGAATTCAAGCCATGGCTACTAGATATGCTCCCTTGGTCCTACCAGGACAGTTACATGACATGCCTCAAGATTATCAAAGTAAAATCCCTCAATTTGATGCAACCTCTCATTATACTGCCCAACAACATGTTAATAATATGACAGACTATTTTGAGTTGCATGAAATCGATGAGGCTAATGTCCAAGTAAGAATTTTTCCTCAAACTTTAACTGGTGAGGTAAAAAAGTGGTTTAAAGGTTTTAATGATGGTAGTATTACTGATTTAGTAGTTTTTCATATATTATTTCTTAATAGATGGGAGAAAAAGAAAAATCCACTACAAATATTATCTGAATTTGAAAGCATAAAAAGAGAACCAAATGAAACAATTCAAGATTATTGTACTAGATATAACAAGATTTATAATGAAATTCCTGCTAATCTTAAGCCTCCTCCAGACTCTGTCCTTATCAAATTCCCTGATGGATTTGATACAAATATAGCCTATCAACTAAGAGAGAGAAATCCAGAGACCTTAGAACAAATGCAAAGTAATGTTGTTAGTGTAGAGGCAAAATTATTAGCAAAGAAAGCTAGATTAAGAAATGAAAGGAGAGTGACAATAAAAGAAGAAACATCTCGTTTAGATCAATTAGAAAAAACATTAGAGAGAATGATGGATAGGTTAGATAATATGGAAAGGAAGCCACAGTGGGGTAACCAATAGCAAGGACCTCAGATTGGAAATCCCAATTTCAGGAAAAACACCAACAATGAAAATCTAGAGAATCAGCACTTGACCAAACAATAAGACCACCACTACAAGAAAAAAGGACATTGGTGAGGGGAAAAAATGGTCACCATAAGCTCATTGGTGAGGGTCAAAAGTGTAGAAATTCTTCGAATAATGATTAATTATCCTGAGACTATCTACGATCACATACAATCGAATTTATATGCGAAGCACATAATCTCTTCCCTCTCCCGAGATCATCAAACATGCGGAAATAAAATCAAGCGATAACACATCAAAACATCATACACATTAACACAGTATGTATGGGGAAAGCTTATAGCTGAAAACCCCACAGCTATTGTGTATATTATAATGGAGAAATCATGTAACAAAATCGGTACAATACTCCTCACAAGTACTCAGTACTTTCTCATAAAGTTACACACAAACTAGCTCAGTTTTGAACAGGTTACTGGTTCAAAACTCACCGCCAATTGCCTTGCCTCTATTGCGAAATCATGGCCTGTCTATATAGAGATCCAAGGTTCGAATCTCCTTGGCTTGACAGTGCAATCATCATGGGCAATTCCTCCAAGTGTGGTGCAAATCTCATGCACAACTGATGTCGCCACTGATAGCTAACTCCACCCTTTCATCTACCTCTTTCACCGGTCTCCACTGAACTGTCCATGCACTGTAGTGAACTGATGTGTTCTTGAGTTGAATAATGAGTTACTAATTAATGAATTAAATAATATTTAATTCACTCCACTCATTACTAGTTGATTAGCTAGTTAAACTAATCTCAACTAGTTCAACTAAGTTAAGCCGAACACAACTCCACCAACTGTCTCATCAACTCCACCAAACTTCTGCCACTGAAGTCCTAACTGAAGTCAACCATGCATGAGCTCACCAAACCCTTAGGAATAGTGTAATTCCTCTGTCAGATGCATGAGCCACTTCTGTAGCTCGAACTGAAGTGCTCCAAGAGAGTAAACTGAAGTTTAGAGTCCAAATATTATTAAGGGTAAATAATATTTGACTTTTCTATTTTTAGGATAGGCAGTCTAAAAATAGACTTCGACCTAAATGTCTAAAATTAGAGGTCCATCTATTTTTACCAACATGACCAATACTCCAAGAATAACATACTGCAACCCCTGGACCATGCTCCATATGTCTAAAAATAGATATAGTCTAAAAATAGACTTTGCGCCAGAATTTGCCTGCGGGCCCACTTAGTGAAGGCGACTTCATTTCACTAAGCTCCATCATCTTGCTGCATTTTCAACACTCCCCCTCAGCAAGATATGGATTATCTGCAACCCCTATCCTGCCTCTGTGGAATTCGAACTTGCTCCTGGTGAGCGCCTTCGTCAGGATGTCGGCATCCTGATCCTCTGTGGGAACATATGAAAGCATCATGATTCTCCGCTGAACACAATCTCTGATATGATGGTACCTGATGTCGATGTGTTTGGATCTATCATGAAATACTAGATTAGCCAAGAGTTTAATGCAACTCTGGTTATCACAGTAAATCACTGTAGGCTCCAAATGCAACCCGAACAATCCAACGAGGATCTTCCTCATCCAAATAGCCTCGCATGCAGCCAAGCTAGCTGCCATGTACTCGGCCTCTGCTGAACTGAGTGCCACGGATCTCTACTTCCTGCTGTACCAGGAAACTGCTGTCGACCCAATGCTGAAAACTCCTCCAGAAGTGCTCTTCCGGTCCGTTGGGCTCCCTGCCCAATCTGCATCAGTGAAACCAGAAAGCTTCACTCCATCCTCCTGTCTGTACCATAGACCATATCACGATGTGCCTCTGATATAGCGCAATACATGCTTGCCCGCCTTCCAAAAGAGCTTGGTAGGCTTAACCATAGCTTGCGAAAGCTGGTTAACTGCATAGCATATATCGGGTCGTATATTGACCAGATACATAAGCGACCCCACCAACTGTCGATAGATAGTGGCATCCACTACCTCCATTGAAGTAGCATCCTCCTTCCTCCAACCACCAGGAAGAGGAGTGTCAACAGGCTTGCAGCCTTGCATGTTGAACCTCTCCACAATCTCCCGGGCATACTTGTCCTGAGAAACAAACGGTCCTCCACTGCGCTGCCAAATCTCCAATCCCAGGAAATAATGAAGGATGCCCAGGTCCTTCATCTCAAACTCTCGTGCAAGATCCTCCTTGCATGAAAGTATCAACTGCTCGTCGCCAGTCAAAATCAGATCATCTACATACAATACGATGATCAACAGCTTCCCCTCCACCACAATCTGGTACAGGTTAGGATCCGCCTCACTCTTGGAGAATCCAAGCCCGGTGAAGTAGCTGTCTATGCGAGTGTACCAAGCACAAGGTGCTTGCTTCAGCCCGTACAGTGCTCTCTTGAGTCGGCACACATGCGACTCACTGCTGAAGATCTCAAAACCTTCAGGCTGCTCTATGTACACCTCTTGCTCAATAACTCCATTGAGGAACGCAGTCTTCACATCCATCTGATGAATGTGCCACCCCATCTGCGCTGAGAGAGCAAGGATCGTCCGTATGGAAGAGTACCTTGCGACAGGTGCAAAAGTCTCCTCATAGTCAATCCCCTCGATCTGTGAGAAGCCACGGGCGACAAACCTCGCCTTGTACTTCTCCACACTCCCGTCAGCCGCCTGCTTCACCTTGTAGATCCATCGCGAACCTACAACTGATTTCCCAACCGGTCTTGGGACAATCTCCCATGCACTGTTCCTGATGATCGAATCATATTCTTCGATCATGGCATCAACCCATGCGGGTTCCTCCACGGCTTCCTCAAAAGAGGATGGCTCCGTCACAACACATTGACTCACAAGAGCCATGTATACAGTGTACCGATCCGGTGACTGCCTCTGTCTGTGCTATGCTGTAGGTGGTCCTACAACCTTCTCTGCATCTCGAGCCAGTCGCTCAGCTTCTGTAGTGCGCATGCGCCCTCTGATGGTTGGCGCTGCATGGGTGGTTTCTTCCACCTCCTGAACTTCCTCTTGTGGGTGATCCACATCCGGAAGCTCCTCCTTAGGAACTAACAGCTCCTCATCTGCATGCAAGTGTAGCTCCCTCTCAAGCGAACACTGCATGGCTTTCTCCTCCTGAAATTTTATATCCCGTCGCACAACAGTCTTGCGACTGTCTGGCACATACACCCGATAGTTGTGAGGTGTATCGGTGTACCCCACAAATATTCCAACTTCAGCAGTTGGATCCAGCTTCCTTCTTGCATCCTTCGTCACATGCATGTAGACAGGAGATCCGAAAATCCGCAAATGGGAAATATCGGGCCTCTTGCCAGAATAAGCCTCCTCTGGTGTACTCATGCCAAGAACCTTGTGAGGACAACGGTTCTGCACATACACTGCTGTATTGCATGCCTCGGCCCACAAGTGAAGGGGTAGGCCCTGATCATGCAACATCGCCCGTGCAGCACCCACGATCGTTCTGTTCTTCCGCTCAGCCACCCCGTTCTGCTGTGGGTTATGGGGTGCGATGAGCTCTCTCTGAATCCCTTCTGCGCTGCAGAACTCCTTGAATTCAGGCGAGATGAATTCACCACCGTTATCACTCCTTAGAGCAATCACCTTCTTCCCCGACTCCTTCTCGACCAGTGCTTTAAACTCACAGAACTTCGCGAATGTATCGCTCTTCTTCTGCATGAAGAAGATCCAGCACTTTCGAGAGAAATCATCGACAAAGATCACATAATACTTGTGCTTTGCTGTCGAAGCAACTGAGAAAGGACCACACACGTCTGTGTGAACTCTCTCAAGGATCGTCGTGGCGCGACTATCCTTCTCGTGAAAGGTGGCTTTCACATACTTCCCCAAAGTACACCCCTTGCACTGATCTGATTGCGCAAGAGTGCCCTTAGGAAGCCCAGTAGAAATCTGCTGTAGAATCTTCAAAGCTCCATGGTGAAGGTGGCCCAATCTCCTGTGCCACAGTTCGCCCTCATCATCCCGGCTCACCACTTCTCCCGCCTTGCATGCCATTGCTGCGCAGCCATCTACCTGCAGCTGATAAAGGTTCTTGGTTCGAACCCCTATCTTCCGGGTCTCTCCAGTAGTCTTACTGCGCAAGAAGGCTTTTCCTTCGCTGAAGACCACATCATACCCCTTATCTTCCAACATCGCCACAAAGATCAAGTTCTTCTTCAATCCAGGTACATGCATGACATCCTTCAACACGAAGGGTTTACCAGACTCCCTCTGAAAGGATATGGTACCGATACTAGTCACACTGTATCTACCATCATCGCCCATCTCGATGTGCACACCCAAATCTTTGTCCTCTAGATCTGAGAACAAATCCCGATCTCCCGTCATATGAAATGACGCACCGCTGTCCAAGAACCATACCGATCCCAACACACTTGAAACCAAGCATGCGATCAGTGAAAATTCAAGCTCGAACTGTGAAGCGAAAGCTTCTCCATCTGCAGATCTTCCCGCTTGCTTGTTCTTCTTCTTCTTTGGACAATTGGTAGCATAATGTCCGTGATCATGGCAGTGAAAACACTTCACTTTCACCATATCCTGCTTCTTTCCCTTTGCACCGGAATGAGAAGTTTTCTTACCCTTCCCCTTCTTTGCTTTGGCAACCAAAGCGCAATTTTCTTCATCAGCTCCCTTTGATGAAGATCCGTCCCTGGTAGTCCTCCTTATCTCCTCCTGCATGAGATCCGCCCAAAGGCGCTCCCATCCCGACAACTTCTCCCGACCATTGACACTATCTTGATATGAATGCCAAGCCTTCGGAAGACCAAGGAGAGCCAGGTCCACCATGTCCTCATCTTTGACAGTCACCCCCACACTTCCCAGCTCATCTCTGCATTGAGTGAACTTCGTGAGGTATTTGGCGATATTTTCGCCTTTCTCCCATCTTGATGTTCCTGAGCTTATCTTTGAGCGCCAGCTTCCTTTGGTCGCTCTTACTCTGGAATAGATCCGTCAAATCTTTCCACATTAAATATGGAGAAGCCTTTCCATGCAGGCTGGATACAATATGATCCTTGATGCCCTCCAACAGGATCCTTTGACATTTCGCCATCTTCTTTTGCCATGCTTCGACTTCAGCAGGATCAGTGGGCTTTTGGACATCCGTATCCATGAACTCCTTCAATCCATTATCTTCTAATACTGCCTCCATGCGATCCTTCCATGCAACATAATTCGAACTGCCTTCACGAGCATATTCGGGTCGCAAACCGTTGAAAAACATTTTCAACTCTGGCACCAAGAAAACAAAACTGCTGCAAAATTCGAATTCCAACTCAAAGCTCAACCGCTCTAGATCTGTGAGAACAAATTATTTCTAGCACAGAGATCGACTGCAGGGGCATTTACTGGATATATCACCTTTCAAAGAAAGGATGGATCCAGAGGCTACCTGGCCCGCATGCAGACTCTGTCTACCGAAATAAGTTTGTAATCACTGTGATGATCAATCTCTGCTTCAATAGCTCCGATACCATATAGAAATTTTCTGAATAATGATTAATTATCCACCGAGACTATCCCGATCACATATCAATTCGAATTCATATGCAACACATAATCTCTTCCACTCAGATCATCACACATGCGGAAATAAAACAAGCGATAGCACATCAAATCATCATACACATTAACACGGTATGTATGGGGAAAGCTTATAGCTGAAAACCCCACAGCTATAGTGTATATTATAATGGAGAAAACATGTAACAAACTCGGTACAATACTCCTCACAAGTACTCAGTAATATCTCATGAAGTTACACACAAACTAGCTTGGTTTTGAACAAGTCACAGGTTCAAAACACACCCACTAATTGCCTGCCTCTATTGCGCAATCATGGCCTGTCTAAATAGAGATCCAAGGTTCGAATCTCCTTGGCTTGACAGCGCAATCATCATGGGCAATTGCCTCCAAGTGTGGTGCAAATCTCATGCACAACTGATGTCACAACTGATAGTTGTACTCACCCTTTCATCTACCTCTTCCACTGGTCTCCACTGAACTGTCCATGCACTGTAGTGAACTGATGTGTTCTTGAGTTTAATAATGAGTTACTAATTAATGAATTAAATAATATTTAATTCACTCCACTCATTACTAGTTGATTAGCTAATTAAACTAATCTCAACTAGTTCAACTAAGTTAAACCGAACACAACTCCACCAACTGTCTCATCAACTCCACCAAACTTCTGCCACTGAAGTCCTAACTGAAGTCAACCATGCATGAGCTCACCAAACCCCTAGGAATAGCGTAATTTCTCTGTCAGATGCATGAGCCACTTCTGTAGCTCGAACTGAAGTGCTCCAAGAGAGTAAGCTGAAGTTTAGAGTCCAAATATTATTAAGGGTAAATAATATTTGACTTCCCTATTTTTAGGATAGGCAGTCTAAAAATAGACTTCGACCTATATGTCTAAAAATAGAGGTCCATCTATTTTTACCAACATGACCAATACTCCAAGAATAACATACTGCAACCACTGGACCATGCTCCATATGTCTAAAAATAGACATAGTCTAAAAATAGACTTTGCGCCAGAATTTGCCTGCGGGCCCACTTAGTGAAGGCGACTTCATTTCACAAGCTCCATCATCTTGCTGCATTTCCTTGCTCTCCACTAGTCTCCTTTGAAACGCATGCCATGCAGCATCAGTTGCCTTAACATATTTTTCAGTTGATTAATGAGTTATTATTTGTGAGTTAATTAACTAATTAATTCACTCCACTCTCACTAGTGTATCAATCAGTTAGACTAGATACAACTAGCTCAACTGAGTCTAACTGAGTTAAACTGAATACAACTCCATAACTACTTCTTCCAACTGTGTCATAACTCTGCCACTTGAGTTCTAACCGAGTCCTCCATGCATTAGCTCCAGTAAACCCTTAGGAATTGCGTAATTCCTTCTGTCAGCTGATGTGCCACATCTGTGCACTGAACTGAAGTGCTCCAAGAGAATAAGTTGTTGTTTAGAGTCCGATTATTATTAAGAGCTAATAATAATCGACATGCATCTATTTTTAGATTGACGATCTATAAATAGACTTTGCCCAATATTCTAAAAATAGAATTTCATCTATTTTTCCAACTTGATTAACCATCCACAAATAGCATCCTGCAACTTCTGAAATATGATCATCATGTCTAAAAATAGACATAGTCTAAAAATAGACTTGCGCCAAAAATAGCCTGTGGGCCCACTTAGTGAAGGCAACTCTTTTCACTAAGCTCATCATCTTGTTGAATCTCAACAGATATCTTATGAGTCGCACCCTAACAATTGCTTTGATGGGAGTTGCTCATGTTTCACTCAACATTATCTCATAGGAAAGACGCCAGAAATTATTTTCTTGATGGTCGTAGTTACTCTCAAATTCAACCTCTTGTTTCACTCAACATTATCTCATATGAAACACGTTAGAAATTTTCAAATTCAACCTCGTGTTTCACTCAACATTATCTCATATGAAACAGGTCAGAAATTATTTTTTTGATGATCGTAGTTACCTGTCAAATTCAACCTCTTGTTTCACTCAACATTATCTCATATGAAACACGTCAGAAATTTTCAAATTCAACCTCTTGTTTCACTCAACATTATCTCATATGGAACAGGGCATAAATTATTTTGTTGATGGTCGTAGTTTCCTGTCAAATTCAACTTCTTGTTTCACTCAACATTATCTCATATGAAACACGTCATAAATTATTTTGTTGATGGTAGTTACACGTCAAATCCAACCTCTTGCTAGCTTATTATTATATTATGTGGTATTTAATAAAGATATTTTAATAATTTAATCAATTATTATTTAACCTTTTACTACTGTATTATTATATTGTGTGCTATTTAATAAACACATTTTAATAATTTAATAAATTATTATTATTGCGCGCGCTCTACCACCAGTTTAGGGTGGATGGGTGAACCTTAGATGTGAGATATTTTCTAAATTCATTATTATTATTATTTTTTAGAATTACGAACAATTTATTAGATAAAAGAAAATATAATATACACATTACATTAAAATATATAACATAAAAATAGTACTTATAAATTAACATTCATTTTACCATATAAATTAAAATAATGATTGCATAACCATCTTTAAATCTAATTAATAAGCCTTTAAAAAATTAATATTTACAATATAAGAAGATTTTTAATCATGGATATTATTAACTCCTAAATAGACGTTTTTAGAATACCATGGGCCAATACCCAGAAGAGAAAGATAGAGAGAGGGAGAGAAAGAGGAGGGAAGAAAATCATAATACCATGGTTTATTAATACCATGGGCCATCTAGGCTTTTGATTATTATGTGATGGATCTAGGCTTTTAATTGTTTTGTTACAATACCATGGGTCAATACTATGGCTTATCAATACCACATGCCCAAAAACCACAACTTATTTCAAAATAAAATTTTTTTACAAATACTTTAATTTAATTTAATTTTATAACATTTTTTAATTAGGTCTGAAAGAAAAAGAAGGTGGTCATAATCACTTTAGAGGTATATCTAAACCCTCCATGTTCACGAGTACTAAAAATAATCCCATAGAGATTAAATCAAGGTTTTAATAAATTAAAAATGAGAATCCTCTTATATATACATATGTGAAATTTATATAATATAAATAATATGATAAAGAATCGTGATAGATACATTTTAACCAAAGATCCAAGAATCGTGATAGTGCATGCTTCTTTTAAGTTTATTATTATTGTATTTTCTTTGACATGATTGATCCAAAATATAGGTTTAATATTTTACAACCAATTGAGATGGAGGGCGAATAGAGTTGGGGAGAGAGACATAGAGGTGAGAGAGATAGGAGTAGGGAAAGAGGAGAGAGAGATGGATTTGGAGGGGAAAAGAGAGGGAGGGAAGAACAAAGACATTGAGAGATAGAGGTAGAGAGAGAGAGAGAGTTAGTGATAAGCCAGAGATATGTAGGTAAATTATCATTGTTATGTAGATATTGGAGTTGGGTTTAGAGTATATTGTGAAAGTGTTTCTTAGGGGTTTGTTTTTTTTGACAATAAGGAAACAAGTTAACAATGGAGTTGTCTTTAGTGCGACTTTTTAAAGGTTTTTCAGGTGGATTTTTCTGGTCTAATTTCTTTCCGGCAAGAATTTATTGAAAACAGAAATTTGATGGGTAACTTGCACAATTGAAGTGTCCTAAGGGTTTTTTAGGATGTTGAATCTATATTTACAGTAGAAAAATTAGTTTAAATAACAGAAATCAAAATTTTAACTCAATTTTTTTCACCGGATTCCGGCACCAGAAACTCCAAAAAGTCGCATTAAAGACCACTGCTTTAACAACAGAAGCCCCAGAAATATTGGGCAGTGTGAAATCTGCCACCTTTCAGACCACCAGCCAACAATTCTAGATACTGTAATTTTCCTTGAATAATGATGATGAGTCAGCCTACATTAATAGATAGCACAATAATCATTATCCTTAGTCTAACAACTAATTTTTGCAATGTGTAAAAAATATTATAGATATTGGAATAAGACGTCTTAAAAGGAGTGTGGCAGACTGGACGTATGTTGACAATTCGAGCGCATTCCCCGCTGCTGACGCACTTCTGGGTACTTGGTCCCGCCAATTGTGAGGCTCTGGTGCTCCACGTGTCTCATTTACGACCTCTAGCATAGGGCTCGCTTCGGGAGTTTCATTCGGCGCCGGCAATGTTAACTGGCCCCGCCGCGTTTTATCCTCACCTGACTGATGATGCATGTTGATGGTGACGTTAATGAGTCGTCATCGTTCTTCGTGGCAGGCAGTGGCGGCGCCTGTGGTGGGGCCGCAAGTAACTCAGTCCACGCTCTTTTGTAACAGCGGTATTTACCTGTTCGTTCCGTAAGTTTCGCCGTCAGCCGTGTCTGTATTTGCTTACGTGGCAGACTCCATGGGGAATGATTCCACCGACTTCCAACAATATGGTCAGTGATTGTCAGTGTCACAGTCCCCGACACTGCACGCCATGTCAAACGTGGGAATGGTGGATTTGATATGAAAGCGATAACTCAGTAACAAGAGAGGTGAGCATGCTAGGGCGGCAGCATGTTAGATCCTTGGCGTTTTAAAAAATATCGAGAAAAATATAATATAGGGTAATGGGAGAGATAAATTTAAAAAATATTATATTATATTTTGTGTAAAAGAATGGTGTATGAGAAATATTGGGAAAAATATAATATTTTCCATATAATATTATTATATATTTTTTAATATTTTTACTTTTATTTAATTAGTCATTGATTATTATATCTATGGAATATTTGTACCAAACACACATCACTTTGTATTTGCTCAACCATGAAGTTATGCCACATCCAGGGAGATCCACCCAAAAGAGAGTCATGCCACATCTAAACAAATCCACTCAAAAGAAAGTCATGCCACATCCACTTAGATCCACCGGCCTCTTAATAACAAAGTGTTTTAATAATAGAAACTCAACTAATTAAACTAACCATAATCTTATATTTTTTTCCACCTCTTTACATTATTGTATTTAAATATAATTAAATTAATATTATTAAATATTTTAATTTATATAATATTATTAAACTAATATCACTAAATATATATCATTTATCATAAATTATTTATAATTATTATAAAAATCACAAGTCAAATTTCAAAACTACATTCTCTATATTAATGTGAAAAAAAAAATATTTCAATTCAAAATATTGTAAAGTTAAATAACCATTATAGGTATCTCATACATTAAATCTTACATTCTTGAATTTAGATATTTTTAAATTCATAAATATTTATTTGCTCTAACGACCAAAGTTTCAGAGAAGTGTTGAGCGACTATAATGGAAATAATCTTACTGGCTTTTATATTGAGTTAACAATAAGTACTTGATGGAAATAATTTTACTAGTTTTTATAGAGTTAGCAATAAGTATTCATTAATTTAGTTTTTATAGAGTTAGTAATAAGTATCCGTTAATTAAGTTTTTATTAAGTTTTTATAGAGTTAGTAATACGTATCCATTAATTTTATTAGTTTTTATAGAATAAGTAATAAGTATTTTTGAGTGAAAGAAGTTATTTTAATGTTTATGGTATAGTTTATGAGATATATTAATTTTTTATCTAGTTATTGTCTTTAGCTTTTTTCTATAAAGTTTCACTCTCAATTCCTAAATAAACTCCTAATTGATTATTCATATATATATATATATACACAGTTGAAAATGGCTGTGATTTTCTGTTTTTCTCGCTGAGTACAACTAAGAATGTAATGATTGGATTAATGCACATATAGCATTTTTTTCTTTATGAAAAACAAATATATATATAATTTTTGAGATTCCGTTGTTGCAAATATATTGTATCTCTTAGTGTTGGATAACACGTGTCCTTGACTTCACTCTCATGTTAAATGACATTTGGGAGATTGTTGTATTCCTAAAATTGGGTTGAAAGTTTTGAATTTATGTGGAGAGTAGATTGTATAGTAAAGCTAAATTGTTAATTTAGGTATAGTAATTTTTTTTTTTGGTGATTTTGTTGTGTTGTTTTTGGATATTTAAAATTGATGATTAACATAAAATTTGTCTGAATTTTTGAAATAAAATGTTTTTATATTAGATTATTTTTTGGATTGTTATTTTTTTTATATTTGTTTTTATTTAAATTGAGTATTTTAATTGGAGATAGAAGTAATGTGAAATTTATGAAAATAGAGATTTTTAAAGTTTAAATTTAGGTTGTGACTAATTATTTATAATAATTATTTTTCGTATTTATATTTTTTTGGCTTTTTATTTTTTTGACATTATAATAAATTAATGTTTGTCTTAGTACATGATTGTTTTAAAAATATATGGAGGACAAGTCATAATTTTATTTATAATACTCTTTTGACATCATAATAAATTAATGTTTGTCTTAGTACATAATTGTTTTAAAAAATACATGGAGGACAAGACATAATTTTATTTATAATAAATGCTTTCATATGTGTATTTTTTTGGCTTGTTACTCTTTTGACATCATAATAAATTAATGTTTGTTTTAATATATATATATATATATATATATATATATATATATATATATATATATATATATATATATATAATTGTTTTTGTCCCAAGGGAGCATCTCTATTGGTGATCAGAATAATGTGAAATCTATGAAAACTGAGAGATCCAAGGTTAAAATATCCTAGGTTAGGTTCAAATCCCTCAGGTTGTGACCTAGTGTATGGAGAGGAGGATAAGTCATAGACCTCTAGAGGTTTAGTAATAGTTACTTGTGAGGGGAGTTGCTTGGTTCCTTTGGAATTTTATATATATATATTTTACTCTTTATGATTTTGATAGGTCTTTCTCATTTTATCATTTATTCAAATCCTCAATTTACAATGAATTATTAAAGTAACTCTTCTCCACTCTACTTGAATTTCTGCTTTCTCCATTATTTTTTAAAGTTATTAGACATAGTATGATATTTTTTACAAAAACCAGAGAAGCATAATAAATATTGTATCTTCATCTCTTTTCCAAAACATCAACAAGTTGTGAGATGGGCAATGGTTGAATGCTTAGCAAAAAAAAAAAACCCAAGAAAATTCCTCACAATTTTCATATTATTAAAAAAATTAGAATTTAGATATGTGCATCCATTTAGTTCTACATGCATATAATGTAAATGTGAATTGAACAAGTCCTACCAAAATTATGTTTTATAAAACAAATTTCATAGAATAATAATTTTTTGTTACCTTACATATATGAAAAAAATATATTAATCTTCTCCATATTATGTTAATGTTACTTTAAATATTTCATAGTATTTTCATATGTATCATGTTAGCAGTTCTATATACAAATTTTGTTAAAATATAATCTTTAATTTCAATAGTAAGAACTACTTTGTCTCACAACATTCATTAGAAATAACAATTGAAATGGATGAAAAATTCATTGATTCATTATGTATATGATGTGGTTAGCCCAATATTATTGAGTTAAGTGTAGAGATACTTTGATTGTAAATTTTGTATAATTAATTTAACAGAAATTATATATATATATATATATATATATATATATATATATATATATATATATATATATAACTGTTGAATATTTTTTTTCTGAATTAAACTATTTCTATTAAGTAAAATATAGTACAAACAAGAGAGACAAGACACCGGTCGACCGGAAATGATAAAACTATCAACCTCAGTCCCGGAGATGGACTATTCCAGGCAAAGAGCTACAACAAATGACTAGAATGCGAGAAGGACCGACTTCTACCTAACATGGGCAGAAGTCTCCACACAAAATTTTTTCCCTTTCTTTTGATTGACTTTGACCCAGCCATCATGGGGAGGATGAGCTAAAACAACTTGAAGACTGGAGTCCTCCAACTGGGGAGTCTCCTTATCTGATTATGAGGAGGAGGTCTCATGGAACCGTTTCTGGGTGATAACTGTGATAAGAGGACGTGCAGGAGCAACAGATGACAGGTCCATTGTCTGAGGCAAATGATCAGGTTCTGCATCACTCTCTTCGTCTTCCAAGCTTGAGGAGTCAGAGCTTATGGCTGGCGGCGGAGAGCAAGGAATCCATCGCTTGGGCTTGGTCTTAGAGATGTTATCCTTTTTCGTTTTTGCAGGGAGAGATGGGTAGGAATTTTGCAGATGCCTTGTTTGGTGACAATGACGGAAGAGAAAAGCAGTATTCTCGTAATCAAGGTTTTGAGTCCAAACAAAGTCGTTGATCTTGAGATTGATTTGATCTGGCAGTCCTTTGCTCAAATCTAGTTCCACACATATTCTGGCATATGTGTAAAGCCCTTGATTTTCCCGCCAGTAATCCCCCAATAAAAAGCGGTCCAAGGTGTTGCCTATGCCCTTATAAACTGCAATATTCCATAGATGGGTTGGTAAGTTTGGTAGCCTGATCCATACAGGTGTCCTGGTGATAACTGCAGTTGCTGGGTCAAAATCTGGGAACCATGGAGTTAAGAAAATCCTAGTAGTTCCCATAAACCAGGGGCCTTCTTCTAAGGCCTGATTATAATGCTTAATCTTGTCAAACAAAACTATGAAGTATCCTTTTGAACAAAAGCTGACCTTGCACTGGTGAGTCCAGTTAGCATGGATCCAGTCATAGAGTTCCTTAGATCGCGGTCAGAGCCCATTGAACCTGCATATGATGGCCCTTTCGGCAAAATTTTGAAGATCATTTGCTAGGCCAGGATGGGAGATCTCAACAGAAGGAATCTCCTCTAGCTTTTCAACCAGGAAAGGCCTAGGTTTAGGGGCCTCAGAGGGTATGGGATTCTCATAGCGTACTGCATCTTTGTAGGAGAAGGGAGGAGAAGAAGATGACTGCCTAGCAGTGCCTCCTCGCAAACGAAGGGAAAAAACCAAAGAATCATTTCTATTTATGTTGTAAGCAGAGAGGGGAAGAAGGTCTTTGAGTTGTTTACCTAGAAAAAGAAGTCTCTGGAGGGCTGAGGGAATCCCGAACCGGCGTTCTAGATTTGCCTTGAGATTCTGCACCAGGTCTGAAGAGCAGACCCATTGCAGAATGGTTTTTCCTGAAAGTTGTGAGATTTGAATCTGAAAGGAGGCAGAGATATTTTTGAGCTCCTTCTAGACCGAACCAGTGCTAGATTATTTCAAGACTTCGAGAGCGTGACTACCTGGTGGAGGTCGAGGAGGTAATTTCTCCCTTGAAAGGAGACTGCCGCTCCAGCACAAATCCGTTGCAAATGACAGGGGTACAGAGCTGTAGAAGGGCCTACAGTTCTTATGTGGCATATAAACCCCTGCCTCGCTGCCTGTAAGTTGTGAATCGAGAGGGGCCATCGCTGCAAACGTGCCCAGAAACTTTGGTGTGAGAGAAAATACTAGGCTGCTGTTATGCAGGGTTTCAGACACTCGGCCAGGGCCATCAGCATGCCAAAGAAATTTCTGGCCTTTGATCAGAACTGTAGGTGTCAATGCAACAGGGAGGGAGCATTGCGTGGCGAGAGAAACTAGTGTGAGATCGACCGCCGCAGGGGGAAGAGGAGTCTGAGCTGCAGGTTTAGCCAACACAGAAGCAACAGAGAAGAGAGCAGCTATCTGTGAAGAGGTGGAAGAAACCCTAGACGCCATTCCAATCTCTTATTTTTGCTAAACTTGTTCAGTATTTTGGACTAAAACTGTTGAATATTAAAATTCATATAGATAAATATTTATATTTTAAAACTCCAACATGGTATACCAATTTTATAATTTGCATTTTTGTACTCATACAAGAAAACATTTGTGTGCAACCCCTTCTATTACCCTCACTACTACACTAAGGCGTTTTTAAGACAAAAAAAATCTTTTGTCTTAAAAAGTCACTTTTTATTTTAGTTATTTTATATTAAAATTTAATATCAATTGAATTGTCTTAAATATAAAATTTAAGACAAAAATAGTGTGAGACAAAAATAATTTGAGACAAAACTTTATATTTAAGACAAAAACAATTTGGGACAAAAATATTTAAGACAAAAACAATTTGAGACAAAAAAATTTAAGACAAAAGTATTTTAAGACAAAATTTCATATTTAAGACAAAACGAGTTTGAGACAAAGATATTTTAAGACAAAACTTTATATTTAAGACAAAAGCAGTTTGAGACAAATATATTTTAAGACAAAAGCAATTTGAGACAAAAAAATTTTAAGACAAAATTTTAGATTTAAAACAAAAGCACTTTGAGACAAAAATATTTAAGACATAACTTTATATTTAAGACATTGGCCACTTAAGACAATGAAAATTAAGATGAAACCCATTTAAGATAGTTAGAAATTAAGACGAAATCATTAGCATTCAGAAGTTTGCATTGAAATATCCATGAGTGGATAGTGGCTAAAATTATATTTTTTATTTTTGAAAATAGATATTCAAACCACATGAAATTTAATCATGTCATATTTATTTCTTTTATATTATGTTGAACCCTTAGTTAAACTGAGAGGGGGGGTGAATCAGTTTAACACATTCATGGACTTTTAAAACTTTTCATTAAACTTTATTAACACCTTCATTTCATGATCAACTTAATGTGTGGGCAATCTTAATTTGTGAGCAGCAAGTATTAAGTAGATTAGATAATGTAACAACAGTCTTAATATGAGAGCAGCAAGTATTAAGCAAATTAGATATACCATATCAACACATAGACATCATGCACATAGACAACAGATATAAGTGGAAACCCATAAGGGATAAAACCACATCTTATTATTGTTGTGATGCAAAAGCAAGCTCCAACTCCCTCTCACCACTGATTTTCTGTAGGCTCCAACCTACAGGAGGCTCCAATCTCGATTCAGCAAGCTACAACTTGCAAGGAAGCTCCAACTCCCATCTATTTTCTATAGGCTCCAACCTACAGGAGACTCCTACCTCAGTCAGCTACAACTTGACATGGAAGCACCAACTCCCATCTATTTTCTGCAGGCTACAACCTACAGGAGGCTCCTACCTCAGTCAACTATAACTGACATCTATCAAGCTACAACTTGATAAGGAAGCACCAACTTCCTCACTCTTTCATAACAATAAATACATGATGATTTACCTGGATATCAGCTCTGTTATGTTCCTTCTTCACTGCTGTCCTCCAGCTTTCATATATGTCTTATATCTTCTCTGATTCTTCACAACATCTCTATCTGCTCCTCCTTCTTCTTATCCTCTCTACTTCAATTCTGCATTCTCTTACCTCTATGCATATCTATGTGATATCATTTATAGAGTTCATCACATGACTGTTTGTATTCCACAGGGAATTCAAAGTGAACAACCATGACTCTTTGACTTCTGCCTGCTCATTTCTTTATCCAGATCATTAAGAGGAATATAACAATATGTATACATTTCAGTTTTACAGTGGAGTTTTGTTTTCCTACCGGAGACTTGCCAATGCATCACAAACAATATAAAATCAATTAAAACATTTACATTCACAATTTCAGTTACATACATCAATTTCACTTAGCCATTTTTCCAGCCCTTGGCTTGTTGGTTTTGTCTTTTCTGCTATTGTCATGTAACCATTCTGCATACCTCTGCTGTTTACTGCAACTTTTTGCACCTGTGCATGTACACCTGTCAAACCCACATTTTCATTCCTGTGCATATTCACATGTTCACTGCAATTGTGTATCTGCTACATATATATAACTACTTTACAAGTTTGGCTCCCAAATAACTCTCAAAGTCTCATGCATATAAAAATGCATTTCTAATTAATCAACCAAAAGGGCCTCAATCTCTCCAATCTGGGCAATCTCTGTTCATTGCAGAAGCTATTTTATAAATCATTTCACTATGAGTTATACAACCATACAACCAATTTTATAAGCGGAAGCTTTCTCTCTTTTCATCTTCAAACCTATGGTTAAGAACCATATTTCAATCCTATTATAACCGCGTTGGACTTGTTGGCCACGAATTACCATTAGTTATGCTTGGGAGTTAACTCTTGGATAGACATGTATTGAATGATATGGAAGATGGTGAAACATTTAAAAAGGTTGATTGATGAGAAACGATGGTGAGGCAAGTGTCATGCCCAAAACAAAACAGGTGTACGAGAAAGGTCAAAACACAAGGCAAAAAGGGGGAACAGTACTTAAAATAGTGCAAAGATACGGGGCAAAGGATGCAAAGTGAAATAATTTAAATGTTGGCCGCGTCTCACATGGGCACGTGAGGAATTCCCCATATGGAAATTTCCGCGGGGGATAAGAGGCAGAAGGGAGGATAGACCCACACCCCCGCGGAATTATATTGAAGCATCACGAGTGGGCCCAAGGTAAAGAGCGACGTGGCAGGTCAAAGCCATTGGGATTTCAGTGACGTGGCAGACCGAAACATGGGCCCTAAAGACTGGTACGCAATATATTTAACCTGACGAACGAATAAGAGGTTTCGAGAATCGTATGGTTCATTGCAGCAAAAAGGTAAGGTATGTCTCTAGGCTAACTGGTACAGAGGCCCGTACCAGTATTAAACCCGGCACGCGGTGTTCACCTGTCCCCAGCTGACGCCCAATCCCTACGCGCCGCGTGCCCCACTGTCAGTGTCCTTACGACACTTCCCCCCCGTTTATTTTACCCATCCACCTTTTTACCTCATAACACTCAGTCGTAAAATAACAGTCTTACCGTAGTTTACTCCAGTAAAAGTCGCAGGTCTTCCAGCTACGGTATAAACTAAGTGGGAATCAGAGCCAAGGTCTACCCAGTCGCTATGAACACCCTCGCGTCGTTTTCCTGAGTATATTTCCCTGTTGCACAGGTATTTCGTCCCCCATTTACTCTCTGCTTTCCTTTCGTCTTTTAAAAGTTTTATATTTCAATCATGGGAAGGGGCACACCCAAGAAAGCCGAACTAGAAACCCCTCAGGTACGAGAAACCAGAAACCCTCCTGGGTTTGAGCCTTTCATTGACCTGCAAGCCGGAATCCATGACCCCCAATACCCTGTTCATATCAGCAGCATTAAACCCCAGCTTTTTAGACGACATGTTGAGAATAGAGACCGGTACTGGGTGGTTGTATCTGGTTTATACCATCAAATTACTCCCCAAGTCTATTCTGTGGTTGATTTTATTTGCTAGCTCAGAGATGCTTATGATGAGTAGCGGGGCACGTTTACCTCCCCTCAAGGGAATAAGATATTTTCTCTTTCCCACGACCTCATCAGGCAAGCCCTCCGCTTTCCCACCAGCGACACATATATCAGTTTTAGTGAAGTGGCTTTAACCTCCCAGTTCACCAAACTGCCATCGGAGCGCCAAAACGACTTCATTTCCTCCATCACCATCAACCAAGCTGCTTCACTTCCCGCTGCTGACCCTTTCCCGCTGAGCCTGTTCAAAGAGGAAGTGCAGCCCATCCTTTCCCTCATCGTTGGTCTTTTAGGTGTAGGCGCTTTGGGGGAAATCACCAGGGTATGTGTTTATTTCTTGTGGTTAATGTCTTAAAGGGGGGTAGTGTTAGATATCCTTGGTTTCCTTGCGGCTAACATTCGGACCCAGTTCCAGGAGCTTTCAGAAGCCAGTCACTTCTGTTTCTGTTCGATGGTCTTCTATATTTTCTTACATCAGCACGCTGATAAGTTTGAGGGTTTGGGTTTAGATAGGGTATATGACATGAATTCCCAACCCCGACCAGTTTTTGACTGGAATTGTTCTGTATGCCAATTACCTATGGGGGAGGGTTATTCCAGTTTTGTAAATAATTTCATGTCCATTTCCTATACTATTATCCACGATTCACCCTCACCTAGAGTTTTTCTTGAGATGAAGAGCTGGCTACAAGCCGGAAAATCCCAGAGCACTGGGGACTGGTATCTATTTGACAACTACACTAAAATTTGGGTCTATGGAGCCGAGGTTTCCCCTTACCAGCTACCTGTGTTTCTTGTTCGACGAGTATATGCGCTGGAGTACATTCGGTAAACCCTCAAGGCTGACCAACTCCATTTTGTCCCTGCAAAGAAGGGTTTCATCCTGAGACTTCCCATCACAATCGGCCCTTTTGTTGTGAATTCGAGACATGCCCTTCCCATTGTCGAGAAAGTGTTGCAAGGCCTGGACCTAAGGCTGGGTAAGGGTTGGGCCTATGATCCTCGGGAAATTATCTCAAACAGAAGGAAGAGGAACAAGTAAACACCCTATATACATGAATCAAGGCCTTTCATGGAATGGAGGGCTAACCTTGAAACTTGGCCTTTGATTTCGCAGATGGAGACAGATTCATCTGCCATAGGGGAAGAAGAGGATGTCAATAAAGGTCAAGGCAGGGAAGAAGCAGGTACCTCAGGAGCAGGTTCTCCCCTTCGCAAAAAGCAGAAAACAGCCTCCAGTGAGGCAGAAGTAATAGGGGAAGAGCAACTGCTAGAACCATTCACGCCGTATGGTCAACTGGACAAGAGCAAAGCCGGGATAAAAGTGCTGAGAGATAGTACCACCTCTTCTGACTTTTCAGAAGTCTCACAAGCTATAAGAGATCTTACCTCACCAAGGGCAATTGCAAGGCACTAGCCAAATAGAACGATCAGGGATAAGTACAAAGCCGAGCTGGAAGGATATGTGGAGAAATATCACACCAGGGTTTCCGCCACCATGAATGTGGACACAGAACACCTGGTATTATCTATGGCCGAGGCCATCTTGGATCCAAATACAGGTACCACTTGTTACCGGGTGCTCGAACATGCAATTGACATGGCCAAGGTGCTAGCAACCGATATGTGTAACCTGTTTCAGGTCGTGGGTGATATGTTGAAGGATGAGGTGATGCAGGTCACCATTGCACTGAGGAAGCTAGAGAAAAAGCATGAACATGTGAGGGCGACCCTAAAGAATGAACAGGCAAACTCTTGTGCCCAGGAAAATCAAGTTCGTGGCCTCCAAGAGTTAATCAAGGGAAAGGATACGGGAGAAACAAACCCGCAGCACGCTTTGATAGAACGATTGCAGAAGGAGGTCGCGTCATTGAAAGGTAAGGTCAACATACCGGCCTCCCACCATGTGCAGACGGCCAAATTGACACAAGCAGAAAAGGAAAAAGCTGAACTGGCTAACACACTGTCAAAAGAGAGGGAGGACAAAGAAAAAATGACTGAAACAATTGCCACTCTGTAGAGTAGGTTGATGGAATTGCAGAACACATGGGACACGCACAGTTGTGCGCCTGCTACAACCCTACCAGAGACAAGTCCGCTGGCAGAGCAACTGAATGCAGCGAGAGCTGCAAATGATATATTAGAGAAGCAGACGTCCACTGCTAAGCAGAGGATCACTGATGTGGAAAAAATCCTGGTGGAAAATAGTAGAAGAATAGAGACACTACAGAAAGAGGTCGAGCAGGAAAAGAAGACAAGAGCTGACCAACAGAAAACCATCGCTGACGTCAAAAGCCGCATGAAGGGAAATATCACCCTTAGTGAAGTGAGAGGTATAATTTGGTTGGACATAATCTCAGCAGTGATGGAACAGTGGGGTTTCCTAAAAACGACGGGAGAAAATAAATCTGCTATACCCTATCTCAGCAGGAAATTGCAGGAGGCAGACCTCAACTTGTCCGTTAGAGCCCTACATGCCAGAAACTATATTTCATTCCTGAAGGAGCTCGAATCTAATGAGGTGGAGAAGCATGTCATACCAAGTAGATTCATGGAAGTCTTTGAATGTCAGAAAATCATTGACAAGGACGCGGCCCGAGTTACAGCTTCGAAAGCCCTGCAGCAGGTGGTAGCAAACGTGGGCTGTTTCGATGCAGTATGGGGTGAGATTACCATAGCTGGACTGCCATCTTGTTGGGACCCAACCACTCCTTCCGTGCTACGACCATTGACAGAGTATAAGACACTCCTACAAAAAAAAAAATACCGGACGGACATTCTGTCAGATAAAACCGCCCGATTAAAGGTCGAAACAATTGTTTCATCCCTCCGTCAAGAGTTCGCCCTTCTTCATCTCATAAAGCACATGCTCCCCACCGATGCAAGTTTCAATGACCTCACAGAGGCCTATGTCAGGGTGGAACAATTCGCAGTGATGCCCGAACAATCAGCAGATAGCCAGCAGAGATGCACTCAGTTCGCCAGTCAGATCGCCAGCTCATCCGCCAATGTTCCACCACCAGCATCTGCAACTGCCTCAACCCCTTCGCATCTGTGAAACACTGTCAACTCATGATTGGGCCTCAGTGGCATTTTTACTTTTTACTTAGTTAGCTACTTTTCAAGTTCCAAGTGAGCTTCATGTTCTACTTTAGCATTTTACTTTTTACCAGACTGTTGTTTAATATTTTGTTTTAAAGACGGCCGAGTGCCTGACTGTCCATGATGAGAGGCCTTTATTCCTCATCATAATTTTTTTTATTGTGACAAGGACCTTTAACAATTTTTGATCATGCGAAGAAGATATTTTCCCCAAAAATATCTTCTCGCTCAGTTATGAAGATGTCTATATAAGAAAGATCTAAAGAGAATAGCAGGTTCCAAATTTTCTGAAGAATCGACTGTAAAAGGATGTCTTGTATGCCTTCTGTGAAAATTTTAATGCAAATGTGAAGAGCCCTTCGGGTCTCAATGAGAAAGAGTTTTTATCTTTAAAGAGGATTCTAATCTTGGTGCTTTATAGTGTGTACTTCTTTCTTATGTGCTGTAGCTTAGCCATTAATTTCGTTTATATCCATTTATCTTGTGTCACATTTTGGAATGCGAGTAGCCTATTGTTTCTGATATAAATTTATCCTCATTGATACCTATGTCAAAAGCTTTTCGGCACTTTAAATATGGCTCAGGTGTGACATACTGTTTCATTTCCAATTCATCCGCGTTTATGCTATATTGACTGCCTTGCGATGTTATTTACAAATGTTGTCTTCATGTGTGGATTCTTATTTTACTAAGCCCACTACATGCTGGTATACGCTTCTGGATATTGTCTCAACAGCAGTTAGTATCCTCTTTATTCTACGAATGCAATAGATACTCTATGATTACCAATTTCTGTGAAGTGTTTAGAATTCAGCCCTCTTTGCAGTTAAGCTGCTTTTAAATTGTCTGCTACATTTTGTGTTAGAATTTCACATCTTGCCTTTGCAATATTGCTTTCTCTGTTATTAACTTCTAGAAGTTTTGGTCCCATTCAAGTTAAATTTCCTATTTACAAAGAAATAGCCTGAGAGCTCCGTTCCGCTAGTCATCCCTGTCGTAATATATTGCTTTCGCTCTCTACTACATAAGATGTCCTAGGCACTGGTCTTTCACAACTCAAGATTGTCTCTAGGATCGACAACAGGATCAATCTCTTTAACCTTGATTAAATAACCAAGATTCCAAACATCATATTTATGTTGATTTTTTCACTTGACTTCCCCTTTATTAAAGGGCATTCAATACTAAAACGTTTCTTCTAGGTCCACACTGTGATTATCATTTCTGGTATCAGCTCTGGGCAAACTCAATACGATGGCCTCTCGTTCTCCATCTTATGTTGAAAACCATGATTCATATTCATTTGAATAATGATTCCCCAATCTTTATTCAATTCGCTTCACGCCTCATAGCAATTACTCATACAAAGGCTTGGTTTATATTAAGCCCCAAATGAGATGTCCCACAGGGTTAATAAACTCATCTTTGAATAAAAAAACCAGACTTCAATATAAAGAAATGGGGCCCACTGTACTTCGACTTTTATTTAAACCAAAAACCCAACGCACCTTTAACCTTTGTGATGCCGGGGTACCTCACCAAACCCACAGTAACACTTTCCTGTGCATATAAAATTTCATCTCCATTCACTCTTATGAGCTGGCAATTTAAATAACACATACGGAAGCTTTAATCAATCCTCATGATTAAAATTATAATCAAAATCTACTGTGTAAACTTACCATCTGAGGACCTACTCTTTGCCTTAATTCCATGGTTTTAACCATATGTTAAACTCTCGTAAGAGTATTAAATATTCAAATTTCGTTTAACCCAAAGTACCAACTATCAACCATATACGCGCCCTTCACTCAATGTTTATGCCATAGAATTTATATTTCTCAACTCAGAATTTATGTTATAAAATTGATTTAAACCATATTATCTGCAAACCACATTATCACCCATTATATAATATAGTTAATGCATAGCGAATATTTCGCTTCCCACTAAGCCTTCTGACCTTGGACTTGGATTCAAAGAACCATTGCATATAGTAAAGCCCCACAACATATATCAACTCCGAACTGCAGTCAATACTCGGGCCCACAGTGTGAACCTTTGGTTACGATAACTCACATAAACCTTAGACCTTGATTAGAACAGAAATCATCAACGTATATTAGAATTGGGGCCCAGCACTAACATACCTTCCACATCCAACGGTGGATAGCTTGTCGCGTTGATTTGGATGATCCAACGAACATAAATGAGTTTCACATTTTTTCAAAGGCCGAGCGTTAACGCTCCAGAAAAACGCGATAAACGTGGTTTTATTAAACCACTCCAGGACGCACGTCCTTCAGTTTGCGATATCACGTTTTTTTTAGGGACTCCAGTTACCACTTAAAAATAACGCGAGACCACCGGTTTTTCTCCTCAAAACCACCTTCACTATTTGCGCTCACGGTTCCGCTTTACTCTTTAACCTTATAGTTCTGCATCTATCTTTTAACATTTCTGGTGAAGTTATTTCTTAATTCACTTCGCCATCGGGTCACGATTCTACCCCTTTAAAGGCTGTTCGTCAACTCTAATGTTACATAGGTTCGGGTCTGGTTCAATCAACACTCTTCTACATAGGACCAGATTCTATACGCCATTTTCTCACTGGTTTCATTCCTCCAACACTGAGACTGACTCCTATTCAGGTCTCGATACTTCCTTCACGATTTTCTTGATTCTAAATCGTGTTCTCACTATATCTCTGCTCCATTTCTTCGTATTGGAGACTGTTTCCAATTCAAGCCCCCGAGTCATACCTTACCCATTTCTCTTCGACTTAAGACTTCATTCTAGGATTCCTATATAATAGAGTTCAAGCAAATCCCAATCGGCTCAACCTTGTGTATCACTCCTCAATACCCCCCAAATCGATATTAGCTACCTCATCACTCAACATCAACCTTCTTTTATCAGATACAAAACATCAATTAAACCCCAATTACAGAGATTATTCACACAGTTAATCACAAAGATTCAAGAGATTTTCACACAGAAATTAATCAATAAAAATCATGTAAACTGAACAGATTCTTTCATATAAATGAAATTCTCTTACAAACTTCCTGTCTCGGTTAGATCTTCAATTCTACGACCTTCTTTCTCCTACTCTGTCTCTACAGATCACCAGGTCTTTGCTTCTTCTTGGTGTCTGAGCTGCCTCTTTTGCTGCCTCTGCTCCTTGTCTGTCTCTTTTATGCTCCTTTTATGCTTTCTTACTACTGCCTCTCTGCTACTTTTCTTCTCTCTTTGTTGCCTCTGCTACCTCTGCTTCTTTCTCTGCTTCATATGTTTCCTTTGATGTCTCTGCTGCCTCTCTACCTTGGTTGCTACTATTTCTTTGTGCTCCTTTTGCTTTAGTGATAGTTCATATGTTGCTCCCGTCTTCTCCTTTTCCATAAATGACAATATTTCCAACATGTTATATTTTTCTTTTTTCATTAAACCACATTCTAAAAATTTAATAAATATATAGATAATAAAATATTAGTTTTTGGTTGGCAACTCAAGCGGATTTGAACTTTGAATCTCGTGTTTTAACCATAGGTGCTCCAAAACTAATATTCTTGGGCATACTATGTTTTTTCCTGCTAACCGCTCCAAATACAACCTCTAAGAACTAGTAGGGTCTAAGGAAAAGAGCTACAACTTCCCCAAATACGATCTACATTTCATGGACAATCACATTTCCCCCAAATTTCCTCCACATATTTGCCTTGGTGTATTGGATTTTGAAAAATACATAGGATGCCATAAGTAATCCTAATCATACGACTCAACTTTCCTAATGACTAGGAGGCCTTAAAAATAAAAAATAAAACATCTTAACTTATGCCTAAAATTACTAAAATTTCCCATCCCAAATATGAAATTATAAATTCTACAAAATTATAGGGCAACAAGGAAACCAACTTCCTCTTCTAAAAATCTCTAAGACCTTATGGAGGACAAATACAAATTTTGAAATAAATTTTTGAAATTATGCTCTTGCATCAATAGCTACCAATGTATCCTTGTAGGCCACCCCCTTTAACAATAGTAATACCAATGTCCTTTACCAGCTAGAAGGAACTCCTTACATAATTCTCTCTTAGATCCCCTTAACCCATTGCAATGATTGTATTTGATGCCTACCTAGTTGCAAGCACATTAAGAAGCAATGTAGCATATTGCTGGTTGAGGATTTCGATAAGTATGTGATTTTTTTGACATCTTGTGACTATCTCGTATGTTAATATATAAAATCTTGGATGCATGTCGCCCTGACACTATAACATGACTTAGTACTGCCTATCATACCGTTTCATTCAAACCTCGAGACACCTAGAACTTGCTAACACTCCCTGTCACACACTCTTATTCATTCATTTATGAATTTTGACCTAGTTCACCTCTGTTATGTTTTCCTAGCACTCCCTAACACTCCTTAGCACACATTGGCACACCTTGGCACTTGGAACAACTTTGTATGCTTCCTTAGCACTCTAACATGCCTTGGCACTTCCTATAATACCGTGTCACTCCCTTCTTAGCACACCAGGAATTGGTTTATACTTCATTTCCATGCATTTGAAACTAGTGCCCCCTTGTGTTTCCCTGACACTTGGCCCTCACACTCCCTAGCATGTGTTCATGCCACACCCTGGCACCTGCCATATCTTGGCATGCCTATCATGCCTTAGAACTGCTTAACATGTCTTATTACTTCTAGGAATTTCCTGGCACACCTTGGTATTCCTTAGCTTTCATGTCGTCATAGATAACCTTGCTTTTTTGTGACTTGGGAACCCAACCAAGTCATTGGAAAATTAATGTTCTGCCCAGCCCAAAGTTTCCCTTTGTCTGAAACTACTTTGTCCAACCCTTTATGTAATCATAGGCTTACCTCCTACAAGTCTTATTCTGACCTTCCCCTAACACACTTTATCCTTGAGACACTTGGAATTCGTTGACACTACTTGGCATACACTCTTATTCATTCATTTCCATGCATTTTGACCTAGTTCTCCCTTGCAATGTCCTAACACTCCTCAACATCCATTGACACTTTCTGGCATGTGTTAGCATGCCTTTTCATTACTTGGCATGCATTGACACTCCTTAGTTATCATGCCCTCACAATTACCCTTACTTTTTTGGAACTTGGGAACCCAACCATGTCTTGCCTTGACTATAACAACTTGACCAAGTTACGGTTACTACAACTAGATTGTGCCTTGTTCACCTAAGAAATGTCTATAACCCCTCACCCATTTAACCCCTTAAACCCTAAACCCCTAACCCATTTAACCCCCTAAACCCTTAACCCCTAACCCCTTAAACCCTAATTCCCGACCCCTAACCCATTTAACCCCATAAACCCTTAAAACCCTAATCCATTTAACCCCCAAACCATGAACCCTAACCCCTAACCACTAAAATACTTAACTGCTAAATCCCCTAACCCCCTAAAACTCTAAACCCCTAACCCATTTAACCCCCTAAACATCTAACCCCTTAACCTATAACCCCTTAACCCCTTAACCCCTAACCCCTAACCCCTAAAATCCTTAACTACTAAATACCCTAACCCCCTAAACCTCTAAACCCCTAAACCCATTTAACCCCGTAAACCCTAAACGTCTAACCCTTAACCCCTAACCCCTTAAGCCCTAATTCCCAACCCCTAACCCATTTAACCCCCTCAACCCCTAAAGCCCTAACCCATTTAACCCCTAAACCCTAAACCTCTAAACCCTTAAACCCCTAAACCACTAACACCTAAAACCGTAACCCCTTAACCCCTAAACCCCTAAACCTTTAACGCTTAACCATTAACCCATTAACCCCTCACCCCTAACCCCTAAAATCCTTAACTGCTAAATCCACTAAGCCCTAAACCCATAATCCCTAATCCCTTAACCACTAGCTCATTATTCACCTAACCCCTAACTACGCCTAAATCCCCTAATCCCTAATCCCTTAACCACTAACTCATTATTCCTCTAACCCCTAAATGCACTTAAATCCCCTAACCCCTAACGCCCCAATCCATAACCCCTTAACCACTAACTCATTATTCCCCTAACCCCAATCCCTAATCCCTTAAATACTAATTCATTATGCCCCTAACCCTTAAGCCCCCAATCCCTAACCCCTTAACCACTAATGAGAATATACCATAGTGGGCATGCACAAGAAGATACCATAGTGGGCATGAAGAAGAAGAAGAACCAAAGAAATCAAATTCAATAAAGGAAGCACAACCACCACTCCAAACTTGCTTCTCTAAAACACATACAATCGCAATAAATCCCACTGAAGCTTACAAATTTATCAAGCCCTAATTAACTTGCTAACAAATTCAACAAGCCAACATGCTACAATTTGTTGATTCACCCCCAAATCAATTAGTAATTATTGCATGAATGTACATTTTTTTGTAATTTTATTTAAAAGGTTGAAATTATCTCAAGAGCGTATAGAATATATCGAAGAGTTAAAAAAATGGAAATTTTGCTTACCTCCACAAGGTATCATCACACCCGAATAGGTGAAAACATACAAGTCTAAATCTTCTACCTCTAAGTCTCAATGGCACTTCAACATGTCAATAACATACTTGCAACAATGCTTAATGAGTTTTGTCTATTGGCTAAAGATATGTACATCCATCCATCCAAAAATAAACATCTCAATCAATCCAACACCATAAATTGTGCTAAATAGTTCATCATGTTATTTCAAATATTACAATATTGTCTTATATTAGCTCACATATTCCTTGAATATTTGAAAGCCAAACTACCTTAGCACAATATACCAGAAAGATTTGTACTCTAAAAGACAAAAAAAGACAACAAACTAAAATAGGAACTTTAACTCTAATCCATACACTTCATTCTTAGCAACATGATATCTAATGAAGATGATACGTGGAAAAAAAGGCTTCATATATTGTCTATCACATGTCAAACTGAGTGAACAAACACATGCATAGAACACATCAGAAATAGGGTTCATAGATCGACTTGTATTATATGGTTTCAAACCCTTCTTGTCTCCTTCAAGGGGGTTTTTGGAGGTCTTAAAAAAGACTTCCTTTTGCTAACTAAATGGATTGTTTCTTTCACACATGTATGGAAACGTACTTTCCAAATCATATTGTAATAGATTCATAAGGTGATATTATTGGTATTAACTACACCTTAGTTGAAGACATCATTTTTATTGTAGGGGTTGATTTAAATTGGATGTGGCTGGTGATGTGAAGACTACTCAACCTCTAGTAAAGATTCATACTAACACTAACAAGCTTATGGATGCTTGTTTACAAAGGGAGACGCCTCTGAACTTAACTCATTGGATTCTTTGTTTGTTCATGCTAATTATTGCTCTCAACTTTCCTTCTCCAAGGGGTTGATACTACTTGCTTCATTTATTTTACATGGCTCGGTGAAAGAAGAAGAATGGAGATTGTCTCCACATCTTTTCCATTTCGCTAAGTTACAAATAAAAAGAGTCAAATTCTATAGCCAATAGACTAATAGCCTCTTGATACACCTTTAGTGAGCTATGAATAGCTCTCACCTATCACTGTAGCTCAATGAAATGACATCTAATAGCTCCAAGACACCATTATAAATGGACTAGTTGTGAAGCTGTTGTTAAATTATCGCCTCCAAATGTTCAATTATCATGAATTTTGGGGGAGGGGGATCTTTTGGTGTATTGAACGGGACAAGGGGAAACCATAAAGTGAGAGGTTCGAGCATGGTTTACTGAGATATATAATCCTAACATTAGAGAATGAGAAGGAGCCTTAGGGCATTATGACATAGGGGGTAGGGGACCTATAGGTAAGGCAATGAGAGAAATTTATAGGGGAAACCCCAATAGTTTTGACAAGGGGATTAGGGGCCACATTATCACAACCCATACACGCTTAACCCATCACCACTAAAATACCTATCCCTTTAACCCCAAAGCCACAATCCCTTAACCCCTACACCCATAACTCATAAAAAATTAACCCCTTGATCCATTAAACCCAAAGCCACTAACCCCTTAACCCATAACCCCTAACTTAGAATCCTTGAACCCCATAAACCCTAATCCCATATCCTCTTAAACCTTGACCCTTAAGCCATAACCCCTAACCCCTAAAATCATTAACCCCTAACCCCTTAACTCTTTGACACCTAAATACCATAACCCTTAGGCACTTAACCCCTAAATCCCATGACATGTAAGCCCTTGATGGTTAATCTTTAACCCCTGAATCCCTTAACCATTAAGTCATTAACCTCTAAACCTTAAACCCCCTATACCTCAACCCCCTAACCTCTAAATCCCAGAAGCCCTAACCCTTTACCCTTTACCCTTAACCCCTTGCTCCTAAACCCTTAAACCCCTTAACTCCTCTAAGAACTAGTAGGGTCCAAGGAAAAGAGCTACAAGTTCCCCAAATCTGATCTACATTTTATGGACAATCACACTTCCCCCAAATGTCCTCCACATATTTTCCTTGGTGTATTGGAGTTTGAAAAATACATAGGATGCCACAAGTAATCCTAATCATAAGACTCAACTTTCCTAATGACTAGGCGGCCTTAAAAATCAAACAACATCTTAACTTATGCCTAAAATTACTAAAATTTCCTATCCAAAATATGAAATTATAAATTCTACAAAATTATAGGGCAACAAGGAAACCAACTTCCTCCTATAAATCTCTAAGACCTTCTGAAGGACAAATACAAAATTTGAAATAAATTGTTGAAATTATGCTCTTGCATCAATAGCTACCAATGTGTCCTTGTAGGCCACCCCCTTTAACAATAGTAATACCAATGTCCTTTACCTAGAAGAAGCTCCTTACAAAATTCTCTCTTAGATCCCCTTAACCCATTGCAATGATTGTCTTTGATTCCTACCTAGTTGCAAGCACATTTTGAAGCAATTTAGCATATTCCTGGTTGAGGATTTCAATAAGTATGTGATTTTGTTTACCTCTTGTGACTGTCCCGTATGTGAATATATAAAATCATTTTTTTTGTACCAGTTTAAGGACTTATACCATCAGGTGTGTGCGCTAACATGGATGGAACGCTAACTACATGTTGTATATATTGTAATGTAAATGAATAATCTCTTTTGGAAAAGGCTCCACTCATGATGTCATTCGCAAATGCTTGCACTCACCAATTGTGGTCAGATTGGTGAGGTATATTTTAAGGTCTCTTCCAATTTATAAACACATACAAAAAAGCATTGACAGACCTCTTGCTTTAATGCGATGGATACAACGTAAATAATTCTCCATGGAAAAAAATTATCGGGGTCCCTATCATACCATGTTACTCCCTCCTCTAGATACCTAAAACTCGCTAACACTCCCTGTCACACACTCTTATTCATTCATTTATGCATTTTGACCTAGTGCTCTGTTATGTTTTCCTGGCACTTCCTAACACTCCTTAGCACACATTGGCACACCTTAGCACTTGGAACATCTTTGTATGCTTCCCTAACACTCTAACATGCCTTAGCACTTCCTAGAATACCGTGTCACTCCCTTCTTAGCACACCTGGAACTGGCTGATACTTCATTTCCATGCATTTGAAACTAGTGCTCCCTTGTGTTTCCCTGACACTTGGCCCTCACACTCACTAGGATGTGTTCATGCCACACCCTGGCACCTGACACATCTTGGAATGCCTATCATGCCTTGGAACTACCTAGCATGTGTTAATACTTCTAGGAATTCCCTGCCACACCTTGGTATTCCTTAGCTTTCATGCCGTCATAGATAGCCTTACCTTTTTTGCGACTTGGGAACCCAACCAAGTCATTGGAAAATCAATGTTGTGCCCAACCCAAATGTTGTGCCCAACACTTTCTGGCATGTGTTAGCATGCCTTTTCAATCCTTGGCATGCACCGACACTCCTTAGTTATCATGCCCTCACAATTACCCTAATTCCTGACCCCTAACCCATTTAACCCCCTAAACCCCTAAAACCCTAACCCATTTAACCCCAAAAAACCTAACCCCCTAAACCTCTAACCCCTTAACCTCTACCCCTCTAACCCCCCTTCAACCCACCAACAATATGTGGATGACACTCTTCTTATGGGCTTTCCCTCGGTCAAAGAAGCCCTTTCCTGGAAAAACAAAGAAAACATTGAATGGAGGGAATGACTCGAGGCCCCGGAATGGGTTCAGCAAAATCACTCTCAGGATTGGACTAACCTAGCTGATGAGCTAAGGAAAAGGAAGATTCAAAGGGACGATCAACCGGGCAAGCTAAGATGGGGCTCTAATGCGGCTGGCCACTTCAACATAAAATAATCCTATGGCCTCTTATCTAATTCCACTTACATCCCCACTCAGGATATATGGTGTGTCCATCCCTTCACGTCGCCGAACTTTTGCATGTTCCCAAACCTAGACAATCAATGAACTCATGCAACCATATCGGGTGACATATTTTGGATGATTTACCGGTCAACTGATTTTAAGATGTATAAAAATATAGGTGAAAAACAATATGAAACATTTTATAAAACTTCAAATAAAAATATGGATTGATTAGAACTTTTGGGATGAGGCTAAAGAATGCTGCATAATAAAGACTCTAAGAGCGCGCATTGGTTGCCCGAATATATGGTAGTTGTTCTTTTCCTTTATTTTTTAAGCATCCTGCAAAGAAAAAGGTCATGAGGAATTATGAGGTGATGTGGATAAATGTGATATATTTATATAACTTAAAGGTATTAATTTATAATAAGTATTAAATCACTCAAATTTTTTATTTATTTTATTATAGGTTTTATTTTATTATATGTCTTATAGTGATAAAATAAAAAAATTATAAAAAATAAATGAATTGTATTTTTAATTAAAATTATTAGTATTAGTAAAGGCTCCTTCTACGTCTCCAGATTGCTCTACCTCTTTAGTGATTGAGAGGTTCCATTGAGCTCGCGGGCTCTGGATGAGAGATTTGTGTAGTGGTCTGACTTGTCCGAGGTCGATTCCTTGAAATTCTCTCTTGCAACCGAGCTCTTCCATCAAGGTATAGACATGCCAGGGAAGAATCATTTGTTTGTGTGCAAGCTTTGAAACATTATGGAGGCAATTAACTAAGGATGTGATTATGTGAGCAAGGTGCAGATCAATAACTTGTTGTTTGAAATGGTTATTGGTCTACATCGGTTTCCTTGGCTTTCACGAGAGAATTTTTTATCTTTATTTCTCTCTGGTGCTCTCCATTCGACCTTTTTTAGTCATTGGTATTATCTCGTGGTGATTGGTAGTCAACCACTCGTTATTTTGGCAAGAAATTGGGAATTTGAAATTGAACTAGTTAGTGATAGAGTATGCAATTGGAAAGACCCAATGATGGACAATACCAGTTGTGAAGGTGGAGCAGTGGGATCCTCAAAGTCCCCCCTATACCAGCCACATAGGTGGCTATTTCTCTTTCATGCGGCCCTAGTGTACCATGTCCAGGGAATTGAGTTGCAGAATGTGCAACTCAGCTACAAGATTCATGGAGTAGAATCTACACAGGCTCAATGTAAAGATGTAAAAGGCACAAAGACTGGTGTGGTGAAACCACAGAACTGCTTCTAACAAGGCAGTTTAATATATACAAATTAAGAAGGGAGCACATGTTTTGTTGTATTTGATGTACACCATTTTTTCCTTGATCTTCCATATTGTAATTGTGTAATGGATTTGACCAACTCGAACAAGAGGATCTGTAGTATCATCACATCCATTCCAGTAATATCAGGAGCCAGGGTCTCTAGGAAAGTGCACCAGAAGGTGCTAACCATAAATAACTTGACATATTTTCCTTTGAACCAATCAATTAATAGCCAATCCCTTTGTCAAATAAACTTTGATTACATGGTGCTTTTTCAAATAAACTTTGATTAACTATAAAGGGAATAAGTTGTTTGCATAATACACCATTAACTATAATATCCCCTTCATTTTGTTTTTAATAAAATTTCTCCCACCAAATCATCCCTTGGTTATGTTCTCACAAGACATGGTAGGAATCTATATCAATGAAGGAACCTCCCAATTGTCTTATTGATCTAAAATAAGGCTAGATCTAACTTGCATGTGGTAGTTAATTACATATTTTAACAGTTAAGAGTAAGTTTTGTTTGCTAAGAGGTATAGGTTCAAAATGAGAGGAGGCCTTTGTAGATTTAGCAGAGTATGTATACCTTCTTAAATTTAGCAGTCAAATAACTATGCTAAAATGGGTCACTTATCCCACAAACAAAATATTTTTTTACACCAATTTAGTGCCTAGCTTAACGATAACTTTAAAATTAAATAATAATAATAATTAAATAAAATTCTTGATTTTTATTTAATATATTCAATATTTTAGCAACCATTACGATATAATTTATCGGACAGTAATTTCCGCATAGTTTTTATGAAATGTCATTGTGAATAAGTTATTATATCCAAGAAATTTATAAATTTCGGAATCCATGCTATTAAGAAGTATGGGGTTTATGTAATCATTCTTTGTCATTGAAATTGACGCCAATTTTTTTTTTAATATTTTGACTTTTTAACTTTTTATGGACCATCAAACATGACTATTGCATTTATTCAGAGTTAATTTAATATTGAAAAAGGTAAGTTAAGTAAATCGCTTATAATTATAGTCATCAGGTCTTAAAATTTGGGAATGTATATCTCACTAGTTAAAAATTTGTTTCAAAACAAAATCATGGTATGTTTGGAATCCAGAAACTAATCCATTACCTTTTTCAACATGAAGTATTTGTGAGGGCATGTCGATCATTTGTTGATTTTGTCTTTGCCTGAGTAATTTCCTGCTAAACCAATTGGAGAGTAGGCTCCTTGAATTTGGTAGTTGAGCTCTCAACTATCACCTAAGCTCTTGAGTGCGCTTATTATTGATAGTAAGCTATGCCCCTGCACATCTTGGCTCTCTGATCGCCCATGTATCACTGATATTCTCGACATTGGTGTGGAGAACATGTGCAGGAAAAGGTGAGGAGACTTCGAATTAACTGAACCCATCTCACAAACATTAATAATTTCTCTTTCAGGTTTTGTTTCGCTCTGAAAATAATAGAAATAATTTTAAAAGAAATTGGGGAAAAAATGTTTTTTGGAATTAGGGTTACAACTTCAATAGTATTTTGTAATGATGTTTAAGAATTGGAGTTGAGATGACCTGCTAACCATAAATTGGAGCAAAAAAATTTTTGGACCTGCTCAATGGTATTTTTTAATAATGTTTAACAGCTGAGTTGGGATGACAGGTGGGCACACCATTGGGCATCTATCTGTTCGGGAGGTCGTTTAATTGTATTCTCCAAATACTACTTGTTTAATCATATATTCTCCATTCTTAGTACAATACACTGAAAGCTTCTGAAAGCTTTCCCTCACAAAGGAAGCCGTCCACATCGCACATACGTTCTCATTTGGTTGCCCTGGAAGCCGTCCACATCTCACAATCCTGCGTGGCCACACAAGACATCCCATACAACATTCACAAAGCCGTTAATCCTGTGTGTCGGCACAACAATGATCAGCCTTGGTTTAAAGGGGTTGCGATGGAGAACCATGGAGCTGTGATTCTTTCATGGAGAGCAGGAAATATTATTTGGCACCAAATTTTCAGTGAAAGGGTACAACGCAGTTACTTCAATGTTTAGTTTGGAGTTAGGTTTTATATAATTGATCAACAAGCACAGGTTTACAAGTTGGAGAAATTCCATAATTTTCTAGAAGCCCTAGATCAAGGTATTTAAGCTTCTTTGCTGCTTTCCTTCCTTGCTTCTGAAACGCTATTGTGTCTATCTACTCATTTTGGTTCTTAGCTAATTTTGCATGCTCTACATACTCATGTCATATATTTATGAAAATTTCACTATTTTCAGATTGTGGTTGTAATTTTTT
The DNA here is from genome assembly GCA_034641835.2 of Pinus albicaulis. NCBI lineage: Eukaryota > Viridiplantae > Streptophyta > Pinopsida > Pinales > Pinaceae > Pinus > Pinus albicaulis. The sequence continues at coordinate 184,671 of JAXQQM020090678.1, forward strand.
CACAGAAACTACCCTCTAATCCCTGTATCTTAAGCTACCAAAAGGCATAAATATTGCATTGAAGCACAATTTCACTGTCGTGCTTTTTGAAAGTCCAGTTCAGTAGGTAGTGAAGTAGTAATGCGATAGGAACAGTGTAATGCATTGAACACAACAATAAACTTCATCAAACCTCCTGTCCTCTGTATTATGGGTTCTGTGAAGCAGGTTATGGCATAACATGCCTTGCAATGTTACCCAGCAATGGGATGTCAATATTCTTAGGCCATCAAATCACTTTTATATCCTTGAATATAATTAGTTTTATGGCCCCTTCGCATTATTTTCTCAGTTTAATACCACCAAATGTAGTAATTGGTGGTTCTTAGATTGCCCTTATGCTTGATAAAAAAGTTAGGGTGTACTAAAGCAATGAATGGATAGTACTGAAGAAGAGTTATGGTGTATTAAACCAATGAGTGTATAATCCACTGCTCGAAAGGTTGGTCAACCAACCATTAACAAATAGGTTTATCTATTTCCCAGCAAAAATAGCTTATGATGGAGAAATTTTTGGTAGTGTAGTTTTTGCAGGGGTGATTCTTCCATGTGATATGCAAAATAGGAAAGTTTGGGATCAAAATTTAGTTGAGAAGATTATTATATAGTTGGTTGAATTGACCAAGTCATTATGTTCATCATTTATATTTTAAATGTAACACAAGAGCTTGTATAATTTAATAGGTGGACTTACTATTTTAATAGAATTTAAGTCTTTCATGGTGCCTAAATTCTTCTTAAGCCCTTAGAGTGACACATTTGGCCTTTCAAGTCCATAATGTTTACAACCTACTCTGTGGATCTTGTGGGCTTATCTTTTGTGTCATTCAATCCCACATTTTCTTTGGAGTGACACATTTGGCCTTTCAAGTCCATAATTTTTACAATCTGCTCCATGGATTTCATAATTCCTAAATTCTTCTTAAGCCCTTGGAGTGACACACTTGGCCTTTCAAGTCCATAATTTTTACAATCTGCTCCATGGATTTCATGTTTCTTAAATGACTCTTAAGCCCTTGGATACACTTCTGTGTGTCAAATTTCACCTAAATTTCACCTCTACATCTTGCATGAAGGAGCCAAGAGTATCATGGACTCCTTCCATCACTATATTATAAAGTGCCTCATTGATGGAGGAATGCATGTGTGACATGGAATTTCCCTAGTAAGGCAATATAACAATGAATAGAAAATTTTGGTATCCATGAAAGGTTGGGAAAGAGTGCATTCCCACTCTAAGATGCAAAACTTCTGGACAGGGTTAGATTTCAACATTACTTTGGGACTCCCTTCGGAGCTTATCCTATATACATTATTCTACCATTCATCAATCAAATTTATTTGGGCCTCAATGTGCGTTCTGTAGTGATCAACTACATTTTTTCATTCCTCCCATACTCTGAACACAAACAATAACATCTATTGTAGAGTGAAAAAATGTTGATTGATTCATAGAGAGTGATGGTACAAAGTATTTCACAGATTTATAGTCCTTTCTCGCTGCCACTGGAAGCAAGGTTTCAGTGCTCCATCTGTGTCTGTGTCTGCGTGCTGTGGGACTACAGCTTTATCTGCTTTTCATCCCCACTCTCTTCCCTCCAGGGAACAGACATTATCAAAATCAAAGAAGGAATTTTTGTACCCATTTCCTTAAAAATGTTTTTTGATGACTCCTTTTGCCAATGTGGCCTCAATGGTTAGGTGTTTACAATTTTTGGACAGATCATGTATGGTGTGGATTTTTTTAGGTTGTTACTGAAAAAATACTCGTATATTAAAAATTTCAAGTACTGTACGAGGCATCACTCTCTTTCCAACCAAGCCGGAATAGCCAACATACCAAACCGGGTACCATATTAAGAATTTCTGATGTTCTTCTAAAGGAAAAATCTATAGAAGGTACCTCAATCAATGTGGGTCTTTATTTTCATTATCTGCACTTTTTAAACTTTGGATTAAATGGGTTGTGCCCAATTGAATCTGTGAGAGTATTCATCTCTCTCCAATGTTTTGTCATCCCATACACATTTACTGAATGGGCTATGGATAATGTCTAGGCTACCTATTTGGCCTTTTTTTCTCTCTTTTGGAGGTGTTGGTGAGCTGACCTGGAGTCTTTCAACGTTGGATATTTGTCCCTCTTCCATTCGAAAACCGACTTATCTTGGCACTCTAGATCGAAAAATGATAAAATTAGTGTATGCATTAACTGGAAAATGATCGAATTAGTGTTGTCCTGTCAGTGTCGAGGGTATATTCTATGCCTCATACAGGATTCTAACAAGTTATGTTGCAGTAAATCTGATCCAGTGTTGTGTCAAAAATTTTCTTTATTTTGTTTTGATTATCAATGTTTCAATGCTTCTTCTGACCATTTGTTTCTATTTCTAATTCAGTAAAGTTGCGAAACTCACACATTGTGTTTGAAGACTGTTACTGAGTTTATGATTGAACTCTTCGTCCTTTTCTCTTCTTTTTCTGGAAAATGATCGAATTAGTGTTGTCCTGTCAGTGTCGGGGGTATATTCTATGCCTCATACAGGATTGTAACAAGTTATGTTGCAATAAATCTGATCTAGTGTTGTGTCAAAAATTTGCTTTATTTTGTTTTGATTATCAATGTTTCAATGCTTCTTATGACCATTTGTTTCTATTTCGAAATGAAATTTGTTTTATTTGTGAGATCTAATTGCAGTATGATTTAGGAATTCCGAAGCATACTAGAGTGCACTGACCTGGGTATGTATCTTATTGTACTTCTCTTTGGTGGGTTATTTGTGGTTATGGTTTAGCAATATGGTTCTATATCCATGCTATTCCGATTCTTTTAATGTGGTTTGCGTATTCTTATTTTTATTCATCAATTTTGGGACACTTGTGTCTTTGGTGTGTAGATTTATACTTTGATGATCAAATATCACCATTATCACTATGCGCCATCTGTGTTTTTTTTTTAATTGCTTGATGTAATTCTGAATTTGTTTTTTGTGGCTTCTAATTTTATAGCTTCATGGCCATCTCCTGCTCTTGTGCCTGTGGATTCTGTGTTCATATTTTGTGTCCTGCAAAAAACAACAAGAAAATTTCAGATATGTACATGTCTCTTCCAATATTTTTCCCTCAGCGATGTCTGTAGCTTTTGTAGAGTTTAAATCAAGGGATATATCCTCCAATAACTTCCTACTTACAAAGTAATCTTGGGCACCATTCTAATAAACTATGCCAAGTTGGTGGAAACAAAAGGAGTATTTGCTACTGGAATATCTAAATCAAAGTGCAAGTGAAGGACAATGAAATTTGTATAAATTTGACTTTTTGAAATGGAATTTGGATTATATTTGACATCAAGTTTATCCAGATATAGAGAGAACATCCATATTATTTCCGTTACCCCCAGCCATTGACTCATCATGAGCTAGGCTTGTCATCTCCTGTTCTGGTAGTTGTCTGTCTTATGTACCAATGGTTGGTCCCTGGTTGTGGAATGTCCTAGCACCCACCTTATTGTTCTAGTTATGCCAGACACTAATGGTTTTTTAGTATTAAAATATCCCTGACTGCTTCGTGCCAGGTAGATACAAGAAGGTCATGGAGTGTAAAGACATACATGTTAGCGTTGTCTACCTACACAAAAACTGAGTTTATGATTTAATGATTAGCTAGCGAATATCATTCTTATCCTAAAATGTCACGTGCTTGTATTTTAAGAAGAGAAAATATATAATATCTTATTTCAAGTTGGGAATTATGTGAATATATATGATATCTAATGGCTAGAAGAAGTGGAACTATGACAAAATCATGAGTTTTTTTTTTCTACATTATTAGTCAAGTTCTTTTTATGCTGTACATTTGATGAGATGAATGATTTCTGTAGTATGCTACATGTAAACAGTCTAACAACAAGGACTCAAACTTGCGACAAACAGTTCACAAATACGTGTGGAAAATAAATCCATATGCTTGTGCTTTTCTCCTTAAATTGTGAGATTTCAGATGGTGATTTATGCTTATGGCTAAGGCACTGTGTTCCCTGAATGTAATCCTTGAAATTCAAAATTTAGCTTGAATTTAATCACGGTGTTTTTTTCTGACATTATTTGAGCATGAAAATGAACTAGGTGACTTCTTATAGGGACAGTGATATACGTATAATGTTATAGGTAGTTTTCACTTTTGCAATTGGAATAGGGAAATAAAGAAAACTAAGGGTTCTTCGATTTTAACATTTTTACACATTGGCCATTGTAGCTTGGCAATTACTCTTACCTTCCATGTTATGTTGAGAGTAGCATGAGTGATATTGCAGTGGATTTACAAAGCTCATCCTGACATAGATCGTAAGTTGTTAGCATTATGTAGAACTCCCGTATAATTTGAATACAAAGTTTTTTTCACTTCAGCATCATGTTTTTCTTTTTAGCCACCGATACACTTGCTGAAATTGAGATTCTACTCTGATGTAAATGCCTTCGTACTTTTAACGTATAATTCTAGCCCAAGATGAATATATTGGATAACAAATTGAAAGGCATAGGACTCGTTATTTTCAGGACCTCCAGAAAGCTTTTCAAGCATGGTTCCCATGAAGTAATCGCCTATGGCTTTAGTCATATTAGTAAAATTAAATTTCTATTTTCAACCTTGTGACTTTTAGGGTGATTGAAGATGCATACGTTGAAGGTATTAGTAAAACTTAATTGCTATACTTTAAGTTATCTTGCTTGTGATTTTAGGTGGGATTAAAGGTGTAATCAAATATCGATGGAATGCTTTGCCAGTTGAACAACGGGATGGGATAAAGAATTACATATCAGATCTCATTGTTCAGGTCAATCTAATGCATGTGTCTTATGTTATTTGGTAAACATTGATTATTGTTTTTATTATATACATCTTGTTTAGGTTTGTATTTCATTGTTTTTTTCCAGTGGATATATTAACTTCTATATGTATTGTTATTCAACTTTCAAGTAACGAAGCTTCTTTTTGCAGTGAGAGGCTTTATGTAAACAAACTTAATGTAATCTTGGTTCAGGTAAGTAATAGAATCATCTTGATGTTTCTTTTCATCACCTTTTTGTTTATGACTTCTCAAAGCTACACTTTACTCACTGAGGTTTTGTGTGCATACTTTTGTTTGCATTGATCAATGTGTTATTTCCCATGTGTCTCATCTTCATTTAATTTCATCTTAAGGGAGTTAAGTGTATCCTAGAAAGGCAAATATAAATGTGGTATTCTGTATGGTTTATTTGGTTAATTAGTTAAACCATTGTGCATGTTCATTTCGTCTGTTTGTTTGCTTAAATATTTATCCTTTGCTCTTTTTTTTTTTTTGTAAATTTATTAGCTTGTCCATGCTCTTTGAGAGGGTGTTGTTTGTAAGTAATTTCTAGATATTGACAACTTTTCTTCCTATGTTTTGAACATGTATCCCATTTTCCAGGGTGTAGGTGATTGAAAGGTTAATAGTAATTACTAGGATGCTTATTCTTTTCTTGATTAAATAGATAATGCTAAAACAGTGCTGCCAATTTTGTAGGTGTTGAAGCATGAATGGCCAAGTAGATGGCCTGGTTTTATTCCTGATCTTGTTTCGGCTACTAAGAGTAGTGAAACAATATGTGAAAATTGCATGGCTATTTTGAAGGTGAATTTTTTATCAATACATCAAGAATCATGTTACTTCTTTCTCTTTGATTGTTGCATGGTGGACACCCAGAGGCAAAGACGAAGTTTTATGAGAGGTAAATTATAACGAGAGTTGTCATGTCTACTAAAGACGGATAAACTAAAACATAGCAAAGGAACCAATGTGTGTGAGTAGGATTAGAAGGGTTCCATAAACTAGAGACAAATTCCTTCGGGGTGCACCACTGAGGGGGAGGGGAATGTGAAGTGAGGCCAAAGAAAAGAGGGGTAACCTTGAGACACTGGATGCCACATGTCCATTCATGATGGAAGAGTGGAGGGAAACAATAAAATATAATGCCAGCTAAGACAACAAAATGTGGAGGATGCTCTGTTGAAGTCACCCATTGAGGAAACGAAATCATTGCAACACAAGACATCTAGAGCTCAAAAAGGCTGAAACAATCACAAAGGCGTGCAGGGGCAATGTAATTATAATGCTCATAAGCATGATAATTATAGACTTGAGAGGAAGACATCAAAGCATAATCATGCTGTGCCTTGGACATCTCTTAGCCACCTTTTGGCATTAACAACCTGTGGGGGAGTTGCATGCATGTCCCCTCCAATTAGTGCTGGGACAACAGACAATACTGACTCCCACACATCTTGTTTCTTCCCATCCGATACGGGGACTGAATATGATTAACTTCACTATACATTAGTTTTGGAAAACAAATTATGCATATGTAATAATAATATAAAAATATAAAATAAACACACACACACACACACATATATAAATATGTGAAACTTACGTACAATATAAATAATATCATACAGAGCCAACATAAATCCATCTTAAATATTACAATCAAGGTGCAAACATTTCCTTAAATTTTACGCTACAATTTTTTTTTGCATCTTAAAAGATTTGATCCCTCTCAACACTTTATTTAAAAAATGAAAATATCTATAAAACTAAATCTATCCACTAATTAACTCACTTATTTTTTTAATTTTTAATTTTTTTTCTATACCTAATTAATTCACTTATCCAAAATAAAAAATCCTATACCCTAATTAACTCACTTATCCAAAAATACATACATATAAAAACATACATACAAACTCTTATCAATTCACTTATCCAAAATAAAAAACCTATCCCCTAATTAATTCACTTATCCAAAAATATATGTAAAAACATACATACAAACTCTTATCCCTTCACCCTATGAAATAGCCTCGAACATGACAATCCACCTACCCTTTAAGGGCGGCCAAATACCATTTCAAAAACACATGAGATAAACCCTTAATAAATTTGAAGCTCCGAGGAGGCCTCCAACAACACAAGCATTGATTCTTTGCCAACATTATTTTTGCCAATAAACTTTTGGTAGAAAATTATAGCATATTAGTCTACACCAAACGCTAGGCTAATGTTACGCGATTGAATATTTACCAAGGAGAGTCACTCACACCATATGGTGACTAGGGGAGTTAAACTCGAGAAAGAAGTAGAGCGAAGGGAAAGAAAAAAAGCCGTTCAAAGGGGGTATTTGTTTGAGTAAAAAAGACATAATTTATTTATTTATTTATATATATTTTCGACATATTCCTCCTACGCTACCTGCCTCGTATTAAAGTTAATATTTTGGTTTTGTGTAAAGGGCACCAGCGACAGGACAAGCAAACACGGCATTAAAAATTACAGACAGGGCCAAGCTATTCTCGGGTCGCAGAGAGGCAGGAGGCGGGCTAGGGAAACACGGGAGCGTAAAGCGAAAGAAGTACTAAAATTACTGGATTCGGCCTTTAGTTGGTCAGAGCTGTTTTTTCACTGCATATTAATGCCTGGATTGCGTATTGGCCATGGTTTAGGTTTTATGCTGTGCTCGAGGGTTTTAGGTCAGGTGAAGGATTTCGACCTCGGAAGCAAACATTAAAAGGATTCCAACAGTATGTACCCTGCGATTTTGGCTGGTCGGATACTCTTAAAAGAACACCATGGCCGAAAAAATTCTGGACCTCTCACAGCCCATTGATGTCCCCCTTCTAGATGCCACTGTTGCGGCTTTCTACGGCACGGGAGCTAAAGAAGAGGTGAGTTTTAATCGCGGGCTTGTTAAAGAAACTTTTAATGCATGTGTGGTGTTATTAATTTCTCGCTATTTTTTCATTATATGTCTGGTTTGGGCTCCAGTTGCGCGTCTAATGCGTTGTAAATCGCCATTTTCTCGCACATTGTCACCGCCGTGTGCATCTGAATGGGTTTTAAGGTGTATTTTGAGTCCTTGGAAGTCAACACGCGGGGATATTTTAGAACCCTAATGTGGGTTTTTGTTTTTGAGCATTTACTTGCGAGTTCATCTCGCACAGTGTAATTCTCCACTGTGCGATTCTCAGTAATATGAGTAGGAAGGTGTAGTTTAGTCACGACGAGTAGGTCGTTCTTTCTTCCGCAGCCGTCTTTTGTGCAATATGCGGACCTGATTAAGCTGGAAAAATTGTTATGGACGGGGCCTATTCTCTAGTATCATATTCTAACTTTGCTTGCACACATTTTAATGCGATATATTGTAAACCGCTGCAGAACGTTTAGATGTTAAAAAACAAGCTTGGCTTCTGTTGATAAAAAAAAATATAAGCATGCCCATTTAATTTCGCTTGGGTGTTGTCAAATGTTTGATATTGATTAGAGTTAAGCTTCATATTTGGAACTGCATGAACACAATTGTTTTAGTTTTTCCGTTTGTCCGTGAAGACTTTTGACATCATGGCAAGCGTGGACTATATCATGACATAATCGATATACATGAAAAGACCCCTTTCTCTTAGGTGAACATACATGGTTGAGGAACTAAACTTTTCAGACACAGAAGAGTGGTTAATGTCAGATTGTGTGGTTAGGGATACCTTTTGATATTGAAAATTTCAAGTCAAATTCCAAGGAGGAAGGTATTAAAAATCAATTATTTCATATATGTTTTGAAAGCCTTTAGAAACATTAACACAAACATTTCAGAGCCATGGTAAATTTGAAACAAATATATTCCCAATACATAGTGAATGCGTTGCCTCCTTCTATGTAGTGGTGCTTTTGTGGCATAATTGACATATTCAATAGTTGATTTCTCCAAGCTTACTTTGGATATGTTTGTATTTAAGAAACAATGTCGATGTAACAGTGTCGATGTTTTGAGATACCCATTTGTTGTTTGTGCTAGACTTTGTGGTGGTCTAGGCTGAATCCACAGTGAACTCATGGATTATTCATTGTAAAATTGTTGTTCTTTATTGACAATTTACATCAGGGTTTTGAAATTTGCTAATTGCAGGGGAAGGGATAAGTGTCTATGAAATCTTTGCTGGTCACAATCTATAACATATATGTCAAGAAACCAAGAGATTTATATCCTATTGGGATAAGTGTCTTTGAAATCTGTGCTGGTGACAATCTATAACATATATGTCAAGAAGCTAAGGAATTTATATCCTATTGGCTTACATAATTCTGAAGAAGTTAACTAGTCACTAGCTATAACATATATATCAAGTAATCAAGAAATTTATCTCCTAGTGCCACATAGTTGTAAAGAAGTTATCTTTTAGTAACCCCTTAAGTGGTTACAGTACCGCCTCAGCTTAAAATTGGCTGCAGGTACATCATTTTCTGATTCAAAGAAAGAAGGCTTGCATATTATGGGATTTTTTTTCCATTACCGTGTATATCTTTTTGGGGACTATAATTCTAGAACACATGCATATATTTAATTGCTGCATTATTGTGATAATATTGGCAACATCACGAGATTTTCAACACAGTGATGATATCGCCTTTATGTATCATTATTCATAAGACTGACATTATTTTGCAATATTTTGCTGATATTTTCAGATTTTTAATGATTATATTTTTTATTTTATTTTCCAAATTTAGCTTTTTTATATTTTTGATGTTTTCCTTGATATATTGTGGATAAGTTTTTTTTGGGCTTTCTTTGACTTGCTGCATCCCTGGGCTTATTCCAACTTTAATTCCATGTGAGCAATGTTATCAGAACCATAACTGGCTGAGGGTTGCACCAGAATTATGCCAGAACAGGCTGGAAAACGTGGTTGAAGAGCTGGTAACAACTAGTTGATGAGGATTGGACAATGTCTGCTCTGGGTTGGAACAGGCCTGAAATTTGGTTCTGGATGTAATCATCCAATTGGTCTTGTTCCATGGGGAGTGAACTGGTTCTGGTCTGGTCTTTCTATTTCTGATAACATTGCGTGGAGTGTCTTTTCTTGGACCTTGCGTAATTGAACTCTAATTATACCATCGTTTACTTGGTTATGTGATTCTCTTTCAACTCATTGTTGCATAAAACTTTAGGTTCCTTCAGTAATTGTTTTCATCATTTTAAATTGACCACTTTTCAAGGATAGAAACTATTGTTGTTACCTAAGTCACCTGACACAGGGACACGGAACACTAAGGACAAGATTTGAGTGTCGGACATGAACACGGTGACCCCTTGGAACAGGACATGTCTAGATGCGTTATATATATATATATATATTAAAAATTAGATATTTCTTACACAAATTCATTGATTCAAACATAGATCTTCATTTAGATGTAAGTTTTACAAAGATACATCATACAATCATACAAAGTAATAGACATATTCATCAATGATCCAATAGGAGAAAGACAAGATACTGCAGTTTTCTCATTAAGTCGTCAAAATCAAAATGTGTTACATAGGTTGTACAATGCCAATGGCAAATAGAAATAGCAAATACAAAACAACTACAAGTCTACAAGACTACAAGCCTCAAGGTAGTGCCGCAGTAGGTAGCTCATGAGTCATGAGTCATCAATCCTCATCATCATAATCATAATCAACATTACTATCATCATCATGATCATCGTGGTCACCACTGCTCTCCACTGTTGCATCCTTCTCCTCTGTATCCAATGTCATCTCTACTTCTGTTGGTGTGGAGGATGACCCATCTACTATATCACCATCATCAAATGTGACAGGCTCTAGTAGGACTGGCTCATTGAGATCCAAGTTGGCCAATGGAAACTCAACACTGCTGTCTAGACACATATCATCAGGAAAGACATCCCATATATTTGTCTTTCCCTTCAACCACACCTCCCTCTACTTGTAAATAAGATGAAGGTTGGTGTGCACATACACCGTTGTCTTTGCCTTGGACTGCTCAAGCCTGCTCTTTTTCACACTATACAAATTCCCATATGTGCTCCAATTCCTCTCGCAACAAGAGGTTGAAGTCACTTGAGAGAGGAGCCTCATGGCCTCCTGCTATAGAGGAGGGCTTGTTGCCCCATGAGTTGCCCACCAAGAATAGGTCTTCTTAGCCCTTTGTCTCTAATCACATCATAGCCTACAAATCGCCCAGTGCTAGTGGAAAACTTTGCAAAGACATCCTCCACCTCATCAAGGGATGCCCTATCTTGAAAAATCCTCCTGAATGCATCTTTCCTCCTTGGTGAGATTTCACCATCCATGTGAGGAGGGAATCTGCAGGAAGGTCCACCATTCAGCCACTCATGGTTGTAGTATTTTGGGTTCAGGGAGTGAGCTAAGCAATGTAAAGGCGTGCAATTCTTGTCTCATCTGTTGAAAAGAATATCTTGTATGGTGGTGAAGAAGGCCTCTGGTGATGTCTCTCTCATTCTCGGGGCACTCACTATGTAAAATAATGTTCCTCACAGACTCAATCATTCATAAACCTATCCTAGTATGGGTTGGTCTATATTTGCAAATCGAAACAAGGAAATGATAGGGTCCATGATCTGAATAAGTAGATCTACCCTCTCCCACCAGGCATCATCCAACACTGTGTCCTTCACTCTTTTTGAGGCTGCTTAATCTGTGTTTCTCCAGAAAGACCAAAACTCTGAAATAACCATGGCCCCAAGAGCGGTCTTTACCTCCCTCAACCTCTTCAACATGATGAATGAAGAGGCAAACTGTGTATCCGCAATCTTCAACAATGATAGATTGATGTACTCCTTGTAGATAGTGAGGGAAATTGTATGGTTTTGTACAAAGTTACGGATATGCTTCGCATCTTCAATAATGCTTCCAATCCAAAGCACATCAGAGGCAATAGAGTTCAGTGCTAAGTTCAATGAATGGACAATGCAAGGTGTCCAAAATACTTGTGGATATTTAGCTTCCACAATCATGCCAACAACCTTGCAAACATGTGCATTACCTGTAATGATTTGCACACAAGAATCGACACTAACATCTTCAATAACTTTAATAAACTACTCATCCATATATTGTGCATCCTTGTATTGTCCAAGTGCATCCACTGATTTCAAGAAAACTGGATCATTCAAGGAAGACACCATGAAGTTGATGAGTGGGTGTCGTGCTGGATTTGTCCATCCATCAGAAATAATGCTAAACCTAGATGTTGGCCACGCTGATTTAATAGGCTCAAACATTTTTCCACCTCTTTCTTTGCCTTCTTCAACAATGTGGTTCTAAGCTTCTCTGACCCAGGAGGTACATACCCTGATGGGGCTGTTTGAGTTAGAGCTCGCCACATCTCAATAAATAGAGGTGAGCATGCAACATTGAAGGATATGAAGTTCTGATAGAAACAAATGCAATGGTGAGATCAAGCTCTTCCCACTTCTCTTTCTGGAAAATCTTGTCCATTGGACCAAGTGCAATTGCCTTTCTTTTTGCTGCTTGTCACCCACTAGAACTCTCAAATGGGAACTTGTTGTTGCTTTTCCTCAAGAATGGAAGGGGGTCATCATTCTTGTTTTGTTTTGTTTTTGATGCCACATTTTCCGCACCAACAGATGCCTCTCTTTCCATTTCCTTCCTCTGTGCTAAAGTCACTTGTGTACAAGTTGCAATTCCACAACTTGGCAAAGCCAACAAATGATCTTTCACATGGTAATATGTGCTCATGAAATGGCTGTGGCAATAACTGAATTTCGAAGAAACATTGGCTCCTCCCTTCACCTTGCTACTTGGCCCTAGCTCTCTTGTCACATATTTCCACAATGGGTATTTGTTGTTTTCCTTGAACATTTGAAGTTGTTGTTGTAGCCCCACTTCCAATAGATGGAATACTTGCAGACCCTGATGAAATAGGGACAGGAGGGGTATCTCCAATGGGGACATTCTTCCCCTTCTACTCCTTTCTTGCTGCCCTTGATTGAGCAATGAATGCTGTAAAAAATAAACAAAAATGCACAAATTTGTAAAACATATGCACATGCAAACCAAATGCAAAAAATTTGAATCTCCAGGTTCTTCACATGTTTGAATCTCCTTGAAATCACTCCCTTGCTCCTTGCTCCTTGCTCAACTCACGCACAAACTCACACACAAAGACAAAATGTAAAAAAATTGACAAATCACTGTTTTTATAATGCTGGGCACTTTTCTGCGCTAAGCGTGTTCGGCAAATTGGGATTCGATTGTGGACACTATATATCAAAATACATGTACATACATACTACAGATTTTACATATCACATAGCCGTAAAAAACTTGACAAAAATGTAAGAAACTGGGGAAAAAACTATCATTCTTGAGTTGTTGCTGAGTCATCCACCTGTAGCCCTTCAATGAAGGGTCTGTGATAGAAGCTCGTGGGGGTGTCATCTACCTGTTCACTGAATTTCCAGAGTCCCAGAGCCTGTGAAGAACCTGCTTTAGAGAGAGAGTCTGCTTCCTTGTAAATATGGTGACAAATAATCTGATTAAAATGTTGTTTAAGCAAAAGAGTCTCCTCAATAAAGGGGATCAGTGTGTGAATGTAATAGCACTGCAAACCATTAAACCAATCGATAATGAACATAGGATCACCAAAAATATGCAGTGATAGAATTTCCTTTTCAATGGTAAATAGAAGGTATGGAAGTATGTGTTAGATGACATCGCAAAGAGTTTTGTTGTAGCTGATCTAATGGTCCATCTATCTTATTTATGATATTATCCTGAATTATTATGTTATCCCATTAGTTTTTACAGCCAATCTTTTCTTTTTTTCTTCTTGTAATGATCATGTTTTATCTTGGTCCCCCACATCGAATTCATTGATGAAGCAACATCCCTAGCTATGTTTTCTATGAATTCCGTATAGATTTTGAAGTCCAAGGAACATGGGAAATCGATAGGAGAGTGGTTATATTTCACATTTCACTTTGCATTTCCTTTAGTACTTTACGATAGTTTATTAAGACAAGTTTCCTAGGACAGGTTAAAAACTTTCAGTAGCATGTGCAAGATAAAATGTTTGGACTCTTGGAGCAATGGTTAGACAAAATTTTAGCACTATCAGAAACCCTCTGTGCTATTTGTGGTTTTGTGTTTGCCATCCTGATAAGTTACTCTAATTTTTTTGGAACTGGATATCAGATTTGATTTTAGAATTGATGTGGCAGTGTATGTGCATTGACTGAGTAAACAAGAAGTGTAATTTGACTATGAATGATACTGGAGTCAGTTGACACTGAATATCACATTGGGTTTTAGGATCTTGGGCAAGATAAAATGTTTGGAGCTGATGGTTAGATACATTTTAAGTACTATTAGAAACCCCCCATAATAGCTGTACTCTAATTTGACTATAACTTGATATCGGATTTGATTTTAAAATTGATGTGGCAGTGTAGGTAAATTGACTGAGCAAGCAAAATTGTAATTTGATGATGATTGATACCTGAGTCAGTTGATACTGAATATCACTTTGGGTTTTACTGGTGGCATATTGAATATATTTATTGGTCTGGCCTTGACATGCTTCCTTTCAAAGCCTTTCTTCTAGTTTTCCCATTCTGGATCTGAAGAGGTTGCCATGCCCATTGCTTCTGTGTCCCTTCTCTCTTTGGTGGAAGTCCGTCTCGAGTCCTCTCATTTCCCTGAAGATACAGTAATAGTAACAGCGGTACACGATGAGGCTTGGTTGGTGGGATACATTTGACTATTCTTCTAGAGTTTGAGGAACCAAAGTTCTCTCATTGGCTCTCATCCAGAACATAAACCTCCAACTTGAGCCCCAATGCATGAGATATTACTTCGACCTGCCAAATCTCTCAATTGCCTAGCAAATTTCCATGCCAGACATGTTGGGGATTAACCGTAGTATTATATTCCAGATTTTACATGTAGTAAGATCAAACACAAAGGTATTGGAAGAAAATAGCAAAAACAACTGCTTGGACATGATAAGTGAAGGGGGGAGGTTGACAACATTTAACCCCTCCTCTCTGTTGCATGCAAGTGAAGTTAGAGGTGGAGGCTCCTCACTAAATCATTTGGAGGACCCACACTGGGCCCAGAAACTTTATTTTTCATACGATCCGTGTTCATGGGAGAGGGTGGGGTGAGATGGCTATCTTATTTTGGTCTTTGATGAGATGGCTATCTTATTTTGGTCTTTGATTGATATGTCTTCCTCTCAGAGTGAGGCCTATGTTAATCGTTTTGTCTGCTTTCATGTTGAGGTGCCTCTTGACCTTGAATGACAATGGTTGAATCCGTTAGGATTGTTGCCTTTAGCCTGCTTTGATCCTTCATAAGACACAGAGCTCTTGGAACTCTGCAAGAGCCTCCACTCAATTAGTAGCTGTGGCGCCTAATCCTTGTGTTTCCATTACCTTTTGTCCTCTGGGATTAAGTAAGATTGATTCTGCACATGCCTCCCTGTTGTTTTGGAAATAAATGTTATGGAAAGCACTCGGCATGAAATTTATTTTATTTGTGAGATTTAATTGCAGTATGATTCAGGAATTTTGAAGCATACTAAAGTGCACTGATCTGGGTATGCATAGTGTTGTACTTCTCTTTGGTTATCTAGTTTTGGTCTCTGATTGATATTTGTTTTGATCACCTTTTGTCCTCTAGGATTAAATGAGATCCACTATGCGCCTGCCTTCCTTTTGTCTTGGAAAGAAATGTTATGGAAAGTACCTGGCATGAAATTTGTTTTATTTGTGAGATCTAATTGTAGTATGATTCAAGAATTCCGAAGCATACTAAAGTGCACTAACCTGGGTATTTATCTTACTGTACTTCTCTTTGGTGGGTTATTTGTGGTTATGGTTTAGCAGTATGGCTGTATATCCATGCAATTCTGATTCTTTTAATGTGGTTTGCGTATTATGATTTTTATTCATCAATTTTGGGACAATAAAAATCCAAAGTGCTTCATTGTGAAGTACAAATCTAATTCGTGTTTCACCAAGGTTTGGATTACACCAAACCTAAATGATAAGGGTTCACTTCTTCACCATTTGCAAAACAAGAAAACAATTACATGAAATTTTTTTAGAATTTGTTGAAACTATGTTGCAGCAACTCACTGTTATAGTGACAACAACTCACTGCTACAGTGGCAGAAACTCACTGTTACAATGGCAGCAACTCACTAGGTTTAAATAGGTTTACGAGATTTAATAATTACTAGTTTGACCTAGGTTGACTAGGTTGGCCTAGCTTTATTAGGTTGATTAGGAGATATTCGTAGGTTTGTTAGGTTTATTGAAACTATTAGGAGAGATTCCTTCAACTATGGCTACCAATCCTTTGTAGATTTGTTCATTTATTATTTTTTTATTTTATTTTATTATTTTCCTTAAAAACAACACACAAAGCAACTTAAGGAGCAAATTTGGTTGAAAATATGTAACAGAACCATGACTTATTAGACTACTCCCTTGAGGAGAGTATTCCACGCAAATATCTGAACCCAAAAAAAAACAACCAAACAGCAGCTAAATCTGATGTATATCTCGGCCAGTTGTGAACCTATTTAACGTTGGAGCTGTGTCGAAACAACAGACCAATTAAGATAAAAAAAGTAGCAGTGCAAAGAAATAGTAATTGCATGAATGGAATCGAATCTTGACTGTCTCTACCAGCATTACAGGTGGAAAACAAAGAAGCAATTCAACCTTTAGATCATAGTTTTGTTGATATCTCTCTATCCCATTGTATGATGTCTACTTTGGGAACTCCCCTCGGATAAGTGACAACTTTTGTGCCAGCTGAAACTCTATCAAATCAATGACTTTATAGGAATGGCAGCCATGCAGTCCACTGTCAGCTTGTCGATTTTTGTTTTTTCCTCAACTAACCATCAGTCTGATCTTTAGCGACCTGCCTGCAAGGCTTTTCGAACCTTTATGATTCTATTTCCTTTTATGCCAGCAGTGGGTAGACCTGACGGGAGGAGAGGATAGTTTCTTTATATACAGCTAAAATAATCGAAGAGGGGGTTGGACAATTTTGATATCTATACAGTATTGTAGCAGCAGAATTCCCCTTAATTTTTCATCCACCGGATATTGCCCACCACCTTTATCGCAGACAAGGAAATCAATGGCAACCTGTCACCTATCACTTCCTACGGTGCAGACAATCTCTTAGGCAACAAGCGACCTTTCTAGCTCTCCGAGTCCATTTGTTGTGTTGGTTTAGTTGTTCTCGTAGCATAAGGTGGTTTCTTGTGTGCAACATTCTTTCATCCATTTGTTTTCATTGCTACACATATCTTTGGTATTTGATCCCAACATATTGAAAAGCTAAAACTATTATGTGAACTCAGCCTCGCTCTTGACTGTTTACGGACAGCCTGAGAATGAGTGTTTTGTGTGCCGATCATGTTAGAATATGTGCAGATTTAATAATTAGGTGGCAGCAGACATCCATTAAGGATACACCCCTGACACTGGAATACTGCCAGTCCAAACGGGGAGAGCTTCCAACAGTGACAAGAGTTGGTTTTCCTACAGTTGTTGGGTAATTTGCTTGTGCAGGTTTGCGTGAGAACAAGTCTTCGTCTATAAACCCCTTCGAGCCTCTTAATTGTCCTCTGCTTTGTAGTATTTGGGCCTTATCTTGGCCATGTGCAAGGGTCATTTCAAAAGTCATTCATAGCCTCATTGACTATGCCATTTTCTCTCTTTTAGCTGTTTAGACCGTGCCTGTCCAGCCCATTTTATCTTTGAGAAACCCCGTTGCTACCTTCAAGGAGTTTGTTTTTCAAATGTTGTTTATATTACTTTCACCGAGTTTTCATTATCACTCTTCCTTGTGAAATATGTTTCGAATTTTCTAGTCATCATGATTTATCTGCCCCAATTACTATCTAACTACCCACCATTTCTGCTCATGCCTTGAAGGCTTCGACCTGCTCTTTAATCTATATTTTTGCCTCTTTCACATCAGTTATTATCACTTTCATATATGTTGGGACTTCTGAAGCATTCTTTATTTCTTTGTGTTCAAATCCTGGACTCAACTTCATTTCTTTTTGTATCTTTACCTCCAGTTATTTTGAGTAAGTTTCTTATTGCTTGATTTGTTTTAGGGCTTGGTTTTCGAGTTCTACCTTTAAATTCTTTCGCCCATTTGCTTTCAAACTTATTGCCTATTTTTTTTTGTTTTGTTTTTCTTAGTTCATCAATTACCAACATCATAACATTTATTTAAACAGATCATATTAGCCCAAGGGGTTAGCTCAATTCATTTTCAACAATGTCACTGGGCATTTGGCTAGTTTTGTGCCAGCATGTGCCCAGTTTGAATCTTTGTGGCTTACAAGCACTAGTCTACACAAATGGGTTTAATGGGGATGCCATACACAGATGTGATGTGGCATGCTTGGGGTTTCCCTACAAGGTTTTACTTGGAAAAAAGGAGCACATCATCTCAGAGAATTGAGTATCAAAGGCATGGTTATAGGACAATAGGGGTTTCAAGTTTCTCAGGTTCCTATGATGGAGCCTGAATCTCTAATTCTATCATTGTAGTCACCGTGTTTAGAAAATTCTTTAACCCTAAGGTATACAATTTTCCAATAGGTCTACATATTTGAGTGATATGCATTCCTTCATCAGGTAAGCACCTTCACATAACCTGAACTCCATCACTAGGTCTACACTTTCAAGTGATATACATTCTATTACTATGCCTTCACATGTTGCACAAATATAGGGGGTCAAGCTCAAGCCGACTTGAAGCAAGACAAAGTCAAAGGAAGCAGAGACATGAATCAGGGCCAACAGGTGCATGGATGCAAGCGATTGGGAACACGAGGCAACAAAAGGTCAACATGAAAAAGGACAAGGCTGACCTAATGGAAGAGTAAGGAAATGGAAGCAAAAGGGTAAATGCACAAATCCCAGGAGTACTAGGGCCAACCTGACACACAACAGCACTGATGTGGAAGAACGAGTCAACCTAATGCAAGTGCAGCAGCTAGGGAGAAAGGGCCAACTTCACACAAGCAAATGGAAGCAAGAAAGAAAAGTCAAGCACAAAAATCCTCATCAAAAAAGCTATCCTAATAATTGTCCCATGCCAGTAAACTAAAAACATAAGGATGAAAATTTGGAGGACCATGTTATAGCAACCGTAATGAAATGATTAGTCACCATAGTAATGGAACTGCTTTGCAAATAGAGATGGAATGTTGTTTACTGGGATTTTTAATAAGCCTCATTGATGGCACAATAGCTTTTTGAAAGAACATGAAAATTCTTACCCTTGCGCAATGTTTGTAACAACTTGTATTTATATTTCCTATTGGTTGAATGCCAACGACGTAACCAATAAAGGATCAAGTGTGATTGAAAACAAGGAAGCTTTGTCTATTGGCAAGCTTGCGTAAGTCCTCAAAACACATTGTTCGAGTTAATCTAGATTCTAAACATCCAAAACAACTGAAATCACAGAATATAATATACTATCTTAATAAGTCCGAAATGACAGAATAAATTACACCAAGACAAAGGCTTCTCAATCAGTAAAAAGCACCATAAGATAAATCGAGGAGTAAAAATGCATAGGCATCATCACTCTTATGCTCAGTTTCAGAAAAACTATAGGTAGAAAGCTAATCAGAGGAAAAACCCTCTGGAATTATCATATGGAAAAACAGAAACCTATAATAAGGGCAAACAACTGCCTTCCAACATTCATACATAGCTTCCATATGAATGTGCATTCAGGTTAGCAACAATGGCACCATAGAAATTGTCATATCACAGTGGGCAACCTACATATTCGAACCAATTTCTCTTCTCTTAAGAAGGCAGAGGTTCCTTGTGAAGAGGATTCTTTATAACCTACACTAGAATTTACAAAAATTGGAAGCACCATTAATCTAGAAAGTAATCCAACTGAATCAAAAAAGGAAAAGTGACTTTCGAGATAAATCCAAAACAAATTACTACAAAGTGATCTGCAGCTTAAAAACTAACATTTTAAATTTATTATATAGATCTTACCAAAGCAAATAACTGAAATACTAGATACAACGTAACTAAAATTGTAAGGTCAAATCAAACTTGATTCACTAAAATATTTTGCATTTCAATGTGACAAAGGAAGGGACTAGACCAAAACAAGATGCCCAGCGATCCTCCAAATGGCATTCGATTTCAGCCCTCAGGAAAAGATGCCACAAGCTTCATGACCCATATTAAATGAATAAACGCAGCAATGAATCTAAGGTTTCGGCACTGTGGTAATGCCTTTGTTTATAGATACTTTAGTTACTTCACGTTAAGGTCTTCCCCTGTTATAATAATTAGTGCATGCATTAAGTCAAGATACCTGGTAAGTTATTCTTAAAATAACTCCAGAGGTACATTCAACCTATTTCAAATGATAGAACAGAGCCCGATTTAATCAGCTTTATCCTCCATCAAGCTATAAATGGCATTATCGCTTCAACTCCTGTGAAAACAGTTCTCCTTGAAGGATGGTATGCCAACCTTACTCTGAGAGATTGTAGATTTCTACGGTTATTTATATTGAGTGAATTTTTTGGATAAAACTGTGTAAAATATTTTTTAATTTTATCTAACATTTTGAATGGACACTGCAACCATGATCAAGAACCAAAAAATTGGATATGTAACAAAATCAATATGCAAAATATATTCACACTTTAAAAACTCTTCAGACAGCATTGTATAATAAGCGTAATAGAAACAATATCAATGAGTTTGATGATTATCTGAGTTCTAAAAAGCATAATTTGCTTGATGTAATTCTGAATTTGTTTTCAGTGGCTTCTAATTTTATAGCTTCATGGCCATCTCCTGCTCTTGTGCTTGTGGATTCTGTGTTCATATTTTGTGTCCTGCAAAAAACAGCAAGAAAATTTCAGATATGTACTTGTCTGTTCCAATCTTTTGCCCTCAGCGATGTCTGTAGCTTTTGTAGAGTTCAGATCAAGGGATATATCCTCCAATAACTTCCTACTTACAAAGTAATCTTGGGCACCATTCTAATAAACTGTGCCAAGTTGGTGGAAACAAAAGGAGTATTTGCTGCTGGAATATCTAAATCAAAGTGCAAGTGAAGGACAATGAAATTTGTATAAATTTGACTTTTGGAAATGGAATTTGGATTAGATTTGACATCAAGTTTATCCATATACAGAGAGAACATCCATATTATTGCTGTTACCCCCAACCATTGACTCATCATGAGCCAGGCTTGTTGTCTGCTGTTCTGTTAGTTGTCTGACTTATGTGCCAATGGTCAGTCCCTGGTAGTGGAATATCCCAGCACCCACCTTATTGTTCCAGTTATGCCAGACACAAATGGTGTTTTAGTATTAACAGATCCCTGACTGCTTCATGCCAGGTAGATACAAGAAGGTCATGAAGTGTAAAGACATACATGTTAGAGTTGTGAACCTACACAAAAACTTAGTTTATGATGTAATGATTAGCTAGCGAATGTATTTTAAGCAGAGCAAATATATAATATCTTATTTCAAGTTGGGAATTATGTGAATATATATGATATCTAATGGCTAGAAGAAGTGGAACCATGACAAAATCATGAGTTGTCTTTTCTACATGATTAGTCAAGTTCTCTTTATGCTGTACATTTGATGAGATGAATGATTTCTGTAGTATGCTACATGTAAACAGTCTGACAGCAAGGACTCAAACTTGCGGCAAATAGTTCACAAATACGTGTGGAAACTAAATCCATAGTCTTTTTTGTTAAGACTATCTAGTGTTATAGCTTGCGCTTTTATCCTTAAATTGTGAGATTTCAGATAGTGATTTATGCTTACGGCTAAGGCACTGTGTTCCCTGAATGTAATCCTTGAAATTCAAAATTTAGCTTGAATTTAATCACGGTGTTTTGTTCTGACATTATTTGAGCATGAACATGAACCAGGTGACTTCTTACAGGGACAGTGATATACATATAATGTTATAGGTAGTTGTCACTTTTGCAATTGGAATAGGGAAATAAAGAAAACTAAGGGTTCTTGATTTTAATATCTTTTATATTATCACTGTAGTTTGGCACTATACTTTACTGTCTGTGCTGTTATGTTGCAGAGAGCAGCAGCGGAGCGGATATTGTGGGATTTACAGGCTCATCCGGATACATGGATGCAAATTGTTAGCATTCTGCAGAATTTGCAGAATCTGAATACAAAGTTCTTTTCACTTCAGGTACTGTTGTGCCTTTTTCTTTTTAGCCACAGATACACTTGCTGAAATTGAGATCTCATCTTTGATGCAATGACTTCAGAGTTCTTAGCGCAAAATTCTAGCCCAAGATGACTATATTGGATAACAATTGAAAATGCATAGGACTGTTGCTTTGTAGACCCTGTAAAAGCTTTTCACATGGTTCCTAGGTGGACTGCCTACGGCTTCTAGTTTACATTAGTAAAATTGAATTTCATTTTCAACCTTGTGACTTTAGGTGATTGAAGGTGCATACAGCTTTTAGTTACATTAGTAAAACTTCTAATTGCTAGCTTAAGTTAATCTTGTTTCTTGTGATTTTAGGTGATTGAAGGTGTAATCAAATATCGATGGAATGCTTTGTCAGTTGAACAACGGGATGGGATAAATAATTACATATCAGATCTCATTGTTCAGGTCAATCTAATGCATGTGTCTTATGTTATTTGGTAGACATTGATTATTGTTTTTATTATATACATCTTGTTTAGGTTTGTATTTCATTGTTTTTTTCCAGTTGATATATTAACTTCTATATGTATTGTTATTCAGCCTTCGAGTAACGAAGCTTCTTTTTGCATTGAGAGGCTTTATGTAAACAAACTTTATGTATTCTTGGTTCAGGTAAGTAATAGAATCATCTCGATGTTTCTTTTTCTCCACCTTTTTGTTTATGACTTCTCAACGCTACACTTTACTCACTGAGGTTTTGTGTGCATACTTTTGTTTGCATTGATCAATGTGTTATTTCCCATGTGTCTTATCTTCATTTAATTTCATCTTAAGGGAGTTAGGTGTATCCTAGAAAGGCAAATATAAATGTGGTATTGTGTATGGTTTATTTGGTTAATTAGTTAAACCATTGTGCATGTTCATTTCGTCTGCTTGTTTGCTTAAATATTTATCCTTTGCCCTTTTTTTTTTTGTAAATTTATTAGCTTGTCCATGCTCTTTGAGAGGGTGTTGTTTGTAAGTAATTTCTAGATATTGGCAGCTTTTCTTCCTATGTTTTGAACATGTATCCCATTTTCCAGGGTGTAGGTGATTGAAAGGTTAATAGTAAATACTAGGATGCTTATTCTTTTCTTGATTAAATAGCTAATGCTAAAACAGTGCTTCCAATTTTGTAGGTGTTGAAGCATGAATGGCCAAGTAGATGGCCTGGTTTTATTCCTGATCTTGTTTCGGCTGCTAAGAGTAGTGAAACAATATGTGAAAATTACATGGTTATTTTGAAGCTCAAATTTTTAACAATACATCAAGAATCATGTTACTTCTTTCTCTTTGATTGTTGCCAATATTTACTTGAATTGGTTGTATACTGCTTATGCTCAGCTCCTCAGTGAAGAAGTTTTTGACTTTTCTAGAGGTGAGATGACGCAGCAGAAAATAAAAGAACTCAAGCAGTCCTTGAACAGGTAAAAGAGAATGTTTTATGTGTGCCTTTTTAATTGGGAGATAGTCACGGGTTTTATGTAAACTGACTTATATGTATTTGGTGTTCTGCAGTGAGTTTCGGCTCATACATGAGTTATGTCTTTATGTATTGTCGATATCACAGCGTCCTGAACTTATAAGGGCGACTTTGGCCACACTGCATGCTTTTTTATCATGGATCCCTCTTGGTTATATTTTTGAGTCTCCTCTGGTTTGCACCTTATCCATTATATTATTATGTCTGTATATTCCAGACTGTTTGATGTTATAAATGATATACACTGGAAGCTAGCTGTATAGATTGATGCTTTCAATGAGTTGAAAACACACTTTTCTTTTTCCTTGTATCTCAGTTTTCTCAATTCTGTGTAAGGTCACTAACCATATGTTTTATTTTTGTTACTGTGATTCTTACAGCTTGATACCCTACTAAATCTTTTCCCTGCGGCTGCCTATAGAAATTAGGCAAGCATTAAAAATTAGAAGACATTTTTATTTTCTCAAAACTGAAAGAGGATTAATGTCATTCTCATCTCTCTTCAATTTGATACGCTGGAGATAAGTAGTTTTAAGACTGATATGAAATGTTGAACCTTTATTTGCTGATGAAGAAACCTTTACTCTACCTTTTAAGCAGCAGCTGATTATGAAGCCCTACTGTAGGATGAAGAGAAACTCTTCCTAAGACTACTCCTGCTGTAAGAGATTCATACTTGATGAAGTAAGAATTTTGATAGCAAATGATGACTTTCTTTACTGTTGGACTGCTCTTATATCACAAGAATTCAACGAATGTTTTGAAGAGAATGCCACTGAGTATAGATTTAAATTCTACTTCTCATACTTAATAAAACATCTTTAGGAGACATGGCAGCTTCATCAGTCTAGAGGTAGGCTTGGCTGGGACTTCAAGTAAGCGAATAATCTACCAACAGTTGGTCCAATTCCAGGCATTGAAATTTACACAAGATCTGTTCATAATAATTAAGAAAATTTACCTCTAAAATTTTCATTGTCAATTTCTGGAGAACAACGATTTTCATGTTATTGACTCATTAGTATATGAAAACTAGCATTTGCAAATTTGGTTAAAAATGCAAGTTCCACCATCCAAAAGATAGGTTGGCAACCTTAAAATCAGAGGAGAATGTTGATGGAAGTGAAGTACTCAAGTCAGCCTGTGTTTTCATCCATTATTTTGTGTCTTCCATTTAATATGGTATGTAATCAATGTTTAAATTTATATGCTCTTGCCTTTGCAGGTCAAACCTGCCGCTGTTTCACTACCAAAGAGGCCTGGGAGCCTGAGTGCACTGTAAGATACTCAGTGATGAGTTTTGTGTTTTCATGTTCTACAGTTGTTTCTAATCGGATTATATTTTTGTTTTTGGAACTATTGGTTTCCTGAATTTCTTGTTATGGATCTCAGTTTTTTGTCAAGAGAGGTATTTGCAAGTATATGGTGCCAAGTGTAAGTTTGATCTTCCAAAGCACAAAGGGGAATCTTTAAAAATATTAGAACACAAAGGGGATGGGGATGCTGCTGTAACTGTAGGAACATAGGAACAAGGGGTTTATGGAGTTGTAAATGGAAAAACAGTGGTCACACCTATAAAGCTTGCTATGATGCACAATTCCAAGGGCTTACCAATTAGACCTGTGAGTATTTGTTTGGATTTATCTATTCCTTAATGTATGGATAAAGGAGTCTGTCATCAGTGATTGTGAATTAAATTTTTGTCATTTCGAAGTCACTTTGAGTTACTGTGTTATATGGTTATTAGTGTTGTCTAGATCTCTCCAATGATGAAAACCTAGGTTGGACTTCCCTTATGTGTTCTGCTTGACGTAATTCATTGGAATCTGGTTGGCTTCATTGCCTTCTGTGTCTATACTTGTGGTTTTGTATTGAGATTGTTCGAGCTTGCTGTCAGTTTTTTCACTTCTGAGAATGCTTTGGTTTTGTTTTGCTCTAATTATGTGTTGAACATTTTTTAAAAATCAATGTCTATTATACAATTTCAAGGACTGCCATAACTCCTCACATAATTCTTTAAAGGTTGCTAGCTCATTGGAAGAGCACCTGCCATGCAGGAGGTTCGTGGTTCGATTCCACTGTACCCTAACATGAATTATTCAATGATATTGTTGATTCTTTTAATTAAATATTTTTATATTGATTTCTTTTAATGGTGAGATATTTTTCTGGGTTCATTGTTTTCTATTGTCTCTACAGAGACAATAGATAGGATTAAAGACGTTGTCTCCATAAAGATAATGTCTTTAATTCCAACTATTGTCTTTGGAGAGACAAAAATGAAATTGTCTCAACTTAAGACAATTTACCCAAAAATTGTCTTAAAACCCCCCTTTGTGTTGTAGTGCAACTATTGTCTTAGGAGAGACAAAAATGAAATTGTCTTTGGAGAGACAAAAATGATTGTGTTATATATTGTATTTATAGAAACAATATTTTAAGAGAATTTAATTTTAAGACGATTTAATTTGAGACACTCGCTTAAAGACAATATTTAAGACAATACACAAGTTTTCTTTTGTCTCAAATTAAGACAATTTACCCAAAAATTTTCTTAAATATTGTCTTAAAACCCCCCTTTTATGTTGTAGTGTTGGAATGGGGTGAGCAAGTACTGTTCACCCCAACCAATCAAAACTTTTTTTCATCGGCCTTCTATCAAATAAGAAATTGACATATGTAATCGCGTGCTTCGTCTGTCTTCGTCCTCCCGGACTGTCTGTCATTCATTCTGTATTGAAATATGCGCCACCCTGGGAAGTCTTCGCTGCAACGATCATACTCGATCCCTCCACATTATTCATCTCATCCCACTGGTTCGTTCCCATCCCAACTACACCGCTACTCTTGACCAACGCCTGTATAAACGAACAAGCTGAATCTAGATTCGAACCCTTTTGCCCTTTGATGCTGCAAGATTATCATATCCCATCATTCTCGGATTTCTCATTGAAGAAAACAAACCCATAGACAACCCGAGCCCTTGGGGATTCTGGAATCTCTTCAAAATACAACAGATTAAACCTGCCTGCAGCCTCTCAAATCAAATCGGTGGCCTGTCTACTGATACAATCGCCACGCGCGGGGCTCTAGAGTTCCCTGAATTTGCTGTACCTTACAAACCCAAAAATATTTCTACTAGACTCATATACATATTCGTTTCTGCTGGAAGAATGCCTCTGCAAAAGGGCGCTCTTAGAGGCCAAAAGAGTCCATACTCACATGAGTGAATCAGGATTTAACTTGGACATTTTCTTGGCGAACAAGCTCATCGTTTTGTATGCCAAGTGTGGGGGCCTAATGGACGCCCGTTGAGTTTTCGATGATGTGCCTGTGCAAAATGTGGCCTCATGGACCGCTCTGATTCAAGCTTACTCCAAGCATGGCGAGGACAAGGAGGCCTTGTAGATGTTTTGCTAAATGCAAAAGAATGATACCCAGCCGGATCAATTCATGTTTGCCACCATTCTCCGTGCATGTGCCAACTTCACCGTTTTGGAAGACGACAAGAAGGTACATGAAGATATTTTTAGAAGGGGTTTTCAGTCTGATGTGTATGTAGGGACTGCTCTAGTAGATATGTATGTGAAATGTGGATGTATAGAGGCTGCGCACAAAGTATTTGACAAAATGCCTGAACGAAATGTGGTTTCTTGGACTACCATGGGTGCAGGGTATGCGCAATTTGGGGATGTTGGACGGGCTACGGAGCTCTCCGAGAAATTCCTGAACGAAATGTGTTCACGTGGACTGCAATGGTTACTGGATACACCCAGGTTGGATACCTTGATGAAGCGTTGAGGCTCTTTCATAAAATGCTGGGGCGGAATGTTGTTTCATGGAATGCCATGATCGCAGGCTACACACAGAACATAAATTTTGATGAGGCCTTGAGGATTTTTCGAGAAATGCAACTGACAAGCCTGAAGCCGAACTCAGTAACTGTTGCAAGCATTCCCCCCCCTGTGCTAATTTAGCAGCTCTGCGCAAGGGTATGGAGATCCAACAAAAATTTTGATGAGGCCTTGAGGATTTTTCGAGAAATGCAGCTGACAGGCCTGAAGCCGAACTCAGTGACCGTTGCAGGGATTCTCCCCGCCTGTGCTAATTTCGCAGCTCTGCGCAAGGGTATGGAGATCCATGATAGCATAATTCGGAGGGTATTCCAATTCGATATCTTTGTCTGGAATGCCCTTTCAGACATGTATGCCAAATGTGGGAGCATAGAAGAAGCATGCTAAGTGTTTGAAAAAATGCCTAAACGTAATGTGGTTTCACGGACTTCCATCGTTGTGGGGTATGCTGCACCTGGTTTCGGGAAGGAAGCACTTCAACTCTTTGAACAGTGGTAGCTTTTTGGCATAAAACCAAACAATGTAACTATTTTCGGTGTTCTCTGTGCATGTGGCCATGCAGGGCTAGTAGATGATGGCTAGCAATATTGTAATTCCATGAAGCAAGATTATCAACTTTCTCCTTCAATGGAGCACTATGCTGCATGGTGGACCTTCTTGGTCGTGCGAGGCATCTTGAAGAAGCAGAGGAATCTATCAACAAAATGCCAATAAAGCCTAACACAGCAGTCTGGGGATCCTTGCTTAGTGCTTGTAGAACTCATGCCAATATAGAGTTAGGGGAACGCATGGCAAATCACCTTTTTGAGTTGGACCCTGAGAATGATGTGTACTATGTTGAACTCTCAAACATCTATGCAGCAACCGGCCTGTGGAATAATGTAGCAAATGTACGAAAACTTATGAAATACAAAAACATTACAAAGTTGCCTGGGTGCAGCGAGTTTGAGTTTAATAACAAGGTACATGCTTTTCTGATGGGAGACTGATCACACAATCAATCACAGGAAATTTATGACGAGTTGGGCTGATTATCCAGGCAGATGAAGAAGGCAGGGTATATTCCCAACAAATGCTATTCTCTTCAGGACCTAGAGGAGGAACAAAAGGAGCATATTCTATGCTTTCATAGTGAGAAGTTGGTCATTGCGTTTGGACTCATCAATACTTCCCCTGATACTCCCATCCGTATTGTCAAGAACCTTTGAGTGTGTGGTGACTGTCACTTTGCAACCAACTTCATCACAAATATTGTTGGCAGAGAAATTTTTGTGAGGGATTCCAAACGCTTCCATCATTTTAAACATGGTCAGTGCTCTTGTGGGAATTATTGGTAACTAAGTGGAATAAAAAGTGAACATCGGCATTCACATCTTTTCTGCCTTGTATTGAATTTCAGGGGTGGTAATAAACACATTAGAGATATTCTATTTCCGTTGTAAATAAATATTGGAATGTGTTTACACTTATAGACAGTGAAAGAAGGAATTGAGAATCTAGTTGGGCCTTACAACTATTTATGATGGAAAATCAAGGGAGTAAGACAGTGAAAAAAGGAATTGAGAATCCAGTTTGGCCTTACAACTATTTATGATGGACAATCAAGGGACTAAGACAGTGAGAGAAGGAATTGAGAATCCAGTTGGGCCTTACAACTATTTATGATGGACAATCAAGGGACTAAGGGTTCAATTGCACCTCCTATAAATGCCATGGGCTTGAAATTGGTTAGTGAAACTAATACTTTTGTTGGCTCACAACCAAGAAGACAGGAGCCAATAATGGAATAGTGAGTTGGTGTTAGACATCAGATCTCTTAGCTCATCAATTCTCTAGTTCCTAGCTTCTGAAACAACTCCCAGCATTGTCAATAAATTTCCACCAAACCGAGTCCCCTCTTCTTCCTTTTTTTTCTTTGTTGAATTGCGAGTTGTAGCTATTCTATTTACTGAGATAAAACACAAAAACATGTGGTAACATGTAAACTTTGATTGGCTATTATTATTTTATTTCTTCCATTAAACTCAAAATAACTAATATACAAATATAGAAAGTAGCTACAATTTTGGTGCACACAAAAGCATTCCACACAAACATCACCCCACATACAAGCAGATATGCATTCAGAAATTTTGTTAGAAAAAATTAATACAAAATTGTGAATATACTTTTTATCAATTACAAGATTTGAAGAATTTGATTTTGTAATAAATGTTTTTTCAAATAAATTATATGACAATTATGTTAGTGTAACTTTTCTTTTCAATTTAATCTTCTATTGCATTCTTTAAAATATATATAGAAACCAAAATTTCCAAAATAACAAATATAAAAATATAGGAAGTAGCTACAATTTTGGTGCACTCAAAAGCAATCCAGACAAACATCACCCTACATACAAGCAGAAACTCAATCAATATGCATTGAGGAATTTTGTTAGAAAAATTTAATACAAAATTGTGAATATATTTTTGATAAATTACAAAGTTTGAATAATTTGATTTTGTAATAAATGTTTTTTTTTTTTTATAAATAAATTCTATAACAATTATGTTTTTTTTTTTTCTAAGTTAGAGTAATCTATTAATTAAAGGAAAATAATGTACACCTGGCCGAAGCCAAAACATAGCCTACCGGGAGGCATTTTAACTGACAGAGACTGATATTGGGCTGCCCAACGAGAGGGAAACCAGCCATGGGAGCCATAATCTGAAAAAATCCCACGCAGGGGATCGAACTGATATGTTTTTGACTGGACACTGAACATAATTACATTGCATATCTGCTGCTGGACCTTGACTCTGACTGAACTGGACCACTGTAGTGTCTGAGATTGGAAAAATTCAAAAAGAACTAACAAGTCGACCAAGCAATCCCTCAGAGAGGGCAGAGAATTGACAAAAAGACAGGAGGGGAGGACATAGTTACTCATCCGGCTCAATTTCTTCAATTTTGCAGCTGAAGTCTTCCGGATTACCATGTGCGTGGGAGCAAGCGGCGGAGGAGTGGACAACCGGCGGAGGCGCATCGACATGGCCCAGAACGACCCCAGCATCGACCTGCAAAGAAATCTTGTTCTCAGAGGGCGAACCCCTCGTATCCTGTTGCTTCTCGTCCCTATTAGCGCTGTCGTCCGGAGCATGCGCATCAGGCGGAGGCTCAGGCGTTGGTTCCTCCAGGAAGACGACCGAGATGGCGACGGTGACCCGGGGTTTGTCGAGAGCACAGTCAAAGGAAAAGAGTGCAGTATGAGACTGAGCTGGTAGAGCATCGCCAGAGGGCGAGTCCAGAAGACGTCCTGAACGAAGCAGACGCCCATGAAGGAAACGGGGCAAGCTACCCGTTGTCGCAGAGGAATTAGACGGAGAGGAGGTGAGGGAAGGCGAGTGCCTTCTGGCTGCCCGCGAGGAGCCCCTACGGCTCCGCATCCTCTGTCTGACTCTGGGCATGATTGCGACAGAATAGGAACTAGTGTGCAAGTGAGAACTGGTGGAATTCCGCTCAGGAGGAGAGCCAAGAACTTCAGTGGCAGAAACACAGGGACCTGCAATAGATATGTGGGAATTATCCGCAAGCACCAAGCAGCAAGTGTTGCGACAGCGCAACCCGGTGAAGGTGCGGACAATTGCTTTGTCCAGAGCAGGATTGCAACTCGATAACAATGGCGAAGGGGCGGATGGCTCCATGATAAATAACAAACCAAGACTGCAACCTTCCAGCCTGTGCATTGAATGACCAAGCCTGGAGGTCGAATGTATAACGCAATTGCAGCATTCGAGGCTGCCTCGAGAACCTGTTGCATTGAAGTGAATCGACTCCATATCCGAACCATTAAGATCAAGCGCGGGTAATAAATGAGATCAGGTGGGCGCTAAGGATTCAAGAGGGTAGGTAGGTGGCCTCCCGTCCTTGCGCCATGTGTCCCGTCAATCCCCCCATCTCCACTTCCACCCGCATCCGGGGTATAACAATTATGTTAGTGTAACTTTTCTCTTCAATTTAATCTCCTATTACATTCTTTAAAATATATATATAAACTAAAATTTCCATTTATTTCACTTTATTATTGTTTTCTACATTTTCCACTTCGAGCGTTTAATTTGCACCTCTAAGTGCAAATGCTAAAGATGTAGTGTAATGCTACTAAAGCCTTTTTTTTTTAAATTAGAATTTACTGATATGATTTTTAATATTTTTTCTCAAATTAAAATTGATTAAAAATGAAATTTGATATTTTATTTTTTTAATTAGAATCTAGTGATATGATTTTTTTAATTTTATTTTATTATTATTATTTTTTTTAAATTAAAAATGATTACAAATTAAATTAGAGTGTTTCAATAGTTAAATTATATTTTCAACTTTGTAAAAAATTTTATTTTTATTTTTCAAAATTTAATCCAATTTTAAATAAAATAAAAATCTAAAAAAAAAATTCTTGTTGAGATTTTATGAATTTAAGATTTGGTTACTTAACCATAACAATTAGATTAAAAAACAACGGTCTATAACAAAACAAGACAGTAATTCTCCAATATATCCTCAAATATAGAATTATCTATCATTGGCTCTTTTGAAGCTGACTTCTCTGTTGTTCGTCCCCTAACATGCTTAATGTTATATTAAATATTTAGGCGGGAACTGCAATTTTAAAGGAATTTATTTTTAGGAAATTAATCTTTTTTCTTTATAAGATGTCATGTGGTGTTTGGATTATAGATTAATAAAATATAATAATTTCAAATCTAAGGTTAAATTTAAATGGGTTTAAGTTTTTATGATTTCAAAAGAATGATATAGTTGGGTTCATATATATGGCTGAGCTTTTACAAGATAAAATTCTGGTTCCTTCAAAGGATTAGATGGTCGTTACAAAAAGGAAGCACGATTGTAATTGTAATTGCTCTAGATCATATCTAAACCAATGTGCCTTATTTCTATTTTAGTTCTAACTTTTGTTGGATCCCCGTGATTTGCAAGATTGGCAAGCAAAACTCTGCGGGGAATCACATCAAACCACTTTACAGTCCAAGGACCTAGCCTTCCTGGACTCAGAGAGGGCTCTCTCTATGTTTGTGTTTGCAAATGATTTACCTTTGTGCTTATGTTTTATGATTTTCGGCTAGTTATGAAGTTCTAAGGACTATTTGTTTTGTTTGATTGTTTGATAGATTAATAGTGTGATTAATTGATAAAGTGTTTCAAATAAATAGATAGACCATGAGAAACATTAATCCATTGGGCTATGGAGTCATAAAAGGATTTAATTGTTCACCAACTCTGCAAGGGTTTTCATAGGGCAAGCTAACTACATCAAGTGGATCTCTTAGATTAAATGAAATATGAAATGACAGTAAGTTGTGAAAATAGTAAAACTAAAGGACAATTAAGAATCCTTTAACTGTATTTCAATAAGAAAAGCCTTTTAGGTAACTATTTGAGACAAACCAAAGGACAAGGCATACCATAGACTTCTTTGGCCAGAATTTAAAAAGAAAACCCTTCAAGACAACAATCTAGCAACCTTAGAATTGCTTTCAGACAAAGAAAACATTTAAGATAACAATGAGTGCAACTAAAGAACAAGATAGACTTGTCTTCTTTAAGAAAACACTCTAAGGACCTTCAAAGTAACAGTTTAAGACAAACCAAAGGACATGGCATACCATATACTTATTTGGCTGGACTCTACTAAGTAAACTTCAAAGAAGGCCTTAAAAATAATATTTCAAGTTACACCAAAAGACAGGGCATACCATAGACTTTTTGGTTGGGCTCTACTGAATCATTTTCAAGACAAAAAGCTAGGTGGAACCATAGAGCAATTAAGAATTCTCTAATTAGACCTTGCAGATGAAAACATTAAGATAAAGAAAGAAGACAGATTCAGGGTACCAAGACAGCATATCTTAATCTAAAATTTCTGTTATTTTATCAGAGAAATAATGGACAAAATGAAAAACAGTGTTAGGTCCCTATATTACTAGTATAGTCCCTTATTGTTATTAGTGTAACCCTCTTATTGTTATTATTGTACTCTTGTAACCCCCATTTTGTTATTATTATGCCCTTAAATTATTATTGTTAGGTCGGCTAGGATTACATTGTGGCCCACTAGGATTACATTATGGCCCCATGGACTCCTATATATAGAAAGGAGGTTTTGTAAATTGTATCATCCAAGAATTGTTCATTTATGTAATGTATTGGAGGTTGCCCCTCGAAGTGGCTCATTTCTAAGGCGTTGATATCTCTTTTCTTCTATTTTTGGAGCTGGTTACACAACATTTGGTATCAGAGCTTTGGATTCTAGGGTTTCGCTGCTCCGAATAGGTCATCGTGGCATTTTCGCTATAACTTTTTTTCTAAAAAGTTTCAGAAGCTGAAATATTTAGGGTGCGAAGCAGAAATCCAGAGGAAGATCGTTTAAAAATTTCAGAGCTTGGTTCGCAATATTTTCGAAGATATGATCTGTGGAAGTTAGGTATTTTTTCAGGCTCCTAAACAGGTCATCGTGGCATTTGCACTATAACTTTTTTTCTACGAAGGTTCAGAATCTGAAATTTTTAGGGTGCGAAGCTAAAATCCTGAGAAAACTCGTCGCATAATTTCAGAGCTTGGTTCGCAACATTTTTGGAGATATGATCTGTGGAAGGTAGTGCTTTTTCAGGCTCCCGAATTTCATCTCAAAGAGGTGATCCTGGGAAAAGTTCAATAACTCTCTCTCTGAGCGTCGAATTGGAGTGCCATAAAAAGTGGTCACAATTACACGGACTATAGTTTCTTGGCTATCAATTTCAGAGGTGAAGGATGAAACAGTGACCCGTGGCAAGTCGTAGAAGTTCTCTCTACTGAACCAGTCCATAATTAGGTCATTGTGGGAGATTGGACATAACTTTGTCTTGGAGAATCCAATTCAGGTAAGACCTATGGCATTCAAAAGATAATTCAGAGGGCTACTTCAGTGCTGAATTTCAAATATTGAAGAGCCGCAATCACAGAGATAATCCAATTTCAATTTTGAGCTCCTCAAAAGCAAGAAAAAGGTGTGTATTTTTTTTGTATTTTTTTTTTTTAATAATCCGAATTGCATGAGTCTTGTTTGAAAAATCAATTTGAATTGATTACGAGGACATATTGTAGAATATATATCAGTATTGGGTTCTAAAAAATGCCCCGTAAAAATAATTCAACACCCATTAAGCCTTTAGAAGGCTCTACTATGACTCATGAAGATGAAAAATTGCAACATGATCTATCAAAATTACAAGAGCAAGTGCAACAAATTTCACTCTCGCAAAGAGCAACAAAAAATGAAATGGAAGTTTTGAAGAAAGACGTGGAAGCGAAGATGGACGGTTTGAAGAAAGACGTGGAAGCTAAGATGGATGGAATGAAAGCTGGCGTGGAAGCTAAGATGGATGACATGAAAGACAACATGGAAAACATGAAGAATGATCTAAAAGCAGACATAGAAGGTTTGAAAAAGTTGATACAAGAAATGTTTCCTAATGGTGAAAAGATAGTAGAAGAACCTCATGATGAGAACAAAATAAATGTTAATCGTGATTTCATAAACTCTAATGTTGGCAGGAAGAACCACCATATTCCAAAAATAGATATGAGGAAGTTTGATGGAAAGGATCCTGTAACATGGATACTACAGATGGAGCAATATTTTGATCTCCATAACGTGCAAAACACACAAAAGGTACGCATTGCAACTTTACATTTAGAACAAAATACTTTTGTATGGTATCGATGGCTTTGCTCCCGTAAAAAAATTGTCACTTGGTCAATTTTTACGGAGGAAATGATAGCACATTATGAGGATACAAAGAGCAACACCTTCTTTACCCAATTGATAAATATCAAACAAAAGGGTTTAGTGGGGCGGCACATTGAGGACTTCCAAAAATTGAATATAAGGGTAACTGATCTTACAGAGGAACACAGGATTGATCTCTTCCTAGGCACTTTAAAGGATAACATCCAACATGAAGTTCGCGTTTTGGAACCTGATTCATTGGAGAAGGCATTCGGGTTGGCAAGAAAAGTTGAATGTAAAATTATGGCGACAAGGAAGCCTACCACTCAATTCTATAAAGAAGGAAGTGTTGCTACGCCTAGATTTCCACAACCTACAAGGTTGACACCACAACAATTGGAAGAAAAAAGAGCAAAAGGGCTTTGCTACAGTTGTGATAGCAGATACACTAAAGGTCATAAGTGTGCTGAGAAGAAATTATTTTACATAGATTGTGAAGAGGAAGAAGAAAATGAACAAGAAGAGGATATACACGAGGAACCAGCCCTAGAAGAGGAAGAAATGAATCCGACCATATCGTGTAATGCACTGGCAGGAATTACCACTCCTCAAACTCTCAAGATAGAAGGACAAATCAAGAAGAAAAAGGTAATAGTGTTGATTGATTCGGGTAGCACCCATAATTTTATTCTTTGTAAGGTAGCCAAGGAATTAAATTGTTTCCTATACCCAGCACCAGAATGTCAAGTGATGGTTGCAAATGGAGGAACTATAAAT
Source organism: Pinus albicaulis (assembly GCA_034641835.2). Classification (NCBI taxonomy): domain Eukaryota; kingdom Viridiplantae; phylum Streptophyta; class Pinopsida; order Pinales; family Pinaceae; genus Pinus; species Pinus albicaulis. Next base: position 220,739 of record JAXQQM020090678.1, read on the forward strand.
TTCTCTGGAAAATTCCATAATATCAAGCTAACCATGGCGGAATATGTATTAACTAGTCCAATGCTTTCCATTCCTATGGGAAGTGTTGATGTTGTACTAGGAGTACAATGGTTGCAATCTTTGGGGACGGTAGCTTTTAATTTTCAAGAACTTTTCTTGAAATTTTTTTCAGAAGGAAAGGAAGTCGAATTACGGGGTATTGAAGGGAAGCCGGGAAGGATAATAAGCTCTAATGTCATGACAAAGATTCTAAAGAAAGAACAACGAGGCGTAATTGCACAATTATGCTCACTAGAAGTTCCAACATCAAAATCATCTATTTCTGCAGATCTCCAACAAGTCTTGGACAATCATTCCAAGGTGTTTGAAACTCCCAACGGACTCCCACCTATTCGTGATCATGATCATGCTATTCATTTGATTCCAGGAAGTGTTCCTCCAAACATCCGGCCTTATAGATATCCTTACTTCCAAAAGAGCGAAATTGAACGCATGATTGCAGAAATGTTAGAGGCGGGTATAATTCACCCTAGTCAAAGTTCTTTCTCTGCTCCTGTAGTATTGGTACACAAGAAGGATGGATCATGGCGAATGTGTCCGGATTATAGGGAGCTCAATAAGCTCACCATTAAAGATAAATTTCCCATTCCTGTGATTGAGGAATTATTGGATGAATTACATGGAGCAATTTATTTTACCAAGTTAGATCTTCGTTCAGGATATCATCAAATTAGAATGAAGGTTGAAGATATTCCAAAAACAGCATTTCGAACTCATGAGGGTCATTATGAATTTTTGGTCATGCCTTTTGGCCTTACCAATGCACCTTCTACATTTCAAGGGTTGATGAATTCCATTTTCAAACCCTTCCTTAGAAAATTTGTGCTAGTAATTTTTGATGATATACTAATCTACAACAGGTCTTGGAAGGATCATGTTCAACATGTTGACAGGGTGCTCAAACTATTGAAGGAGAAACAATTATATGCAAAAACATCCAAATGTTTCTTTGGAGTACAAGAGGTGGAATATCTGGGTCATATTGTATCTCACGAGGGTGTTAAAGTAGACCCTAACAAAATTAAAGCCATTAAGGAATGGAAAGTCCCCACAACCATAAAGCAGTTGCGAGGATTTCTCGGGTTAACAGGGTATTATCACAAGTTTGTTAAGAATTATGGGAGAATAGCAGCACCTCTAACAACATTATTGAAGAAAGATGCATTTTCATGGACTCCTGAAGCAACTAAGGTGTTTGAACATCTTAAAGAGGCAATGTGCCTAGCACCGGTCTTAGCTACGCCAGACTTCACAAAAACCTTTATTGTGGAATGTGATGCCTCAGGAAATGGAATTGGTGCAGTTTTAATGCAGGAAGGAAGACCCATTGCTTTTGAAAGTCGTCCAATCAAAGGAAAGTATTTACAGAAACCTATTTATGAGAAGGAAATGTTAACAATACTGCATGCACTAAAGAAATGGCGAACTTACCTAATGGGAAGACACTTCAAGGTAAAAACTGATCATGATAGTCTTAAACACTTTTTGGAACAAAGTCTATCTTCAGAAGAGCAGCAAAAATGGGTCACAAAGATGTTGGGTTATGACTTTGAAATAATCTACAAAAAAGGAAAGCTTAATGTTGTTGCGGATGCACTCTCAAGAAAGAATGAAGAGGTGGAAGCATTGCTTTGTGCCATTTCTATTATCCAACCAGATTGGATAACCGAAGCAAGAGATGAATGGAAGAAGGACAAAGATGTATGGACACTCATTCAAAGGTTGCAGCAAGATCCTAGTACATCTGATACATTTAGTTGGAAAAATGATTCCTTATGGTACAAAGATCGCTTATATCTTTGTAAGAATTCCCAACTAAAACAAAAGATTCTTTTGGAATTGCACACTTCTCCTTTAGGGGGACACTCAGGATTTTTAAAAACTTACCACAGGGTGAAGAAAGATTTTTTTTGGGATGGCCTTAAATCTGATATTCAAAAGTTTGTGGCGAAATGTTTGGTTTGCCAGCAGAATAAAGTGGAGACAATTAAGACCCCGGGACTTCTACAACCTTTATCCATTCCAAGTCAACGTTGGGAGGAGATTTCAATGGATTTTATCATAGGTTTACCTAAGTCAGAAGGAAAGAGTGTCATCATGGTGGTAGTTGATAGACTTACCAAGTATGCACACTTTTGTGCATTATCTCATCCATTTAAAGCAAGTACAGTTGCTACTACATTTATGGGCAGAATTCAAAAGCTACATGGAAGCCCAAGGGTTATTGTGAGCGACAGAGATCCCATTTTTACTGGAAATTTTTGGATGGAGTTATTTTCTTGTTTAGGTACTCAATTAGCTCATAGCTCATCTTATCATCCTCAATCTGATGGTCAAACTGAGATAGTAAATAAATGTTTGGAAGGATATCTTCGTTGTTTTGTATCTGATAAACAAACACAATGGGTGAAGTGGTTACCTCTCGCTGAATGGTGGTATAACACTTCCTTCCATACTATAGCAAAAATGACCCCATTTATGGCATTTTATGGATATCATCCACCATCCATCACATCATATTTAAGGGAAAATTCGAAGGTTCAAGCAGTGGAAGATCACATCGAGCATCAGCAAGAAGTTCTCCAACTCTTAAAGGATAACCTGAATTTGGCACAAAAATGAATGAAACAACAGGCAGATCAACATCGCAGTGAGAGAAGTTTTGATGTAGGAGATTGGGTATTTTTACGGCTACAACCATACAAACAAATGTCCCTCAAGCAAGCTAAGAAGGATAATAAATTATCGGCAAAGTACTATGGTCCTTACAAGGTGTTGCAAAATATTGGTACTATGGCATACAAATTGGAGCTTCCTGCTTCTTCGCGAGTGCATCCAGTTTTCCATGTTTCATGCTTAAAGAAGGTTATAGGTGAAAATATTCCAGTTCAAACAATATTGCCAAAACTTAATGAGGAAGGAAAAATCATATTGGAGCCTGAAGCGGTCACGGAGACAAGAACTCGACAGCTACGTAATCGATCAATTTCAGAGTATCTTGTCAAGTGGAAGAACTTACCCACTGAAGATTCTACATGGGAGGATGAGAAGTTTATACAGAAGCACCCAGAGCTATTCAAGCGGTCAGGACAACACTTTTTTGAAGGAGAGGGGCATGTTAGGTCCCTATATTACTAGTATAGTCCCTTATTTTTATTAGTGTAACCGCATTATTGTTATTATTGTACCCTTGTAACCCCCATTTTGCTATTATTGTGCCCTTAAATTATTATTGTTAGGTCGGCTAGGATTACATTGTGGCCCACTAGGATTACATTATGGCCACATGGACTCCTATATATAGAAAGGAGGTTTTGCAAATTGTATCATCCAAGAATTGTTCATTTATTTAATGTATTGGAGGTTTCCCCCTCGAAGTGGCTCATTTCTAAGGCGTTGATATCTCTTTTCTTCTATTTTTGGAGTTGGTTACACAACAAACAGAAGGAGAACATAGACAAAGAAGGATAGCTTCACCATTAACGTAGCTCAAGAATCCTGTGAACGTGCTTGTATTATTGATGTTCAAAACAGTTACATTACTTCAGTGCAACAGATATCTACAACTCAGAGTTTTCTCAAATCCAGCCTAGCAGCGCATCAACTAGCTCAGAAACCATCAAATAGCCAATCAACCAACCAACAATAACAATGATCAATACATGCAATATTTATCTACAAAATGAAGAGGTGATTCTAAGCTAGGGTTTCAAATTTGTGTTTATTACAAAGTTAATATATTTTTGACCTTTGATACCATGCAAGGCCCAAGGCAAAATATCTATGACTGACTCACTGCAATAATAACTCCTAACTTAACTGTTTGAGCTAATTTTTGGATATTCTTTACTTTAGGGATTTTTCAATAACTTTTCCAATAACTGCTGAGTAGCTGGGAAATATCTCTGACCGTTTCAATAACTGTGGTTGCATTTATTTAGTAGAATAAGGCTGTAGGTGGCAGAATGTGTCACTGAAGAAGTAAATGTTGTTTTGTTTAGTTATTTGGATCTACCTTTGTGTCAATGTGCCTTTAATTTATCTTTTAAACTTTGTTTAGGCCTTTAAACTTTGTATTTGTTTTTACTATATACCTTGCTGTCGTCTCCTTAACTCTGCATTTATCTCTGATTTGTGATTTAACCTTTTAATACGTGAATTAACCTTCACTGTCACGGTCTTTCACTTCTTTCTTCCTTAGCCCGTATTTCCTTTTGTGGTTTGCTGCGTAGTGGAGCATCTTGTGCTTGCTTGGTGCGTTTGAATGACCAACAATGGTCATGATCCATTGATGACTATGCTCGATATTATGCTTCCGGTCCTTCTAATGAAACAAGATACCCTGGATCGTCACCCATAAAACTTATTTAAATAATTTTGGACCCCATGAATTTAATTCTCGCGTTTCTGACATGACACCTGCACAACATAGCAAACTGTTAATTTTAAATCCCGCGTTTGAGGGGTTTTATGCGCTTATTTGGATTTTTCGGGCAGTAGGAGCATTGCAGAGGTGTCAATGAAAAGTCGGGGCTTATCATAGAGGCGGAGGCCTTTGGAATGTTTGAATGGAGGCGGTGGTATTGGGTTTTGGCAGGAGGCGGTAAGGTGGTTTATCACGCGGGATGGAAGCAGTGAACGGTTTTGTAGGAGGGTGTGCGATTCCATAGGGGAGACGCCATGTGGCAGGAGGTACGGGTGGGGATACTGCCCATTTCGCAAGGGTTGGGGTTGTTTAACCCCCGCGCTTTTGGATGTGCGATATAGGATCAGGGCTGTCGGACCTGGTGGATGGAAATAAACAGTGGTCGAGGATATTTGTGATGACGGGTAATTCAGAAAGGGTGGGGCCTAGGGGGTTGCGTGGCAGAAATTTATTGCAGTGCGAGGTTTGGTAAAGAGCGGGGCCCAGGGGTTAATGAAATAAGCAGAGATTCTTATTTATAAGAAGAGGGGGAAGGGTTATATCAGGTTTTTATGACAAAGCGAGGGTTAGAATTTTTTTATTTTTTTAAAGCAGGGGGCTTGAAAACTTTATAAAGGGTGTCGATGTAATTATATTAAAATAGGGTTTAATATAAAAAAAAATGGGGTCCCGAATACTATCACTTTTGGTTTAAAACAATGTTAAAAGGACTTTTTACATTGTTTTAGTGTGAATAAGGAGGAATGATGAAGGTGTGAATGTGCGAAAATTGTGAATGATTTCGCGGCAATTTATATTGTCGCGAAATGTGTTTTAGTAGGGGCTCCACAAAAATTTCCGGCCGACGGAAAGTTACACAATAGTTTGGCCGAACTATTGTGTCGTTAGATTTAACGAGCCGTCGGCGAAAAACATAGTTCGGCTGAACTTAGATTAAAATTTCGGCCGAACTAATGCGTCACCAATTACGCAAAACCAGGCTCTGAATACGGTTCTGCAACTTTGGACTGATTAAACTCTATGAAAAGTTGTTAATTAACTGTCGGAACCAAGACAAGCATTTTCAGAATTGAATCTACTTTCATGAAATATAACTTTTTTGGAATTTCATAAACGTTTACTAATTTTAATTATTTTTCTAATAAAATGGGTGCAAACAATTTTTGAAGGTCATTGTGATTCAGTGAAATCAAAATTTTGTATCTCGCAAAATACATTGTAAAAAAAATTGAAAAAATTATGGGGCATTACATTGGTCCGTCGTCTCTAATGGGTAGCTTTTAGATTTTTAGTTTATAACTTATATGTTAAGAAATTTCTTGCAACGCGAAAAATATCCAAAATACGTAGTTTTTCGTATTGGACCAGTCCAAAAAATTCTAGTAATTATGATATGCATCCATTGGCTTTGTAAATATGACGAAACCAAAATAGACTCTGTCTAGATTGTTGTAACACATTTTGTTTTCTCAAAAACACAAATTTTCAATGAATACAACATTGCGTCATAACATGACTTCTTATGAATCCTTTGATTGTTAAGAAACACACACTCAAAGAAACGCTAAGTTGACATATCAAATTTGCATAAAAAAATTTCAAAAAATAAGTAATAGAAAGGTAAAAAATTTCTCACAACTTTTATTTTTATCGCAAAATAAAATTCTACACAGAAAAATGGTCATAGTGTGCAGAAAGTTGAAGAACTGAAAAAAATGAAAATTTTTTCTCAAAAAAGGGCAAAAAGTGTAACCCAGCTTCACATTTTCACCCGAAGGTGAGGGGGTTGATAGGGTTTTTAGGAATGAAAGTGGATCTTTGGGTAGAGAAAAAGGTGAGAATGAGAGGTTTAAGCCCAAACATGAATTTTTGGAAGAAGAGGGTGATTTTGAAAAGGCATACTGAGAGATAGTGAAAAAGGTTTCATGAAAATAATGAAGGCAGTGAGATTTCTGAAGATAGCTGATAGTCAAGAAATACTATCTTCAGCAGATTGTAGGAAATCCATAGTCACCTAGTGAAACTGTAGAATAAAGGAGGATAACAAATTCTATTCTTTAAATGCGTATATTTTATCTCTTTAATTTAAATAATTTTAAAATCATACACCCACATGTGCCTCCATGTCATGCTTTTGTAGGGTTTACATGCCTCTGTCAAACACTTGTATTTGCATGTCTTTTGTCTCATTGTCATGTGATATATAGATAACAACTTTACACTTGGAAAACATACATTACAAATCAAATTTGAAGGCTTCAATGTTTATAAAACAGGTTCTATTTTTAAATCATTGTCATGTGATATATAGAAAACAACTTTACACTTGGAAAACATACATTACAAATCAAACTTGAAGGCTTTAATGTTTATAAAACAGGTTCTATTTTTAAATCAATAGGCTTCAATGTGCCAGCAGAGAGGGCTGTCGGGAGAGCAGTCCTTTAGGATCTTGATCTAACTGAGACTCTCACAGAGCTTCAACAACACATAGAAGGCCTGACCTTCAGGATTCCAGCTTACCGGATCGAACAACTTCCTATGTGACTGCAGCGACACACTATTGGGGTTCCTAACCGTTGGATGCGGTTACTTCGTAGGATAGATAGATCTATATAGCATGTTATCACGAACACCACTAGTTTACTTATGACATTTTGCATACATTTTGAGGTCAGATGACCAATGTGTCTTGGGCACAAATTTTGTAAAAACCTATAACTATCTATCTATATGATTTCAGAGTTTTTCCTATGTTTAATGCACAATCTTATTCAATGATGTGAATGTTTTATTTACATATGTTGCAAATGTCTATCTAAAACTTGATTAGCTAATGAATCAGTCAATGTGTTCAAATTTCTGGAAATGTGTTGATATTGAATAAAATCAAAATGTCTTTCCAAAAGTCGAACTCTTAGGAACAATATAAGAAGTGTTGGATTTCTAAAAGTATAAACACTAGTAAGTTGTAACACCACAAGTTGTGAGTCTAACCTTATGATTATGTGGTTAATACCAAATGAAATGGCATCAGAGAGAAGTTCGATCAACGTGCTATACTCAGCGATATTGTTCGTCGATCTACCAATTCAAATCCCTTGAAGACTCACTAGCTCGTCGTTCGTGATCAGGAGCTCAGGACCAAGTGTCGTAAAATGGTCAAAATTGAAAGTGCTCAGAACTGGTTGGAACCTGAACGACCGGATAGTGCTCGTCTTCCTGATTCCGGCGCCGCGAACGGTTCGAAAAATGGTCTCCGTATGAAGAAGTTATTCAGCTTCAAAGTTTTCTCAATTTCCATTAAAAAAGGGCAAATTTGCCTTGTGGAAAATTTTATTAAAAAAAGAATATTCCACAGAATATTCTGGGAATATTCCGTGGAATATTCCGTAGAATATTCTGGGGAATATTCCATTGTGGCAGCCAATCAGAGGGTGCCACGTGGCTAGCCCGGAGGCCGCCACGTGGCCCCAAGGCCGAATGCAAATGGCGTTTTAAAATTTTATTTCGGGCTCGGACGGATTTGAACCCGCGACCACCGGAGTAATAACCACACGCTTTTACCACCGGGCCACAGTTCTGTTGTTGATTTATGTGGCGGACAAATTAATATTTAATGTGTGTATTTGTTTGGGCGGGGCCCGTAAGGGGGCCAGCCCCGAAGGGCCAGCCCCCCTTCCCATGGGACCACGCGGCGGAGAACCACGGTCCTCAATCATTGGCGCGCAATTCTAAACGTGGAATTTAAAACTTTGGTTATGTTATAACGTGGGTTTTAAATAACTCATTTGTATTTGTTTAAAACCGTTGCATTGACCGCCGAAGTATGTGAACGGCATAACTATTAAAATTTATTGCCAAGTTTATCCGTGCAGTTTAAATGGCGGCCTCCGCCCAATTTTGGCGGCTATTGCTTATTTGTCCGCCTTATCTCCAGTTACTCCACATTTAGTGGAGTTTGTTTAGGTGAAACTGGCAGTTTAGTTTTTTGGTCATAACTTCTGCTAGGAGAAGCCTTTGAAGGAATTTTTTTTTGATTTCGGGTCTCTTCGACCTTCTGAAGCCATTGGCACAGGTTTCACAGTCATCTGAGGCCGTTTGCAGGTGATTTTGCTTCGTGGAAGTTCCGGGAGCCACCATGGCCTAATCAGTTTGGGAGCTGCATTGGGAATTGTGCAGCCAGTTAATGTGGAACGAAGGTCATTCCTGAAGTGTATCAGCATTCTGAATCCATTTCTACAGCTCGTTTTTCCTTTTGAGGAATTCTTCTCACTGTTTAGCTTCAGGGAAGCTTTCAGGGCCAAGAGGGCCATTTCAGTGTTGGAGTTGTTTGGGTGCTATGTTCTTCCATTTTTGGTGATTCAAAAGTCTGTTTCTGATATTTTCGACCTTCTGAGTTGAATGGCAGAGGTTTCAGAACCAATTGAGGTCATCTTCACCTCGAAATTCTCCCTGCAAGTCTAAAGGGCCACCAGGGCCAATTGGGGAAAAGTACTGTAGCAGGTACAATTTTCACTGTTTAGTGTTTGGGAAAGAGCATGTTTAGCTAATTCCTATCTTCTGATTCTGTATTTACAGTCAGATCTGTCTTTCAAGACACTTTTATTCTTGTATTAGCCTTTGTAGCATTTTTAATACAAGAGGACAAGCCTAGTTTGAGAGGCTTGGTCCAGCAGATGTAGCCCAGAGGAGGGGGTGAACTGCTTATCATTTTGATGTCTTTATTTGCTGAAGATGATATGCTAAACAAAACTGATATAAATTGTTAAACAGCAAATATACATAACTTTCATATACACATAATCACCTACTCAGCTACAGAAAGTTATTTGTCTTATTCCGCAAGACATCAAATTTCAAGTATGTGAATGTCAAAGATTTCTAAGTGTTTACATATTATTTCCTTAGACAGAGTCTGTAGAGGACCAGGTAGCCTCTGGAACTCATCCTCTCTTTAGAGGTGACATGTCCAGTGAATGCCCCTACAGTCCATCTCTGTATGGGAAATAGTTTGTTCTCACATTTTCAGAGGTCACTTGGAGTGTATAGCTCAATTTGAAATTATGGGAAATGGATACCTTGCACCCTCAAACAAGTACATTCCATTTTCAAATCAGTTCGGAGCGAAAATGGCCCACACTGCAGAGGATAGATTCCGCGTACTATGACTAGCACCATCAGCGTATCCAACAAATGGTTCCCAAGATTCAGACATCTATGACGAAATGTAAAGCGGATTACTAATGTCAAAAAAACTCTAAAAACAAATTAAGATAGTGAATGCAAATCAACAACATATATTTACAATATAATACAAAAAACTACCACGCTCATGATTAAGCATAGTAATGTTTCAAACACAACCCATTTCTAGATTGCGCCAATGGAATTCCATCGTAATCAACTAACTCATAGGCACCCTTAGCAAGAACTCTTTTGACAATATAGGGGCCATGCTATTACGGCTCAAATTTCCCTGTACCTATTACATCAACTTCTTGATCGTAGAGAAGGACCAAGTCGCCCTCTGAGAAAATGTGAGGCTCGACATTTTTGTCGTATTGCGCCTTTATACGTCTCTTATGTGCTTCGTTGGCCAATTGGGCTTCAGGATGCGTTTCATCAAGATGGATGAGGTTAAGGAGACGTGCTTCTTCTTCTGAGGTGTTAGGTAACAAGTCTATTGCGATTTTTAACAATGATATTTCACATTATATTGGTAAGATAGCTTCCAGACCATGCACCAATTGAAAGGGAGTAAATCCGGTTACATTTATCACCAAGGTTCGATACGCCCACAAGGCGGAGTACATGATCAAATGTCAGTTTCTTTTACGAATTCCTATCATTCATTGGAGCATTCTTTTAAGAATTTTGTTAATAGCCTCAACTTGTCCATTTGATTGTGGATAATAAGGAGTAGAATTATCATGTGACAATCCTAACTTGGCAGTCAATTCAGACATCATGTGGTTGCAAAAATTCTTCACATGATCTGTAACTATAGCCTGTGGGACCCCAAATCGTGCAATAACGTGATTGAAGAAAAATAATGCAACTGTTTGTCATGTATTGTTGAATGTAGGCATCGCTTCGACCCATTTGGTAAAATAGTCAACTGCAACAATAATATAACCATGCCCCCCTGACGAAGGAGGGTTACATGTCATGAAGTCAACACCCCATTTCATAAATGGTCCAGCAGAGACAACAAGAACATTGGCGCTGGCGGTTTGCGGATTTTACGATAAAAAATCTGGCATGCACGACAACTTCTGACCGTGAGGATGCAGTCTCGAAAAATAGTAGGCCAAAAGTAACCGACGCGGAGTATCTTCTGTGCGGTAGCATATCCAGATAAATTTCCACCACAAGTCCCAGCATGACAATCATTTAACACTTTTTCGGCCTCCTCTTCAGTGAGACACCTCATTAAAATGGTATCGACACCACGACGATAAATTGTATTGCCGATGATCAGATAATTTTTGGCTTGGTATCGAATATGTCGTTGTTTAGAGCGAGAGGTATTAGGTCGAAAAGGTTTGGCTTGGAGATAAATGATGAAATCCCCATACCAAGGATCATATGATCTGATCAGAAATAGAGACTCGTCTGGAATTGATGGTTCTGACGTATTTTCAGTACTATCAAAGGGAAGGTCATAGAGAAGCTTAGCCAAAACTAAATACTTCTTTGATTTGGATTTGATAAATTCCAAATCAAATTCCTGCAAAATGAAAATCCATTTTGAATATTTTCCCCCCAGCAATTGACATGATAATATGTAAGTCATGGGGTTGCAATCCGAAAATATTGTTGCTTTTCGGAGCAAGATATAATGGCAAAATATTTGGACAACTTGAACAATTTCCAAGGCAAGCTTTTCTACGTATGAGTACTTAACTTCCGTATCATTGGGATTACGACTCAAATAATAGTTCAGATGTTCAATTCCGTCTTCTACTTGGACCAATACCATAACAATGGTCGTTTTGACCGTGGTGATATATAGGAAATAATCGTTTTGATAATTAGGAGGATACATTAATGAAGCTCGGACAAGAGTGTCCTTGATAGCATCAAAAGAAGCTTGCGCAACTTGGTCCCAATAGAAGGGAACCCCCTTTTTCAAGATTCGAGTAAATCATTTAGCCATTTTGGCATAATTTGGAATGAACCTCCTTAGGAAGTTAGCCTTTCCTTGAAGTTTCTGTATCTGAAGTAAGTTTGACGACGCAGGAAAATCAAGAATGGCCTGAACCCTTAAAGGGTTGATTCGAATCCCTACTTTTGAGACTACGAATCTAAGGAAACGACCAGAACCAACAAAAAACACACATTTATGTGGATTGAGGCGTATTTTGTAGTGTCGGCAGCGTAAGAAAATGACTCTCAAATACATTGGGTGATTAGTCTGATTTCATGAATGTGCTGGTAAATCATCTAGATATGGTTTAACAATGTGCTTGATGTCGATGAAAGAATAATCCATTGCTCTCTAAAAAGTTTCCCCAGCATTCTTTAAACCAAACGAAATTTTCCTATAAGCGAATGCGCCCCAGGGACAGATGAACGATGTCTTATGTTGATCATCTGGGCGGATATGGATTTGATTGTAGCCAGAAAAATCCATCCATGAACGAAAATATTTCACATCCACCACAATCATCAATAATCTGGTCGATAAAGGGAGTAGGATAGTTGTCTTTTGGACAAGCATGATTAACATCCCGATAATCGACACACACTCTAATGGTTCCTTGTTTTTTCATGACAGGAACGATATTGAAAACCCACTCAGTTAGCAAAACAGGGTAAATGAAACCAGCATGCAAAAGTTTTTCAACTTCTATTTTGATGGCAGCGGCTTTCTTCGGATGAACAGGACGAAGCCATTGATGCACCGGTTTGACATCATGATACATATTAATAGTGTTGTGTAACCAGCTTCAAAAATAGAAGAAAATATATATCAACGCCTTAGAAATAAGCCACTTCGAGGGGGAAACCTCCAATACATTACATAAATGCACAATTCTTGGATGATACAATTTACAAAACCTCCTTTCTATATATAGGAGTCCATGGGGCCATAATGTAATCCTAGTTGGCCACAATGTAATCCTAGCTAACCTAACTATAATAATTTAAGGGCACAATAATAACAAAATGGGGGTTACATGGGTACAATAATAACAATAAGGGGGGCTACACTAACATAATAAGGGGCTACACTATTAATATAGGGACTTAACATGCCCCTCTCCTTCAAACAAGTGTTGTCCTCAACGCTTGATTATTTCTTGATGCTTCTGTATAAAATTATCATCATCCCATGTGAAATATTCTACAGGAAATTTCTTCCACTTGTTGAGATACTCTGAAATTGATCGTACTTGTCGAGTTCTTGTTTCTATGACTGCTTCATAACTACTTTCGATGTGATGTTGATCTTCTTGTTGTTTCATTAGATTCTGCACCAAAGTTGGGTTATCCTTTGAGAGTTGGAGAACTTATTGTTGATGCTCGCTGTTATCTTCCACTAATTTATCATCCATATTAGCTATTATTTGATCCTTCAAATCATCAAACTTAGCCTCCATTTCTGCTTTTAAACCATCTATTTCATCTTCGATTGCTCTTCGTAAGATCGAAACTTGTTGCACTTGGTACCGTAATTTTGATATCTCATACTGCAATTCTTCATCTTCATGCATCATTGAATAGATTTCTGAGGGCTTAATGGGTATGGAATTATTTTTTGGAGGCATTATATAACCCAACGCTGATAAATATTCTTCAATATGCCCTTGGAATCACTTCAAACTTCTTTTTCAAACAAACGTTATGCAATTTTAAAAAACAAATACACACCTTTTTCTTGCTTTTTAGGAGCTCGATATTGAGATTGGCTTATCTCTGTGATTGCAACACTTCAATATCTAAATTTCAGTACCGACGTAGCCCTCTGAATTATCTTTCAAATGCCACAACTCTGACCTAATTTGGATTCTCCAAGACAAAGTTGTGTCCAATCTCCCACAATGACCTAATTATGGACTGGTTCAGTAGAGCGAAATTGTACGACTTGCCACGTGTCACTGTTTTATCTTTTGTCTCTGAAATTGATAGCCAAGAAACTACAGTCTGTTTACTTGCGACCACTTTTTACGGCACTCCAATCCGATGCACAGAGAAAGATTTATTGAACTTTTTCCACGATCACCTCTTTGAGATGCAATTCAGGAGCCTGAAAAAGCACTACCTTCCACAGATCATATCTCTAAAAATATTGTGAAACAAGCTCTGAAATTTTTTGACGAATTTACTCAGGATTTCAGCTTCGCACCATATGAATTTTAGATTCTGAACCTTCGTAGAATAAAATTTATAGCGAAAATTCCACGATGACCTGTTTAGGAGCCTGAAAAAAGACCTAACTTCCACAGATCATATCTCTGCAAATATTGCGAACTAGGCTCTGAAATTTTAAGAAAATCTTCCTCAGGATTTCGGCTTCACACCCTAAAAATTTCAGCTTCTGAAACTTCGTAGAAAAAATGTTATAGCGAAAATTCCACGATGACCTGTTTGGAGCAGCGAAACCCTAGAATCCAAAGCTCTGATACCAAATGTTGTGTAACCAGCTCCAAAAATGGAAGAAAAGAGATATAAATGCCTTATAAATGAGCCACTTCGAGGGGAAAACCTCCAATACATTACATAAATGAACAATTCTTGGATGATAAAATTTACAAAACCTCCTTTCTATATATAGGAGTCCATGGGGCCATAATGTAATCCTAGTTGGCCACAATGTAATCCTAGTCGACCTAACTATAATAATTTAAGGGCACAATAATAACAAAATGGGGGTTACAGGGGTACAATAATAACAATAAGGGGGGCTACACTAACATAATAAGGGGTTACACTATTAATATAGGGACTTAACAAATAGTGTGTTCAACTATACTAGTATCTATGCCTGGAATTTCCTCGTAAGACCAAGCAAATACGTCACGAAATTCACGAAAAAGAGAGCGATATGATTCGAGTTCTGATGGAGAACAAGATACACCGAAATGAATATTCTCTAAAATGCCAGGTTTGGTCAAAATATCGATCGAAATCATTTCTTCGATATTTGAAAGATTTCACTCGGAATCGATTGCATTAATGGGAAAACAATTCAAAAAGAAATTTTTGATGGATGGGTGATATAGTTCACTAAGATCATTTTCTTCATAATAAGGAAGATGGGAATGATGATGATAATCTTTCCATGGTTCTCCTGTCAAGAATATTCTCATCTGTCAAGAACGATCATAACTTCCAAAATATTCTCATCTGTCAAGAACGTTGAGGAAAATGGATCAGATGGGGTACCAAAATCTAATGAACGATCAACCCAAACACTCGGCGACGCTGCTTTCGAATTTGCCGCCCAAGCCAGATAGATTGATTGCTATGCCAGCTTAATAGGGGTGGGTGGCAAAAACGCATCCAACGAATCAAAATCACCCGTACTCTTCCTTAAGCTAGATAGAGTGGAAGAGATCATGTAGCAGATCTATACTTGCAATTTCTGCTGACGTCATTGGCGGCGGTAATGAAAAGGTTCCCATTAAAGTGGAATCCTTCAAGAGTCCTACGCCAATGTTTTGAAGTTCTAGTTGGGGTATGTGAACGAACGGAACGCTTCCAGTTAACTGTGAAGCAGAGGCAAAGAAGGATAATTGATTAATGACTGTAATTTTACCTTTATGTGGAAAGGAAATCATTCTAAAATATGTAGAAACAATAGCAGTCATCGCATATACCCATGGCCATCCAAGTAAAATATTATAGTCAAGGGGTCCGTCAACAACCTCAACATCAATATTCATTGTTTTCCCCCCTAGTTCATCATGCAAGTTATTAATAATACCACAAGGTTTATATGTACGTCCATCAAATGCCTTCAACGTCGTTTATGATTGTGATAAGTGCGGCAAGCTAAGTGACTTCCAACAATTTAGAGACATAATGCATGTAGATGCTCCCTCATCAATAATAGTGCGATGAATAAGATGATTAAGAATATTTACTTTCATGGAGAATGCCAATTCTACTAGTAGTTGCGACACATAGCCCGTATGATTAAAGACGACAAGATTAGAATTTGTTGGATCATTTCCACCAATAACTGACAATAAACCTATTTTTGGTAAGGGAAATTTTGTAATACCTCAAGAGCAGACATAGCTGAAGGGGATTGAGCCAAATTTTCAACTATATTATAATTTTGTGCAAGTCTTGCTTTAGGACTATATGTCGATTTATGAATTACTCCCTTTGGTGGCTTGATTGTCAATTCAAGAATAGCAGTAGGCGATACTGATTTTGTAGATGGATTCATTGTTGAGGTAGTAGGTTGATCAGTGGTCGGACTGCCATAATATTATTTCGCGTCGACACCAAAATATATGTTGAAGGTTTTGTGACAGATAACATCAACACTTGCGAACTAGGAGCTGGATCCGTAGCAACCATATTTGTGGTCGGATTTGGAAATGGGTCTATCAACACAGCTGACACATGGGAAGTCTTGATGATTTTTGAGACTTCAGTGCGGTGAGGACAATCCCTAACAAAGTGTTCTTCATTACAGATTATGCATGGATAATGAGGTTTCCAAGGTCCAGACGGTTGATCGGATGATCTTTCCTACGGGTTAGAAGTTTGTTTTTTCTTTGATTTTCCTATTTTCTTACTTCCTCGTTGCTTGTCACCTTTGCCTTTATTAAATGACACGGCATTAATTTCGGAAGTAGGACCAGGATCATATGCAGTAGTGTGGTGTGTGTTTGCAGTGCCTATCAAGCCGTCTCCGGCATGAGAGTCCTTTAATTGAGGAAGAACATTCAAATTAGATCTTGGCGCATTAGGGATTTTTTCATGGAGCATGCCAGACTGAGTATAAATCAAGTCTAAATATTGGGCGAGAGCAATAACTTCCTCTTCTGTGACGACGCCACCCTTAGTCACGTCCTCAGTTATAAATGGTAACAATGACTTAATGAACCATTCAGTAAGGAGCTGATCCGGAACAAAGGTCTTAACCATTCATCGACGACGATGCCACTCATGAATATGATAAAAAATGTGAGTAGTATTAGTCTGTTTGAAATTGGTCAAGAGTTCCGTCCCAGTTTCATATCTGATGGGTAACTAGAAATGAGTCAAAAAGACAGTAGATAGGGCTGTGAAATTATCAAAAGAAGCTCTACGTAATTCAATGTACCATTTTGCAGCCGGACCTGTGAACGTATTCTGGCATTAGGGGAATTTTGAGGTCTAACATGGGCCTCCTAAGGAAATAATAAAATAATAGCTAAACCAATAAAGTAATATTTATGAATTTGCAATTCAGTTTTTGCACCAAAATCCATGTAACCATAGTTAAATTCAATTCAAAAGTTGTACCAAAATAAAACTAATAAAAAAATTGTATTGATGTGACTATAAATAAGAATGAGCTTTTCAAGAAAAAGTCATTATCATTAAACAACTAATGCATTTGTCCTTTGTACTCAAATAACTTAAAATAAAATATAAATATAAATTTATAAATTCTTAATTAATTATATACTATTAATTAAAATTTATATTATTTAAATTGTAATTAATATACTATATAAAAATAATATAATATAATATAATAAATGTATAGGGATATGCATTGTTTCTTTCAAGAGATATGAAATAAAAATAATATTATTTTATTCAAAAAGTGTGAAATGACATTTATTATGAGTACTTTACTTTGACTTTAAAAGTACTTAGAGCACTACCATGGTTAGCCATAAGTTTTTATCCACCATTGAGAATGTGACAAGTAAGTACCTTTAACTCAAGTAATGCCACCTAAACCATTAGGGATGATGTCACCTCCTAAAATGTGATTGATTCTCATAAAGTGAATTTTGATTGTAAATTTTCCTTAGGAGGCCCATTTTAAACCTCAAAATTCCCCTAATGAAAAGACATAGTCGAACAGAATCATCATTCAGGAAATTTGATTAACACCATAAATGATAAGTCATAACATGAGTTGACGGATCTTCTCCAGGGTTTCCATTGAACTTAGGGATATCCGAAGGTAATTTGTGAGGTATCACCGGCCACCAAGGAGCATAGTTGATTGGATCATTAGTTAGCCAATTTAAATATGGTAACTCTAAAGTTGCAACAAAGGGAATCTGTCTATTAAGGTCAGGTTGAGCATAGCCAAGGTAAGATGGAATTGCTTGAGTAATAGGCCTTTGAGCACCAGCATAAGGAATATGTTGCTGGTAACCTAGATAGGGGTTGTTTTGCATAGCAAACGCTTGAAGATTCCGTTGACCAAAACCTGGGTATGATACTTGTTGAAATGAAGTTTGAGGTATTTGCGCTTGTGGCTGCCGAGGGGTCTAACCACCAATGTTATAACCCAAATTAACATGACTTGAATTCAGTTGATATGTATAACTCGGTTGCAGTTGTGACATCCCATAAAATGGTAGACCATCTTGTGAATAAATAATTCCTAGAATAGGTTGTTGTAAATTAATTGAAGGATTTGGAGTCTATGGACCCAACATTTGATGGTATTGACTTGAAGGACCCTCTTGATAAAGTTGATGATGTACAACATTTTGATTCTGTAACAAGGGTATAGATGTATTAACAAGTGGTAATGAAGTGGGTGTAACAGGTTGAACCGGTTGATACGATTGTACAACCGTTTGTGGTTGAATAGGCAGAGTGGGCTGCCATTGACAAACATTCGTTTCAACATTAGATTGACCAAATTGACGGAGTACTATCATATTGGGTGACCAAAGGTTGCCCTCCAGCATGAGGAGGATAGTAAGACAGAAAATATTGCTCTCCAAATGCTGGGAGTCTAGTTGATATGGTACTTGAAGGAATAGACCCAGATGGACCAGCTTGATATTGCCCTGATGATGTGTATAATGAATCAAGTCATTCAGTACTTATGATAGGATTACCAGTTAAAATACTAAATGATGACATTGGTAAAGTCCATGGATTTGAAGTTGCACCAAAGAAAATTCCAGATAATGATTTGTAACTTGATGGGACCATAGGGACACCATGAAAATATGACTTTGGTGAAGTAGTAAACATCGACGGGGTAGCTAGGGCGGGAGCTGATGTAATTGGAACAGATGGTCCAACCGAAGATGTTGGTTCAAGCATGGTTACTTGACCAAATGTATACCCTTTTGAATCGACGAGAATTTGAAAAGGAGGAATATCAACAAAAGAAGAGGTTGTCGATTGAGAAAAAGACTCATACAGGTAAAGTTCCTCCCCAAAATGTGTTAGAGTTAAAGGTTTAATGTGTTGTGGGGTTTCTTCAATCGCAATTAAACCAGGTGGAATAATTTCACCGTCAGGCCCAAAGTATATTTCAGGTGGTTGACTATGTGATATGGGAGATTCAATAGCTACAGAACTTTGTGGGATGACCAAGGTAGGAACAACTTCTGGTTGTTCGACTTCAGGATTCAGATGTTTTGGAAAAGAAGAGACAGGATCTGGATCAATTTGTGGTTGAACAACGTCGGGTCCAGTAGGTATGGTATCACTGATTGGATGGATCGTGACCATGGGTAGCTTTGAAGACTCTGTTTCGACAATAGTAGACGAACCGAGATGTGTAGAAACAACTGAGCTAACTCTGGTTTATGGGAAAATGATGTTTCACCAGAGGTACGAATTGTACTTGATTCGACAGATCGTGATCGCCTTCGCGTACTAGAAGTAAATTCTATTAGTAAATGTGGTTTTAAAGCTAATCTACACAAATGACGGGGAAAAGGATTTTGTTCTTCCATGATTACTAATTAATTTTAACCAAAAACAAATAAACAAAATAAAATGGTAATGCTAGGCAAAAGGGTTTACCAAGAAACTGTGAACTGCAGAATACCTCCTGGCGAACCAAGAAGTACGAGCAAGAAATTTCCCTGAATGTTGTTTTCAGTGTATCACAATTTACAAGGCGGCCGACTCGGTTCACTATGGATGGATAGCACCTGAAAATTGTCCTCCCAATTATACGTGAAGGTACGTGGAGGCCCAAGTCCGTATTAGCATTGTCTGATGTGAAACCGCACAGTGAGAGCACCCCTTTATACTTATCGTACTGTAACACCACCCGATATACCTGAAAGTACATGGACGAGCTACGATATACTTACGTATGTGGAGTGAGGTATCACACTCGGAATGTATCACAGAGAATTTAACGACAGCTGCTATGTTTTACGACACCATAACACGTCTCTAGACTAGACCTTCTAAATGTTATCGTTATGGTTCCAATGCTTTGTTAGGTAAATTGAGATTAATTTTATGTCGATCTTGCTTAGAATTTTCCTTTCAAAGGTTCACCGCGATGATGTATTGGAAAATTCCTAAAATGCAACTAAAAATGATAAGCAATCTTTCACTTTCAATTTCTTCAATGAAAAGCCTATCTACCAAGGGAAGAGAGGAAATAATTTGTGAGCAAACAAATCAATGGTCACAAACTAAATTCAGATTTCCTAATGTTCCTTTTTGCAAAAAACACAAAAATCCTACATGAAAATGCAAGTTTTTATTTTCAGTTTCCTTAATGTTATGAATGCAGAAAAGAAACTAGGTGCACTAAATCAACAATTCAAATGCCTTTTACTTTCGAGAAATGAAGAATACAAACAACAATTTCTCTTTTGAAGGAAAAATGAGGATTTCAACAACAATTTCACCTATCAAGGAAATAAAGATTTTATGACAATTTCCTATTTCGAAAGCAAATGATTCTTAATGCGACCATAAAAATACTTTGAAATCAAATTGTCAATGATAAAGAAAAACTTTTTAAACAAACATTGAACGAATTTTCAGTCAAAGGAGGAAGAAGTATATAGAGTTACTGGTCAATATGAGGATCAAACTTTTCAAAACACAACAAAAAATAAATTGAAGCAAATTGCAAAGGAAAATTCAAAGGAATGGGTGGTTTCAGGAGTCAACGTAGTCTCCAGGGGGAGACAGTGCTCTGCAACGCAAGCCTGAAAGGGAGACAATGCTATGCAAAGCACTGTGTCCTGTCTAAGGGTGCGTTGGGCGCAGTGTATAAGGAAAAATACTACTGTTTAACTCACTGTCTTTGCAAATTTGGCTTTGAAAAAGTTGAATCTTTGTGTGTAACAACTACTGGGTGGATAAACAAAGAAAATTAGAGGCTAAGTCACCAGGATCTAAGAGAAATCGATCCCTAGCGGAGTCGCCAATTTGTTGGGAAAAAATTGTGAATTATGGATAAAACACGCTTCCCTAGACAAATGACAGCCTAGAACAACAGATTAAAGACTATACGACTAGATTTCCTAACTCAGAACAGACACACAGAAAGGATTAGAGGCTTACTTGTAATCCAAGCGCTTCTAAATGGCTCCTTCTATCGCTTCCGTTGTAGCTTCAAATTCAAGCGGTTTGTAGGCAAAATGCTTCTTGAAAGAAAGAACACTAAAACAGTAGAAGATAGCAATAATACAGATGTCTGTTCAAGTTAGTTAGCTAAATCAGTAAAGCATAAACAATATACATCAACTAAGATCTTGCAATATGGAAAATCAAAGCCAATACATATGCATATAGGGAAACGTAAGTTGTATTATTTATTGATGATAGAAGGAGAGGTTACAACCAAATGACTAATTTGAAGTGACCCTTCCAGAAACGATCCTCAGCCCCATCACAGTATAAATCTCTCCAGTAGCTGTTACACAAATCTAACTCTCAATTGAAAATCCTCCAGCATTTCTCTACCCAAATTCTTCCTTTTCAAACACTCAGACCTATGCTCAATTTATAGATGAACTGAAGGTAGTTTTGCAATGAATGACTTTCCAATAATAGGTAAGACATGTTCCCAGTCATGTAGATGTCAAATGGACACTTGGATTCAAAGCTTGACTCATGTGAACTCTTCTAGAAGGCACTGGCCAAGTGGAGATTCTGGAACAATGAGAATTTCTCTCCCAATGTGACCAACACACCCATAGATGTCGGGAAGTGCTTTGCAAAGTAGCCTTGCATGGGGCTACCTGCATATGCAATGCACTTAGTCCCCTTAGAGGCAGCGTTGATGAGCTCTCATATGCTATATAATAAACTTCAAACCTTGGAAACCTTTGCTTGATGAAAGTCATGCTTCATTTGTCTTGTTCTTGCCTTAGGGCATGTAGCAACTTGAAATGATAGGGAATGATAGACCCTTAGTCATTGGTCCTCGAGATGATGCCTAGTTAACCAAGTCATTGGGAATGATGCCCAAATTGACCTATAACAGGGTTTTTCTGAGGACATTTTTCCGAAAAATTTATGTGTCACTTTGTCATATGAGTGTGCTATTTAGTAAATGATCTATATGTGTAGGCTGTTAATTATATTTACTTCGTTGTTAATTCTGAATATTCACATTAATAAATTGTATGTTTAATCAAGTATGAGAAGTAAATCGATATTTAACAGTAGGGTTTCCTAGATTAAGAAATCCTCACATGGTATTAGAGCCTTGCATATCAAGTTGAATCTCTAGAAAAACTAGCTGAAGAAATTTTTGTTGCAGAGAGTAGTTGAAGCAACAGAAATCTGGAGAGGGCAGCATAGCATTAGGAGGATGCAGTCCCAGCAGAGGCTACACAGGGGTTGACACAGTCCTAGCTCGATGACGCAGATACAATGCAGTGCCTTCCAGATGAACATAGGAGCAGTCTGCGCTGCGTAGTTAATACTCTGAGCCAGTCTGCTCACGTAGAGGCCAACCAGAGGGATGCAGTCGAGTTTTGAGTTGCCGTACAAAATTTTCGTGGTTCAAAAGCAGGGCTTCAGATCTTCAACAATTGTTGGTGTGGTGGAGATTCCGCCGGCGTAGAATCGTGCCTAGCTAAATTGACGAAGAGCAGGAGGAGGACAATTTCTCAACAGATCTACACCAAATAGATCTGAGATTCGATGAGTGTTGAAGATGCCAACAAGAAACAGTGAAGGAGGCATCCTGAAACATCTTTCCTGATCCTAGTTGGAAAGTGATCACCAAAAACTAGGTGGGGGCCACACAGGTAATTTTTGTCGCGAAGTCTATTTTTAGACATATGGATCATGGTCTATGAGTTGCGAGATGCTATTTGTGGATGGTTGGTCAAGTCGGAAAAAATAGATGGACCTCTATTTTTAGACATACTGGGCAGAGTCTATTTTTAGACTGCCAGTCTAAAAATAGTTCAGTCGAATATTATTAGCTCTTAATAATATTTGGACTATAAACATTATCTTATCCTCTTGCAGCACTTCAGTTCGAGCTACGGATGTGGCACATGCAGCTGACAGAAGGAATTACGCTATTCGTAGGGTTTAGTTGAGCTATTGCATGGTTGACTTCAGTTAGAACTCATGTGGCAGAGTTTGGTGGAGTTGATGAGATACTTGATGGAGTTGTGTTCGGTTTAACTTAGTTAAACTAGTTGTATTTAGTCTAACTGATAAATACACTAGTGATGAGTGGTGTGAATTAATTATTAATTAATTCACTAATTATTAACTCATAAATCAACTAAAGAATACATCAGTTAACTGCAATGCATGGACAGTTCAGTGGAGACCAGTGTTAGAGGTGGGTGAAAGGGTGAGTCTACTATCGGTTGTGACTATAGCTGTGCATGAGATTTGCACACACATTGATTGAGATTGCCAATGAGGATTGCGCAGTACAAGCCAGTGGGATTCGAACTTGGATCTCATCATTATTTATCTTGGATTGCGCAGTAGAGGCAGGCAGACAGGTGGAGCAGATTGGAGCATGGGATGTGCATGATCTGAGCTTGTTTTGTGTGTAGCATGTGAGATAGTGTTGAGAGCTTGTGAGGAGTTTGTGCTATGTATTGTTACATGTTCTTTAT
Source organism: Pinus albicaulis (assembly GCA_034641835.2). NCBI lineage: Eukaryota > Viridiplantae > Streptophyta > Pinopsida > Pinales > Pinaceae > Pinus > Pinus albicaulis. Next base: position 244,238 of record JAXQQM020090678.1, read on the forward strand.
CATTATAATATACAGATAGTTGGGGGTTTTCAGCTGTAAGCTTTCCTCATTACATACTGTGTTGATATGTGTGATTGATTAATGTTTCAATGTGCGCATGCGATTGTTTTTAATTCCACAAATTGATGATCAATGGTAGAAGAGGTTATGTATTATGCATGAAGCTAAAATAGTGTGTAATCAGGATAATCTCGGTGAATAAGTGATCTATTATTCAAATTTCTACAATGAGGAGGGTGATCGTAAAGAAAAAATAAATTTTATTATTAATATTTTTTAAATTAAAGGAGTCAGCTTGCTAAGATGAAGAGACCTTGGTAGATAGTGACTAGATATCTCTTTCAGTTCACTATCCAAGATGAAGAGCTTTAGATATTTCTTCTCAAGATATAGAGCCCTTGAAAGAAAGATTTTTTTTTTTAAACGTCCACGAAGCTAAACTTAGCATATGGGATATTGTTTCTCCATCTTGTTTTTGTATTCGGCAATTTTCCTATGGAGTCTTACAATAAACGCTCCCAGCTTCTCGAAAAACTCATCGCTAAATAGATTATCCCAAGAGCTACCTGTCATAATATCTGCATAATTTTCTCTTCTATCTTTGAAGGCCTCACGTTCTAAAATGAAATGCTTTTCTGTTTCTACTTTTCTGAAAGAGAAAAAAATACATACTCTTTCCTCCCACATTTCTTTTGGCCTTTTCCAGTGCCTATTTCACAACGGAATTGATGATAATTAGTCCTTAATTGAGCGATAATAATTTTGGATCTCCAAGAAATATTTACCCCTGTGTACGCTTTTTTTTATGATTATGAGTGGGGTTTAACTCTTCAATGTAGTACTTCTTCTTTCTCCCAAGTATGTTTTTGGAACTTATCTATGAGGAGTTTTTATCTCTTTACTGTTTGTGGGACACATGCTCAAGCAAATACCCCATTTACTAAACCATTTGTTATTTTTCCGCATCCAAGTCTTCTTTCTTTTGCACAATATGTCATTAAACATAACCTTAGGCCATCTACCCTCTTCCATTTGCTCATTTTTTTTGAAATACCTTATGAATTATACCAAGGGAGGAGGTTCAACCTTGGGATCCTGCTCATATAGTTGTCTTGCATAGTCGAACGATTTAGAAGTTGTAATGTTTGTTTGTTTTTTTTTTCTCCAGTTTGCACCATTTTCAGTTGGAGCTCCTTCCAGAATAATTTGGGGTTATTTTTCCCAAGGAATATTAGTTCTTCTCTCCTCTAAACCGTGAAATCAACCTTTTTCTTCCTTAATATCTGCTTGTAGGATTTGAGATTTATGTTATCCTGGTGTGATTCCTTCCACATTCTCCTTTCGTTTTTGCAGTCCTCATCAAACCAAGCATTAACCAGAAATTAATTTGTTTCAGACTTCTCAGTTTTTTCTCTTTTGCACTCTGCAAGTGCGCTTTGAATTAAGTGTGTTAATTCATGACTATGAAGGCCATGAAATGAGATTTCCTTCTTCTTGAAGAGCCTCTCTAGCGTTATTTTGAAGGTATTACAATTTTCTAGAGTCAAAAGAATTCAGCCCTTTGGGGGATTTTGTTGAACACACTGAGTTTTTTACCCTAATTGCTTCTTTTTGGTCCAAGAGAAACTTAAATAAATTGGCCTCTGTTATGATTTTAAGTTCCATATTTGATCTCCAATCAAGACTTCCTCCATTTTCTCACACAAACTATGTGATCAAATTACATAATCTACTACACTTGCTCAATTGTGAGTATTGCAAGTGAAATTATCAGACTTTTCCCATCTATTCAAACCATTACAAATGACTAAATCAAAAGCCCCACATAGCGTAAGCAATTTTTTACCAAAGGGATTTCAACCTTTATCCTCTGAAATTCTTTTTCACTCATGATTACTCTCTTTTGTAAGCGAGATACGGTCAAAGTCTTCTTTACAATCTAGTCACAGTCAGAGTCTTTTGAAATTTGGTTTTTATTTTATTTTTTTAATTAGAATCTAGTGATATGTTTTTATTAAATTAAAATTGACTAAAAATTAAATTATAGTGTTTCAATAGTTAAATTATATTTTCAAATGTGTAAAATTTATTATCTTTATGTCATATGAATTTGATAATTAAATTTTTTCTTTCAAATTTTAATCCAATTTCAAATGAAATAAAAATATAAAAAAAAACACTCAGTTGAGATTTTATGAATTTAAGATATGGCTACTTAACCATAACAATTAGATTAAAAAACTTTTTTTTTTCAATTTTTAATCCAAGCTCAAATGAGATAAGAATCTAAAAAAAAATTCCCCGTTGAGATTTTAAGAATTTAAGATATGGCTACTTAAACATAACAATTAGATAAAAAAAACAATTGCCTGACACTATAACATGTACATACGCATATAACAAGACAATAATTCTCCAATATATCCTGAAATATAGACTTATCTATCATTGGCTCTTCTTAAGCTTACTTCTCTATTATCGTCGCCTATATTAAATATTTAGGCAGGAGCTACAGTTTTAAAGGAATTTATTTTTAAGATATTAATATTTTTCTTTATAAGATGTCATGTGGTGTTTGGATTATAGTTTTAGTAATTTTGAATTTAAGAAAATAGAATAATTTCAAATCTAAGGTTAAATTTAAATGGTTTATGCTTTTATGATTTCATAAGAAAATGATATAGTTGGGTTCATATATATGGTTGAGCTTTCACAAGATAAAACTATGGTTCCTTCAAAGGATTATATGGTCCTTACAAAAAGGAAGCACAATTGTAATTTCTCTAGAACATGTCTAAACCAATGTGCCTTATTTCTATTTTAGTTCTAACTCTAAATGCTTAACTTGATGTGTATATTTCATCTCTTTAATTTAAATATTTTTAAAATTATACAGCCACATGTGCTTCCATGTCATTTTTTTGTAGGTTTTACATGCCTAATGTCAAACACTTGTATTTGCATGTCTTCTGTCTCATTGTCATGTGATATGTAGATAAAAACTTTACACTTGGGAAATATACATTACAAATCAAATTTTAAGACATCAATGTTTATAAAACAGGTTCTATTTTTAAATCAATAGGGTGTTTGAATTTATCAATCATTATAGGGTTTGAATTTTTTAAATTGATAAAAAGAGAACACGTAATAGGAATTAATGAGTGGTCCATTTTAGGACCAAACATAATTAATTAAAAGATATAAAGGATTGTTATTGCACATGCGCTTGTAGTCTAATGGTGTTGTGTGAACAAAATAAAGCCCTACCAAAAAAATAATAAACTGCAGTTACAATTTCTAATTACACACATAAATACAAAATCCAAGAGTAGATATATGTCTGTGGCTGAGCATCTCTATTTATACAAAACATATTCCATTTAAGACATAACCTCTTCGGACCATCATTTATGTACTTTGCATAATTGATTCTTCTCAACCCCTCATAACGCAACAGGTGAGTCTCGATACTAAACCATCTTATGGAACTGCCACCATCTATTGAATCCACGACTCTCCGCAACCTTCACCAGTTATATAGGATAACATTTTGGGTACAAAACGTCTTCAACAGGTAATTCTACAACTTGACCTTATAAAATAACCTGAACTAATGCTCCCGAAGGACGACGGGTCACACCATATTAACCCTATTAAGAACTGCCTATGACTAACACTCTTAGAGCACGATGGGTCACATTGGTATGTTCAATAGTTGCCCTGTTCTTTGTGGTTATTCATGATTTAATTTTCTTTTTTTTTTTAACACAAAAATAAACTTATAAATTAAATAAAAAACTAACAATAACAAATATAGAAAACACACATCACAATAATAAATGAATCTTTGGTATATTTTTTTGATATGGTCATCACTAGCACTCATATCTACTTTTCAATTTTTTCTCTTTTGCACTATGTAAGTGCGCTTTGAATTAAGTGTGTTAATTCGTGACATGAAATGAGATTTACTCCTCCTCGAAGAGCCTCTCTAGCATTATTTTGAAGATATTAAAATTTTCTGGAATCAAAATAATTCTTCCCTTTAGGGGATATTGTTGAACACTCTAAGTGTTTGACCCTAATTTCTTTTTTTCGGTCCAAGAGAAACTTAAATAAATTGGATTGTGATCTGATTTTAAGTCCCAAATTTGATCTCCAATCAAGACTTCCTCCATTTTCTCACACAAACTATGCGAGCAAATTAGATAATCTACTACACTTGCTCAATTGTAAGTATTGCAAGTGAAATTACCAGACTTTCCCATCTAGTCAAACCATTACAAATGACTGAATCAAAAGCCCCACATAGCGTAAGAAATTGTTCACCAAAGAGATTGCAGCCTTTATCCTTTGAAATTCTTTCTCACTGATGATTACTCTCTTCTGTAAGCGAGATAGGGTCACAATCTTCTTTACAACAAAGAATGCTAGCTTTCTCACTTGCAGTCCTAGCATTGAAATCCCACACTATAAAGACTTCACCTTGTTGTGAATCACTATCAACAGTGGTAATAGTGAGCTTTTTGTTCATCATGAAGAGTGAACAAAAAGAAATATCGAGTCACTATCAAAGGCTCTTCTTCTTGGCAAGCTGGCTCCTCTAACAAAAGCAATATCCAAGATATTGCTTTTTGTTCATCGTGAATAGTGAATAGAGAGTCCTGCATAGAGTTTCCATGTGACACAATGAAGGGAGAACGACAGTCATTCAGCGAAATCAAGTCATCAATCACATGCATCGAATATCCGGTCTTTGTAGTCAATAGGCGCAAACTCTGAACCATAGTTACCAAATTCAGCCGTACTACCGAAAAAAATTCGAAAAATCGACAGTTCGATTCAGTTCCCCAATTAATAAGCGGATTCCAAGTTCGGTACGATGCAGGGATATGAGGTTCATGGATGGAGTGAACATCGCGGTTTTCTAATCATAATTTTAAATTCAGACATTACATTAATTTTTTTGAAACCCCTTTCAAATCCGAGAAACGGTATACGACTACTAATAAATTAATGATAATGTTGTTTTATTTATTTTTAATGCAATAAGAATTTGTAAATGAATGATAATGTTGTTTTATATATTTTCAATGCAATAAGACTTTGTGTATTAAATTTATAATCAGATTTTTATTGAAACAACTTGATTTTTATGCAATAAGATTTTGTACATAACCAAGTTTTTAATGAGACATGAAATTTATAGACGGGTTTTTAATAAGATATGTAGAAATCTATTACTTAATGAAGTAAAAATTAATTATGTATTTAAAAAGAATAAAATAAAAGTGTTAGATGTAATTTATAAATTTATAATTTGTAAGTTTATTAAATTTAATCAAAAATATTTTATTAAAGAGAAAAAATTCTTGAATTATTTTTGTAAATGAAAAAATTTCATAATTTTTTTTCATGGTGGATTTTGACGATTGAGATTTTGAGTAACTATAAAACTACAAAGCTTAACATTTTGTATTATACAAAATAATGGATGTTGTTACTATATGTTATAAATTAGAGTTTGGTTTGGGTTGCTCAATAAGTGATTAGCAATTGAGAATACAAGTGTATATTTTGAACGAATGTTTGTGCATAATAATATATGAATTCATTCCAGACATAAAATGTTTGGTAATGTGAAATTTATATAGTCATTTTAATGTGAAATTTGTATGGAAATTTACTTTATATTGAATATTATATAATTTATAATGTAGTTGGGTTCTTAAAACTTACTATTCTAAATCTAAAACTAAGTGATTTGGTTCAATATATAATTTAATTTGTAACATTTATGATCAAAAATGATTTTAAATAATTTTTGAAGTTTTCAATGTTATAATTAATTGGCCATTTCAATGATTTAAAATATTGAAAAAATAATATATTTAAATATTTGTAAAAGATATACTTCCAATTTTTTTCCTGTTAAGTGATAAGTGATCGAATTCAAATCGGATTCGAATTCGAACGTGATAGCTATGGTGCTGAATTTGAATCTATGCTGAAAACTGTGCGAACAATCTCCAGCCCTTGATAGTGATTGGATATTGCTTTATGTTCACCCAAAAATCCGTGGTCAATCAAACACATTGAATATCCGGCCTATGAAGTCAATAGGTGGAGGGCGAACAATCTCCAGTACATGATAGTATGTTCACCCAAAAATTCTTGTCATTGCAACATAATTCAAATGCTACCGGCCACATTCATGACGACCTGATAGTATGTTCACCCAAAAATTCTTGTCATTGGAACATAATTCAAACGCTACCCACATTCATGACGTCGTAAGTTATCGACATGGAATGAAAATTTTCGTAATATGTATATGTATGCCTGGCTCTTGTTGGATATGTAACTGTGAAAGATTGTTATTTTTTCAACTGAAAAGAAACCGAGTGCGTTACCGACATGGAATGAAAATTTTCATAATATGTATATGTATGTCTGACCCCGATATCGCTTCTAAAATTTTCAGAAATGCCTGCTGAAGTTATAATTTTGACTTTTACCTCTTGATGCAGCCTATGCATAGCTGCTCTCAAATGCCTGGGAACCCCGAGTTCCTCCATTTTGTGGCAAATCTTATCCCTAGGAACCTTGTCAAAGGCTCTTTTGAAATCAAGAAGGCAACAAAAAACTTCTTCCTTTTTTTCCCAAACTCTTTCAATGATGTGTCTTAAAGTTATACAATGATCAACTATGAAATGTTTAGGTTTAAAACCTGCTTTCCCTTTAGCGCGTTTATCTCTTTCTTCTTCCCACTTGCTGATTTTATTTTCTAACATGCTTCCAAATAACTTTGCAAACAAGGGGTTTATCATTATGGTCCTATAATTGGAGAGATTATTGACGTCACCACTCTTGAAAAGAGGTATTGCCATACTAGTTGTCTAATCTGTGGGGAACCCCTGTTGTATGATGTTGTTGAAAAGTTTTGTGATGTGAGGTGCAAGAATTTTTAAGCCCCACTTTAGATACTCAGCTAGTCTTTCGCTTTTCCAACACCTAACTTCTTGATACCCATCTCTACCTCTTGTACTGTGATGAGTTTTGTGTCTGCGTTGACCAAGGGAGGAGGGTCAACCTTGGGATCTTGATCATAAAGTTTTCTTGTAGAGTTGAACGATTTAGAAGTTGTAATGTTTTTTTTTTTTTTTCAATTTGCACCATTTTCGATTGGAGCTCCTTCTAGAATAATTTGGAGTTATTTTTCCCAAGGAAGGTTAGTTCTTCTCTCCTCGAAACCATGAAATCAGCTTTTTTCTTTCTTAATATATGCTTGTAGGCTTTGATCTTTATCATATCCTTGTCTGATTCCTTCCACATTCTCCTTGCCTTTTTGCATTCCTTGTCAAACCAAGCATTAACCAGAAAGTAATTTGTTTCAGACTTTTCAAATTTTTCTCTTTTGCACTATGTAAGTGTGCTTTGAATTGAGTGTGTTAATTTGTGACTATGAAGACCATGAAATGAGATTTAATCCTTCTCCAAGAGCCTCTCTAGCATTATTTTGAAGGTATTAAAATTTTATGGAGTCAAAATAATTCTTCCCTTTGGGGGATATTGTTGGACATGCTAAGTTTTTTACCCTAATTGCTTCTTTTCGGTCCAAGAGAAACTTAAATAAATTGGCTTGTGATCTGATTTTAAGTCCCAAATTTGATCTCCAATCAAGACTTCCTCCATTTTCTCACGCAAACTATGTGAGAAAATTACATAATCTACTACACTTGATCAATTATAAGTAAAATTACCGGACTTTCCTATCCAGTCAAACCATTACAAATGACTGAATCGAAAGCCCCACATAGCATAATAAATTGTTCACCAAAGAGATTACAGCGTTTATCCTTTGAAATTTTTTCTCACTGATGATTATGCTCTTCTATAAGCGAGATAGGATCGCAATATTCTTTACAACAATAGTGAACAGAAAGCAATATCGAGTCACTATCAAAGGCCCTTCTTCTTGGCAAGCCGGCTCCTCTAACAAAAGCAATATCTAGGATATTGCTTTTCGTTCATCGTGAATAGTGAATGGAGAGTCCTGCATAGAGTTGCCATGTGACACAATGAAGGGAGAACGACAGTCATTGAGCGAAATCAAGTTGTCAATCACATGCATCGAATAGCCGATCTTTGAAGTCAATAGGCGCAAACTGCGAACCATAGTTACCAAATTCAGCTGTACTATCGAAAAAAAGTTCGAAAAATCGACAGTTCGATTCGGTTTGCTGATTAATACGCGGATTCCAAGTTCGGTACGATGCAGGGATATGAGGTTCACGGAGTGAGTGAACATCACGGTTTTCTAATCATAATTTTAAATTCGGACATTGAATTAATTTTTTAGAAACCCCTTCTGAATCCGAGAAACGGTATATGACTACTAATAAATTAATGATAATGTTGTTTTATTTATTTTTAATGCAACAAGAACTTGTAAATGAATGATAATGTTGTTTTATTTATTTTTAATGCAATAAGACTTTGTGTATTAAATTTATAATCAGCTTTTTAATGAAACAACTTGATTTTTATGCAATAAGATTTTGTACATAACCAAGTTTTTAATGAGAGCTGAAATTTTTAGACGGGTTTTTAATAAGATATGTAGAAATCTATTACTTAATGAAGTAAAAAAATAATTATGCATTTAAAAAGAATAAAAATAAAAGTGTAGATGTAATTTATAAATTTATAATTTGTAAGTTTATTAAATTTAATCAAAAATATTTTAGTAAAGAGAAAAAATTCTTGAATTATTTTTGTAAATGAAAAAATTTCATAATTTTTTTTCATGGTGGATTTTGACGATTGAGATTTTGAGTAACTATAAAACTACAAAGCTTAACATTTTGTATTATACAAAATAATGGATGTTGTTACTATATGTTATAAATTAGAGTTTGATTTGGGTAGCTTAATGAGTGATTAGCAATTGAGAATAAAAGTGTATATTTTGAAAGAATGTTTGAACATAATATATGACTTCATTCCAAACATAAAATGCCTATTAATGTGAAATTTATATAGTCGTTCTAATGTGGAATTTTTATGGAAATTTACTTTATAGTGAGATTATATAATTTATAATGTAGTTGGGTTCTTAAAACTTGCTATCTTACTTGCTATTCTATATCTAAACTAAGTAATTTGGTTCAATATATAATTTAATTAAACTAAATAATTTGGTTCAATACATAATTTAATTTGTAACATTTATGATAAAAATGATTTTAAAGAGTTTTTTAGATTTTCAAAGTTATAATTAGACATTTCAATCATATAACATATTAGAAAAATAATATATTTTTAAATATTTATAAGAAGTATATTACTTTATGTTCACCCAAAAATTCGTGGTCCATCACACGCATCGAATATCCGGTCTATGAAGTCAATAGGCGCAGGGCCAACAATCTCCAGTGTTGGATAGTGTGTTCACCCAAACTGTTTGTGGTTAAGCTGATTCACTTTATCCGGACATTCAAGGGCTCTTCTTCTTGGCAAGCCCAGTCCTCTAACAAAAATGGTATGACAAAAAAATTATGCAGAGTAGGTTCACCCAAACTGTTTGCGGTTAAGCTGATTCACTTTATCTGCACATTCAAGGGTTCTTCTTTTTGGCAAGCCCAGTCCTCTAACGAAAATGGTATGACAAAAAAATTATGCAGAGTATGTTCACCCAAACTGTTTGTGGTTAAGCTGATTCACTTTATCTGGACATTCAAGGGCTCTCCTTCTTGGCAAGCCCAGTCCTCTAACGAAAATGGTATGACAAAAAAAATTATGCACAGTATGTTCACCCAAACTGTTTGTGGTTAAGCTGATTCACTTTATCTAGACATTCAAGGGTTCTTCTTCTTGGCAAGCCCAGTCCTCTAACGAAAATTGTATGACAAAAAAATTATGCACAGTATGTTCACCCAAACTGTTTGCAGTTAAGTTGATTCACTTTATCTGGACATTCAGGGGCTCTTGTTCTTGACCAAAATTAAGTCATAAATCATACTCGTCAAATATGAAGTCAATAGGGGCAAAGTGGGCGAACAATCAATAATGGCTGGATATTGGTTTCTGTTCACTAATTGTTGGCATGCTTTATTTTCAACCAGCCCTTGATAGTGACTGGATATTGGTTTTTGTTCACTTATTGTTGGCATGTTTTATTTTCACCCAAAGATTCTATTCTAATTCTTGTTATGCTTTTTTGTTCGCCAGTCTAATGCGACTTTTCGGAGATTCCGATCACCCGAAAAGCGCATTATTCCAGCATCGGAGATGTGGGGCCCGGGAGCCGTTACTCTGCTGGTCGGCGCGACGTCCCAGCTCCGTTACTCCTCCGCTAGCCCTCTCTGTTACCCCGTCCATCTACCCACATGGCTGCATGCATTAATGGCGCTGCCAACCCCGCCAGAATGCCCAGCTCCCACTGCTCGCGAAATTGATTTTGAAATGCGATTTCGAAATTTCTGAAACATTCTCTGAAGCCTAGAGCACGAACAGAACAACAGCCTGAACAACAGAACAACAGCCTGAGACCTGTCAACAATCGCTGCCTAGGTACTTGATCTGCCTATATTGACTTTCTTCCAGGTACTTTGCTTACTAGGGGAGAGGCTTCTATTGTTGTGTAAGGACCAGTAGTAGTTATAGTACTGGTCCCACACATCCATCAAACAAGAATGACAAACTCACTAAAATATGCACATAAATATTTGATAATATGCACATAAATATTTGATAATAAGTTATATAAGTTATATAAATATGTCCAAAATGGGCCCAGTTTTTTACTAGACCAACAACTGTCATACACCAAGTCTAACATCACAAGTTGACAAGACCTATTGTCTCAAGTACCTCCAATTTTGAATTACCAACTAAGGCAAAATGCACTACAAAAAATTACAATGCTACCCATCCAAAAGTACAGTTATCCCATCAATCAGTCACCCACTGATTTTGCATTGGGGCAATAGATCTCATTGCTGAGTAAAACCTGGACAAAGACTGGGTAACACATGCACAAGGACTGAGTACCACCTGCACAAAAATAGATGGAATCTCTGTTAGCCATATGTACATGTTTGTTTAACCATTCAGCCTATTGAAGACATTAAATGACACCATTCAATTCAGGAAATAGTTCACCCAACCTTTCATTTCAAGAATTAAACACAACATCCCTGGAATTACAGGAATTAAATTCAGGAAAGCACAAGGATTAACCATGAAAGCTTTTCAACCATTGGATCATGTACAAATCAATCCACAACACATAATTAAATTTGGGAGATGGCAATCCATGCCAATCTTCCCTACCAATTAAATTCTAGATCATAAAACTATAAAAAATCAACTCTTACTACATTTGAGGCATTCATTATACTCTTAAACTACTGCTGAAATACATTCAGAGTTTTCAGACAGTGTTCCATTCATTTTGCAGACATACAGTTTTCAGAAAGTGAGTTTCCATTTTATAGACATACAATCCTTGATCCAGGTGGATATTCGTGGTCACCCGCCTATTCCACTTGGGGCTCCACAATTGTCTATTTCAGTTTTTCAGTTTCGGCACAGTTTACTATTTTTAGCAGTTTTTCGGGTCCTAAACTTCCGGAGCCGTTTTGAGGCCCTAAACGACGTTTTTTGGGAAAACGGAGGGCAACATGGGTCCATGGACCGATGTTGCCCGTTTCAAATTTGTAGTCCTCGGATAGATCTTTCTAACGAGGTATGGTACGCGTCAAACGGAGATCGTATGCCAAAGTTACGCCCCTGGGAAGTTGAAACACCAATTTACCCAAACGGGGCCCATAGTTTTGGCGCTTCATCTCCTAGGGTTAGGGTTTTGGCTGTTTAGGATTTCCCGTTGTTTCTAAATGATAAATAGGCCCTCGAGCCTCATTGTAACTCAGTTCAGAGGCCTGTAGCCGCCACATCTCTTCTCAGAGATAGCTACCAGCGCCCTAGCTAGTTTTATTTCCATTCTGTTTGTAAGCAAATTTCAGTTCTTTGATATTAATGAAATGAAGTGTTATTTCCGCTGCATCTCTGTATTTATGGTTATATGTTTATTATGTTGCGTTCCTGCATAAATCTGGATCAGTGGTATCAGAGCGGTCTGCTTTTTCTCGATCCTTCTTTGCATGTCCCCAACGAGGTCGGGGTATAAGGAGCTAGGGCTTGATCTGGTGGAACCTTTGCAAGATAAGCCTCGCAAACCTCGACGGACGCCCATGGGGGATGAAAAGAAAGATGAGGGAGCAGGAGATCCTATCAAAATATTGCTCGAGGAGGCCCTCGAAAAACAAAGGAACGTGATGATGGATAACTTTGTTCGGATCCTTCAATGGCTGCCCACCGGCGGCGCATCTGCATCCAGCAGCCACTCTGGAGGTGCGACTCCTTTTAAGGTACAAGTAAATTTTGACATTCCCATATTTGAGGGTCAAATAGACGCAAATGCCGTAGATAGATGGTTGAATCTATTAGAAGGATATTTCTCTGTTCATGACTTTTCAGACCGGGAGAAGATTATTTTTGCACTCCTCAAAGCTACCCCCCATGTTAAGGACTGGTGGGAAACCTACTATGAGAACAAGGACCAGACAGAACCCTCTCTGTTCTCGGCTGTACCAACTTGGAATTCTTTCCGAGACGCCGTCAAGGAACAGTACTATCCCGTTGGGAGCTATGAGGACAAGTACATACAATGGACCACGGTGCGACAACAAAGGGATCAAGATGTGCACGAGCTGACGAATCTGTTCCATACCCTGCGCACAAAGTTGGGTATCAAAGATTCAGAGAAACATTTGGTGCTAAAGTATCGCAGTTGTCTGCACAGATACATTCGGGAGGAAATGGAGTTCCTCGACATCTCCTCGCTTGGTACGGCATACCGGTATGCTGCCAAGATTGAGCAGAAATTCAAACAGAAGAAGCGAGACTTTGGATCTGCGAATCAAAAGCAAGGAAAAGGTGCTTCCAAACCGCGGAACAAAGGACAGAGCCAAGGCATGGCGGCTAAAGACAACCCACCAAAGCCACAAGAAAAGAACAACACCGTAAAGCCAAAGAAGGACACGGGAAAGTGGTGTGAGTTCCATAAGAGCTCCACTCACAACACAAGTGAATGTCGGGCCAAGCAGTCGCTAGTGGCCGAGATGAGGGCTTCTGAGTCAGATGCATGCTCTGACTCCGAATCAGAACCTGAAAAGGCGAATGAAAAAGGGAAACAGATTATTGATGCGGAGCCCAATGCCACTGTTGCCACTACAAAGATCCAAAAGGAGGAACCGGAAGATCCAGAGGAGGAGGAACGTCTCTTCCACTCCCAGATGTGGGTAAAGGGCTCCCCGGTACAGTTCATTGTCGACAATGGGAGCCAAAAGAACCTCATTTCAGCAGACGCCGTGAAGCGGTTGGGCTTGCCGACCACGGCTCACCCACATCCATACACCATCGGGTGGCTTCACCAAGGACGAGATCTCCGCGTCAGCCGGCAGTGTCGCCTTCCCTATAGCATCAAGCCCTTCACGGATGAGGTACTATGTGACGTTGCTCCTATTGATGTTTCTGATGTATTATTAGGACAACCATACTTGTGGAGGCGTCATGCTGTGTATGAGTCTCGGCCTCGTGCTGTTATTGTTACTTTGGGAAATAAGTTGTACAGGATACCAGAGGTACCACCTCCTGTCGCTATCTCTTTGGTTACTGCAAAACAATGCAGTAAGCTCATTTCCCAAACCAGGAAATTCGTTTTCCTGATGATCCGCCCCCAGGGCAAGAAGAAGACTGTGGCCACGACCTCCAGACAGGGCTCCTCTGCCCAACAACAACAAATGGATAAGGTTGTGGAGGAGTACGGGGACATATTCACCTCACCCACAGGGGTTCCTCTGCACTGTCAGGTCAAGCACCCGATTGATCTGACCCCCAGTGCGCCGCTACCTAATGGACCGATCTATCGGCGCTCTGTTCTAGAGAATGATGAAATCAAGAGGCAGATTCAGGAGCTGTTGCAGAAAGGTCACATCGGACCAAGTTCATCGCCCTGTGGGAGCCCGATCGTGTTGGTACAGAAGAAGGATGGGACGTGGAGACTCTGTATTGACTATCGGGCGCTGAACAAGATCACTGTCCTGAATAGGTACCCAATCCCACGGATTGATGACCTTCTGGACCAACTCCAAGGTGAAAAATATTTCAGTAAGATCGACCTGAAGTCTGGGTATCACCAGGCACCAATTGAACCCTCTGATGTGTGGAAGACTGCCTTCAAAGCTAAGGAAGGCCTTTTTGAATGGCTGGTCATGCCTTTCGGGTTGACGAATGCTCCCGCAACCTTCATGAGGATGATGGACGACATCTTGCGGCCATTCACCAACTCATTTGTAGTGGTGTACTTGGATGACATTCTGATCTTCAGCCGGACTTGGGAAGAGCACCTTCACCACATCCGACAAGTCCTCCAAACACTGCGGCAACACAAGTTGTGTGCCAATTTGGAGAAGTGCACTTTTGGCATGACCCGGGTTCAATATCTGGGATACATTATTGATGAAAGGGGGGTGCATGTGGATCCAGCCAAGATCCAAGTCATTCGGGATTGGCCAGCCCCAACCACTATAACAGAGCTTCGCAGCTTTCTGGGTCTTGCTAATTTCTACCGGAGGTTCGTGTTGGGATTCTCTCATATCACTTGGCCCTTGAGTCAAGTCACCAAGGGAGGTGCGAGAGCAAAAATTTTTTGGTCGGAACCTCAACAGAAGGCGTTCACAGAATTGAAAAATCGCCTCTGCTCTGCCCCAGTGCTCACTTTACCAGACTTGCAACAGCCATTTGAGATCGAGACAGATGCCTCTGACTATGCTATTGGGGCAGTTCTTACTCAACGGGGACATCCAGTGGCATTTCACAGTGAGACATTGTCTGACACAGTTCGCAAGTACCCCACATATGACAAAGAAATGTACTCCATTGTGCAAGCTTGTCGACAATGGAAACATTACATTTTGGGGAAGGAAACAATCATCCATACAGACCACAGGCCCCTGCAGTTCATACAGACACAAGGGAAGTTGCAGAATGATCGCCATCAGAAGTGGTCTACATATCTGCAACAGTTTCATTTGAACATCAAGTATAAGAAGGGTAGCACGAATCATGTTGCAGACTGCCTCAGCCGACCACCGATCGTGGCGCTCACCACTGTGCTCAACTCTTGTGGGCACGAGACTTCTGATTGGCCGCTTCTCTATGAAAGTGACCCAGAATTCAACCAAACTTACAAGTCACTCTTGGGGGGTGCGCAAGTTCCAAATTTTCACCTCCAAGATGCACTTTTATGTCACATGGGACACCTTTGTGTTCCTTCAAGCGAGCGTGCCAAGATGATATGGGAAGCACACTACAGTCGAGTCGTTGGGCATTTCGGGGTCGAGAAAACAGTAGCAATCCTGCAGAAGTATTTCTATTGGCCGAACCTTCGAAAGGATGTCGAAAAGCACATCAGATCCTGCACTGCTTGTGCCATTGCCAAACCAACCATCAAGAAGCAAGGCCTATATACTCCTCTACCTACCCCTAGTCGACCTTGGGAATCCATCTCCATGGATTACATGTCGGGCCTGCCTTCTACTAAGCGGGGAAATGACTGTGTTTTTGTGGTCGTCGACAGATTCTCGAAGATGGCCATTATGGCGGCCTGCAAGAAGAATATCACAGCAGAAGCCACTGCTAAACTCTTCTTTGAACGAGTGTGGGTGCACTTTGGGATCCCACGGTCTATCATATCAGATCGGGATAGCAGGTTCCTCAGCACATTTTGGTCCAGCCTCTGGTCGATGTTGGATACCA
Source organism: Pinus albicaulis (assembly GCA_034641835.2). Taxonomy (NCBI): domain Eukaryota; kingdom Viridiplantae; phylum Streptophyta; class Pinopsida; order Pinales; family Pinaceae; genus Pinus; species Pinus albicaulis. Next base: position 260,126 of record JAXQQM020090678.1, read on the forward strand.
AGCTCACCAAGTCCACAGCTTTCCATCCCCAAACGGATGGCCAGACAGAGGTCGTCAACAGAATGATTGTACACATTCTGCGCATGTACAATTCAAAGCATCCACGCACATGGGACGAGAGCCTCCCTTATGTACAACATAGTTATAACCGGGCTCTCCACAGTTCAATTGGCCATAGCCCCTTTCAGGTGGGCTTGGGATTCCGGCCACTATGTCCCATTGACGTAGCCATGCCATTTGCAGCTGCTCAGGCCGATTCAGCTCATGTCCAGTCTGAAGTTGACAAAGCAAGTAGCTTCATCGAGCGCATTCAACACATCCGCCAACAGGTTCATGATATATTGGACAGAGCCAATGCCAAGTACAAGCAACGCCATGATCAACACCGGGTGCCACACAACTTCCAGGTGGGCGAAAAAGTATGGCTACATTTGTAGAAGGAGCGCCTCACTGGACCCCACCGCAAGCTTCGCCCGCTCCGATACGGGCCATACACCATCACCAAGGCTGTAGGGAACAATGCCTTCGAGCTCAGTATTCCACCATTCCTTGGTCTGCACCCAGTCTTCAATGTGGATCGCCTTCGTCCTTACTTCCCACCTCTATTGGACACCTCGGACATTGCAGAACAACTCACACCAACTGAGTTAAATCCAGACTGCATGGAACAGGCCACCACAGATTGCATCATGGACATGCAAATCAAGAACACTCGCCGGCAGAAGATCCAACTATATCGGGTTGTCAAAGCTGGCCAACTCCTGCACCAAGGAAAGTGGTTCACCAGGGACCAAGTTCAGCAGAAATTTCCTCATCTCATGGAGGAACTTAACGCAATGGGGACCATTGCTTCCTAGGGGGGGAGGAATGATCCAGGTGGATATTGGTGGTCACCCGCCTATTCCACTTGGGGCTCCACCATTGTCTATTTCAGTTTTTCAGTTTCGGCACAGTTTACTATTTTTAGCAGTTTTTCGGGTCCTAAACTTCCGGAGCTGTTTTGAGGCCCTAAACGACGTTTTTGGGAAAACGGAGGGCAACATGGGTCTATGGACCGATGTTGCCTGTTCCAAATTTGTAGTCCTCGGATAGATCTTTCTAACGAGGTATGGTACGCATCAAACGGAGATCGTATGCCAAAGTTACGCCCCTGGGAAGTTGAAACACCAATTTACCCAAATGGGGCCCATAGTTTTGGCGCTTCATCTCCTAGGGTTAGGGCTTTGGCTGTTTAGGATTTCCCATTGTTTCTAAATGATAAATAGGCCCTCGAGCCTCATTGTAACACAGTTCAGAGGCCTGTAGCCGCCACATCTCTTCTCAGAGATAGCTACTAGCGCCCTAGCTAGTTTTATTTCCATTCTGTCTGTAAGCAAATTTCAGTTCTTTGATATTAATGAAATGAAGTGTTATTTCCGCTGCATCTCTATATTTATGGTTATATGTTTATTCTGTTGCGTTCCTGCATAAATCCGGATCAATCCTTTTCAGACAGTGTTCCAGACATACAGACAGAGTGTGCTCAGTGTTACATTCCAGACAGGGTGTGTGCACAGTGTTACATTCCAGACAGAGTGTGTGCACAGTGTTACATTCACTCTCTTCATTAGTTGCTAGAGCGTTGCTGGAGACATACAGGTATTTCGTTGTTCTTCAATAATGTTATTCAAGATATTGAGTACTTTATCATTATTTTAGTTGAGAAAATCACGTAGATTAAAGAAGCTATGAGTGTTCAAACTAGCTTACTAATTAGCTACTCCAAATTTCAAGTTGGATTTTTTCTAAACCTTTAAGTCCAATATTGAGTAAAATCTTTCAATAAATTGTTCCAACACCATAGTCCCCTAAGAACAGTACATCAATTTATGTGGAGAAAATGTAGGTGTCAGCGTTTAGGCTATTACAAGTCCATGTAGCTAACAGCGTTCAGGCCATTACAAGTCCATGTAGCTATTTCTAGTTTCCTTCAATATAAATGTAGTTGCCTCTCCTTTTGTTGTGCTTATTAACTAGATTTGGATATTGACTTTATCCTAAGTAAAATCTTTCAAAAATTATAAGAACAACAACCTACTAACTACATAGGAACAGTGCCTGCTAACTACATAAGAACAACAACCTACTAACTACATAGGAACAGTGCCTGCTAACTACATAGGAACAACAACCTACTAACTACATAGGAACAGTACCCTTCAAAATTTATAAGAACAACAACCTACTAACTACATAGGAATAGTGCCTATCGGGCAGAGGGTTTTCCTAAGAAAAACAAAGGATTCATAAACATTGAACGCCTACACACAGTGCATGTCCAAAGATAAGTCCATTTTAAAACAGGCACTTACTGATTTTAGACAAGTCCGTGTAGCTAATAGCCATGTAGGTATCACATATCTTTCTCCTGTTGATATTACAAGTAATACATAATTGACAAGTAATACTTCAATGTCAATTAATTCACAACAAACATACATTTCTAGTTGCCTACAATATAAATGTAGTTGCCTCCTCCTTTTGTTGTGCTTATTAAGAAGATTTGGATATTGGCTTTATATTGAATAAAATATTTCAATAAAAATAGTTCTAACACATAGTCCATGTCCAAAGATAAGTCCATTAATTCACAACAAGCAACTGAAGATTTCATGTTATTAGCAGAAATTTTGGCATTCATACATAATTATAATTTAATCTATACAGTTGTGCTGTAATACTTATCAAATTTCTTAACGATGTCTGAAATTGCAAGTTGTATCCATGCCAAGAGTTTCTGTTGCAGATTGGATAAGGAACATGAGGCGAGGGAGAAGGGGGGCCCAACTGTGTAGCAGTTCATCAGATGAGGATGTCAATGCTCCCATTTCTCCCAGTAATGTAGTTGAAAAGGACCCCGTGGTTGCAAATCATCCCAGCCCACCATCAGCCACAGAGCCACCTTCGACCACAATACAAGGTGCAATTTCAACAAAGAAAGTCAGTGCAATCAGAGGCTGGACGAAGCAAGACATGCTTGCTGCAATTGATGACATCGAGTTTAAGGGATATTCAATCCGTGCATCTGCAAAAAAACATGGTATTGCTGCCTCTAACTTACATTATTGGATAAATGGGTTGAATAATACAAAGCCTAGAGGTCCTGTTACAGTCATGACTGAAGAGGAGGAAGATGAGGTGGTGGAGTGGTGTAAGGAGATGGCCCAATTGGGACATGGGTTAGAGCTTATACAACTTAAATCCACTGTAGCTCAAATATGTCAAGGGAGGCCAAACCCCTTTAAAGATGGTTTTCCTAGTAAGTCATGGTGGAGTGGGTTTAAAAAGAGGCATCCAGACCTTGTGTTACGTATAGCGGAGGGCCTTGACAGAGACCGGGCTTTAAATCTACACCCTGCAATTGTTTCCATGTTCTATAACACTCTTTCTGCTACATATGACCAGCACTCATATGCCCCAGACCATATATGGAATTTTGATGAAACATGCTTACAGGCAGGAAGAAATTGTGGTATGCGGGTAATTGCCAAGAGAGGGAGTAGAAATGTGCCTAAGATATTGCCTAAGAGTGGGGAGTGGATCACAATTCTTGTCTGTGTCAATGCAATTGGTTCATCAATACCAGGATTTTATCTATTTAAAGGTAAAACTCAACTAAAAAATTATATACAGAATTGTGAACTAGGGGCATGCATGGCTGCACATCCACATGCATGGATGACAAAGGAACTGTTCCTAAATTGGCTTTGCCACTTTGCTGCTTTTGTACCGGGTGGTGTCTCACCTAAAAACAGGCACTTGATGATTTTAGATGGCCATGGAAGCCACATGGCTGTGCAGACAATCGAGGAGGCCAATAAGTTGGGCATTGACCTGTTAACTTTGCCGGCTCATACTACTCACAGATTGCATCCCCTTGATGTGAGCGTGTTTGGGCCTTTCAAGAACTATTTCAGGGTCGAGCGAGCTTCATGGATGGCAAAGAATCCAGGGGTGGAAATAAAAAGGTTTGAGCTAGCTGAGCTTGCAAGTAAAGCATTTAAAAGGGCTCTCACACCTTCTAATATCAAGTCTGGATTTAGGAGGACTGGTATATGGCCACTCAATTTTGATGCTCTTATGCATGATACCACATGTAGCCAAGCATTTGAAGTGGAAGGTCAATAAGCAGAGAACTTAGAAGAGCATGTTGGTGCCCAAGAAGATGTAGCTGTTGCTGAAGGTATAATGTCCCTTTCTGAAGCGTTGTTCTGTGGTGGTGATGATGCTGATCATGTCAGTGAGACACAGTTTAGTGATGAACCAACTAACAATATCAATGAGGCTGTGACACCCACTGATGCAGCTGACAATGAGCAATTGACCATGCCAACCCAAGTAAGTGCACCATCATGGCTGGCAGAGGCCGTGATGAATATCACTGGAAATAATGTATCTACCACCAATGAGGATGAAAGCATGGACATGCCTTCACAACCATCAGGGTCAAACACCGAACTTGTTCATTATTTTGTGGAAAATGGATCACTAGAAGAGGAGCCTATTCAGCATGAAGTACCTGAAGAAGACAACAATGGGGGCCAATCAGTTGTCCCAGAAGATGAAATCCAGCAGGCAGGTCTGGAAGAGCAGAGATTACTTGGTGCATTCCTAAAGCTACCAGTAGAGAGAGTGAAGGCCTCATCAAGGAACTCAACCTCAGATTATCTTCGTTTAGGGAGGATTTCACAATTGCTCACATATGAATATTATATGAATTTAATGTTCGAGTCTGAATGTAAAAAGAATGAAATTCAGGAATTGAAAAAGAGAAAGAAGGAGTTAGCCAATGAAAAGAGGGTTGCAAGGATTGCAACAGCAGAAGCTCGAGCAAAGGAAAGGTTGGAAAGACAAAAAGCAAGGGAAGATAAGGAACATCAAAAGCAATTGGCAAGGCAACAGAGAGAGGCAAGAAAGGTTCAACAAGAGTTGGAAAAAGGACAAGGGGTGACAAGTAGAGAAGACCATGGTTCAAGCCAGTTTGATGCAAATAGGTTGATATCTAACATGCTGGACCACATTGCAGAGTAGACACCATCATTCCAAGACCTGATTAACATCCAAGTCCCTAGATATCAGGCAGGGGTTAGGCCCACCTCTTATACCCCTACTAGTGCAGGTTTGAATCCTAATTGTGTTTATATGACACCTGCAGTTAGTGCTGGGGTTAGTAACACAAGTGGACACTTGGGCTACTCAGTCACACCATGGCTACATGGAGCAAATTGGAGTCAACTATATACCAACATTCAGGCACATCCTAATCATCCAATGTTGGGCAGTCCACCATGCTTGGGAAATGCAGGAAATGGAAGCCATCAAGCATAGAGGTGCCATGACTTAATTTTTGTAACTACAAGACACTGTGATTTTGGTAAGGATCAAATAGGTTTGCTAATGATAGCATCCATGGATGTTTGGGAAGCTACAAACATTTTCAAATTAGTATGTATAAAACAGTGTCTAAATCCTACAAGTTTGTTAATCTGTTGAAGTTATAGCCTTAGCCTATATCAGATTTTTTATGAAGTTATATATCAAACAGTTTATAATTCCTACATATCAAATAGTTTCTAAATCCTACAAGTTTGTTAATCTGTTGAAGTTATAGCCTTAGCCTATATCAAATTTTTGAATTCATAATTGAACAAAGAAATTGAATTCATAATTGAATTGAACATCATTAACAAAACAATCTGATTGCATCTAAACAAACTATCCCTTGATTGCATCTAATCCTGTTAAATAACAAGTATCATCAAAATTCATTGCAAAATTCATCAATCAAAATCACTCGATAAAAAGGAGGTGAAAATCACTCAATAAAAAGGAGGTTAACATACTCAGCTCTGTGGTGGTTATACCTCGGCTCTGTGGTGGTTATACAAAGAAATTGAATTCATAATTGAATTGAACATCATTAACAAAACAATATGATTGCATCTAAACAAACTATCCCTTGAACATTACATGCTCTTTGATGAACAGAAACATATACCAAATATCATGTTAAATAACAAGTATATCAACACGGGGAGCAATTGATTCCTAATCGAGACATTATAGCCTTAGCCTATATCAATTAGATCAACATAGGGAGCAATTGAAGTTATAGCCTTAGCCTATATCAGATTTTTGAATTCATAATTGAACACTGTACAGAGGTGATTCAATTAAGATGAGAGATGAAGTGGCCTTGCATTGCATCCTGTTAAGTAGATGTAATAAAATAAAATAAATTATGCAGTACCTAGAATACCCACATCCTAATTCAAAATCTTTAAAATGTTTTTATCAAGCTCAACATACCATACTTAATATGCAATACTGCATAAAAATATTGATTTAATGTTTCTTATGACTATCAGTAAAAACTATAATTAAAGGATTGTGAGATTATATTGGGGAGAGGGGTCAGTGCCCGAACACCTCAGCAATGAATGGACCAGGTTCCACGTAGAACATCGCCACATCATGTACGTCAGCTGTCCGTTCGCATGCCTTTCACGTGGTGGGCAAGTATATCAACACGAGGAGCAATTGATTCATGATCGAGACATTATAGCCTTAGCCTATATCAGTTAGATCAACACAGGGAGCAATTGAAGTTATAGCCTTAGCCTATATCAGAATTTTTAATTCATAATTGAACAAAGAAATTGAATTCATAATTGAATTGACGTGATTCAATTAAGATGAGAGATGAATTGTAATATATCTAAATGTCAAGTGATTCAAAAAATATCTAAATACTATAAACCAGTCCAAAAGAGAAATCGTGTAAAATAGAATTGCAACAATGACAAGAGTAAAGACTAATAGTATTATACAACTCTTAAAATCCTACGTTATAATGTTCAAGTGCAATCTAAACAAAAGCAACTAAATTGTTGCCCATCTTTTATTGAATTGAAGTGATTCAATTAATATGAGAGATGAATTGTAATATATCTAAATGTCAAGCGATTCAAAAAATATCTAAATACAATAAACCAGACCAAAAGAGCGATCGTGTAAAATAGAATTGCAACAATGACAAGAGTAAAGACTAATAGTATTATACAAGTCTTGAAATCCTACGTTATAATGTTCAAGTGCAATCTAAACAAAAGCAAATAAATCGTTGCCCATCTTTTAATGAATTGAAGTGATTCAATTAAGATGAGAGATGAATTGTAATATATCTAAATGTCAAGTGATTCAAAAAATATCTAAATACAATAAACCAGTCCAAAAGAGCGATCGTGTAAAATAGAATTGTAACAATGACAAGAGTAAAGACTAATAGTATTATACAACTCTTGAAATCCTACGTTATAATGTTCAAGTGCAATCTAAACAAAAGCAACTAAATCGTTGCCCATCTTTTATTGAATTGAAGTGATTCAATTAAGATGAGAGATGAATTGTAATATATCTAAATGTCAAGTGATTCAAAAAATATCTAAATACAATAAACAAGTCCAAAAGAGTAATCGTGTAAAATAGAATTGCAACAATGACAAGAGTAAAGACTAATAGTATTATACAACTCTTGAAATCCTATGTCATAATGTTCAAGTGCAATCTAAACAAAAGCAACTAAATCGTTGCCCATCTTTTATTGAATTGAAGTGATTCAATTAAGATGAGAGATGAATTGTAATATATCTAAATGTCAAGTGATTCAAAAAATATCTAAATACAATAAACAAGTCCAAAAGAGTGATCGTGTAAAATAGAATTGCAACAATGACAAGAGTAAAGGCTAATAGTATTATACAACTCTTGAAATCCTACGTTATAATGTTCAAGTGCAATCTAAACAAAAGCAACTAAATCGTTGCCCATCTTTTATTGAATTGAAGTGATTCAATTAAGATGAGAGATGAAGTGGCCTTGCATTGCATCTTGTTAAGTAGATGTAATAAAATAAAATAAATTATGCAGTACCCAGAATACCCACATCCTAATTTAAAATCTTTAAAATGTTTTTATCAAGCTCAACATACCATACTTAATATGCAATACTGCATAAAAGGATTGATTTAATGTTTCTTATGACTGTTAGTATTTGGACTGTGATAAAAAGAGGAAAAGCAACATCTTTAAAACAAGACGCTGGAAAGGTCACAAGAGTGGAGTTCCGTATTGGTTATGTTAATGTATATTGTATTGGTTGCAATTCCTCTCATTAAAATTAATTAAATATTGAGTGATGAGGAGACAGGCTACACTATTAATATTAAAGTTATGAGCACACATTCTATATTGTCACACTTAGAATTTGATGATTGACATTACCTACCATCTTAAGTTTTTATCATAACCTTCAGTTTTGATATCAGCCCATGACACCTTCAAGCTTCAATTACCATTTGAAAGAAGTACAAAGGGAAAATTGACATGTAAGTTCACTCCTTTATGCAGAGATTATATCCATTGACATTAGTAGCCAACAAATATCTTGTAAGTTGTCTCCTCTATAAAGATTCTAGATTCTTAATCGTTAGTTGCTTGTGTTACTTGACCGAGATTGTAGAATTTTGTCTCGGGTTTTATTTCATGACGTAATATTTGCAATTTTATGTCTGAAAAAGAGCAATGAGACCATACTGACCTTACTCTCTACAAGGGACATCCTCAGACCGACAAACAAGTTTTAATCTAAATAGCAGTCCTAAATTTTGTGTGAATAATGACATTTGACTGTCAAAATCCATAGACAATTATTTAACTAACTGGACTCCTTCAGAAACTTAGAAAGAATCAATATTCTTCCTCTAATACAAGAAGTTGGTAGAGGATTGCAACAATACCTGGCCTGCTTTGAGGAGGTTTCATTTCTAGATAAGGTGTTTGGTTGTTTCTTTCCAAGCCAATGTTGTTCTTTCCAGTACAACAAAATCGTTAACCAGAAAAAACTGTGGAATAAAAGAAAAACTCTGAAACAAAACTACATGCCAACAGTTATTTCCATGCAATGTATTTGCTGCTTCTTAATCAATATCTTCAAGTTCCTTTGAAAGTACAAAATGTCACCTAATTAAAGCATGCCAAATCAGTGGAAGATGCTAAAATATCAATCAACCATCTCATGGATGATGTGTCTGAGATCAAAACTAAGTTTTTACATCTATATATGTTAAGGTACATATCAAACTCACTATAACTCAGGTGGCATGTAACAAACTAAAATATATGTCTTTCATTGAGCAAGCCAATCACTTAATTATTATGTGATATTGACATTACAGCAACTGGAAAAATTCCTCTCAAACCTCAGTAAACCACAATAAACCTCTTGATTTTCCAATTACAACCCTAAACACAATAAAGCCACAGTAAAACCCTAAACCATAGTAAACCACAGTAAAACACAATAAAATTATGTGATATTGACATTACAGCAACTGGAAAAATTCCTCTCAAACCTCAGTAAACCACAGTAAACCTCTCGATTTTCCAATTACAACCCTAAACACAGTAAAACCATAGTAAAACCCTAAACCACAGTAAAACACAGTAAAATTATGTGATATTGACATTACATCAACTGGAAAAATTACTCTCAAACCTCAGTAAACCACAGTAAACCTCTTGATTTTCCAATTACAACCCTAAACCCTAAACACAGTGAAACCATAGTAAAACCCTAAATCACAGTAAACCACAGTAAAATTATGTGATATTGACATTACAGCAACTGAAAAAATTCCTCTCAAACCTCAGTAAACCACAGTAAACCTCTCGATTTTCCAATTACAACCCTAAACACAGTAAAACCATAGTAAAACCCTAAACCACAGTAAACCACAGTAAAACACAGTAAAATTGTGTGATATTGACATTACAGCAACTGGAAAAATTCCTCTCAAACCTCAGTAAACCACAGTAAACCTCTCAATTTTCCAATTACAACCCTAAACCCTAAACACAGTAAAACCACAATAAAACCCTAAACCACAGTAAAACATAGTAAAACCACAGTAAAGCACAGTAAAACCACAGTAAAACAGTAAAGAAGCTCAACAGAGAACATCTCCTTAAGGTTAAATGTGTTTACAAACACATACATATCACTGGTAGGACAAAGTCCTACCTTAAAACTCCTCTCATCCAATTCCTCTCCCTCCTGGCCTTCCTCCTTGCCTTGCCAGCCAACTGCATTGTCCTTGGCTTCTGCACTGACCCTCAAAGAAATAAAAAACACAATCATTCACAGAGCACCAACATTAAAAAAAATTGCAAACACACTTAAAACTAACAGACTAACGCACCTGAAAGCACAATTCAAAGCATCCAGAGCTGAAAAACGCACCTGAAAAAAAAATTCGGAGCATACAGACCTGTAAAACACGCAGCGCCGAACCACAGAGCCGAGGTATGTCCACCATGGAGCCGAGGTATGACCACCACCACCACCACAGAGCCGAGAAAAACCACCACAGAGCCTAGTTAAAATCACCACAGGGCCGAGCCAAGTAAAGCCACTACAGAGCCAAATAAAACCACGAAAGGGCGAAGGTAAAACCACCACAGGGTCGAGGTATGACAAAACAGAGCCGAGCATAGCCACCAAAGAGCCGAGGTATAACCACTTAGCGCCGAGGTATAACCACCACAGCGCCGAGGTTAAACTACCACAGAGCCGAGGTTGAACGAACACACAACCCAGTGTGAACAACCACAGAGCATAAACCACTAACAATTTGAATGCTGTCGCGGCCGAACCAGGACCAGGGGAGCTCGAGCCAGGAGAGCACGGGTGCCATAACAACGGATGGAGCGCGCGGACGGTGGTGGCGGAGGCATCAGACATCGGAGAAATTTCACGCAAGGAACGGAGACCAAAACACACAGCAACCAGACCCGGAGCAGGAAATGAGGCTTCGTTGAGAAGCCTCCACAATATGGCGGGAGACGACCTGCAGGAAAGGTTATAGACCAGAAGGACCGGCTGCACGTGCCCGCTACGTGAACGGCATGCGAACGGACAGTTGACGTACATGACGTGGCCCTCCTTACATGGCACCTGGTCCAGTCAGCGCTGAGGTGTTCGGGCACTGACCCCTCTCCCCTACTATAGTTTTTATAATAAAAATCTCCCATTTTCAGTATTAAAAATAAATAAACTGGGTATACCGTGCTACATGTCAAGTGCATTAGTGGCATGGTTTGTTCCAACATTGGATTTTATAGACAAGAACAATATTCATAAAGTCAATCCTCAAAAACTTGGTAGAAATGTAAAATCTACAATGAAAAAAAAAAAAACTAGACCGAGCCATCAAGGATAGTTGCCCATGGCCAAATTGACATTCAAAAACGATCATATTGAAAGGACTATATTAATTAAACCAACATAAAACACCAGCAATGAAGGCAGTCACCAAAAAAAGAAAAACTGAAGAGTGGAGCTATCATCCAATCCCCCAAGTCTTATAAAATTCTGAAATGGAGGAACACATCAATGCAATTAATAACTAGATTTCACTCAGCCATGGCCAATGGTATACAAGTAAGGAGAATGAGATCTAAAGGACAAGCCAACTCCTCATTCGTATATTTGACAGTAATTCAGCTCTGGGATTTGAACATCTTTGAATTAGAATGAAATGGAATGGCAATCTAGGGTAATGAAAGGCCATTTTGGAGAGGTTCGTTGCATTGAAAGGAGAATGATTGGTCGGCCCAAACCCAAACTGGTAAAGAATTTTGCTCTATCTTTGGTTAATACTTGAAAATTTTGTCTTCTGGAGTTGATTTCAGAGTGTAAGCCACATATCCTCTGCGAATAGTCTTGGGTAAGAAGGATAAATTATTTATGAATTTCTGGTCTGGTTCTATTGAGTTAAACTGTGTTTGGTTTCCTAGTCATTGGAGAGCTAGTGAAAACTGAAACCCTTGTCTGATTACTTTGGGCATATTCAAATTTTTGGAATTTGCCTGATATTATGGGTTTCGGTTACGCCCTGAACTTTCTTCTCTGGGTAATGTGGACCTATTCTTATGTCAAGTTGGAATCTGTTTCAGACTTCCTGCAGTTTAGTTTTGATACAATGTGGTCCCTTGGCTACTTGATTTGTTGGTTTAATTTGAGGGCTAGGGGTCCTCCTTGAATGGTAGAAATTGGGAGTTGGGACTTCTTTGGGTCTCTTCTTCTATACACCTTCTCAATCCTTCGAGAGCCCTTGACCAAAATTGGTGTTACAGAACTCTTTGGAGGAAAGTTCACATGGATGACAGAGAAGCACAAGAATTTAAAAGGGTGTTAAGGAGGCATGAAGAATCAATACAATGTAATAGATCTCTCTGTTTTCATTGACTACAAAGGTGCATGAAAACAAGCAACAATGTATATCTGAATATGTTATCATCATGAGAAAATTGGTGTAACAGAAGCAAAAAATATTGAGGTTCTAGACGCTGAATGCACCATGCTTAGAAACATGGTCATCAACCTAAACAGGGATTCACAGTCTGCAGCATCAAATCACAGAATGTGAACAAGCTCTGTGAAGGTAGAATTAAGGTAAAAAGCCACAGTACATCAGATGTTGGGTGACATGGATCTAAAGAAGTAGAATTCCCTTCTTTCAAATCTTGGGCAAGAAGAAGCAAACAACCTACATTTCTTCCAATAAATTTTATGTTTAGTGAAGCAGCGAGAGTATTAGGAGTCCTTTTTTTTAAATTTTAAGCTATATACTTGTTTTTCTGTGAGAACCACCAAAATGTAATAATGTGAGAACCATTGGGATGTAATAGTGGTGAATTCTTGTAAATTTTGGTTTGAATCTTTTGAGAGCCGTAACCTACAGGCTACACTTGCAAACTTGGGGCACAATTTTTTATACTTTTCTTTTTAGCTTACTACTACAGTTTTTATAATAAAAATCTCCCATTTTCAGTATTAAAAATAAATAAACTGGGTATGTGCACCATGTCAAGTGCATTAGTGGCATGGTTTTTTCCAACATTGGATTTTATAGACAAGAACAATATTCACGAAGTCAATCCTCACAAACTTGGCAAAAATGTAAAATCTACGAAAGAAAACTAGACAGAGCCATCAAGGATAGTTGCCCATGGCCAAACTGACATTCAAAAATGATCATATTGAAAGGACTATATTAATTAAACCAATATAAAACACCAGCGATGAAGGCAGTAACCAAGGGGCAGGGCTCGTAGAAGATACCAATCAAATATCAGCTTCACTTTCTGCACCCTGAGAACAAGGTGCATTGTATAGCCCAGGATAAGGGGGTGTGAGGAGCCATCAACTTTGTGTGTGTGTGTGTAACAGTTTATTGAATATCGATAGTACAGTGGGTGCATTAAATATGAAAATTAGCACAAAGGCATCTAAGGTTGGATTTCTGGTAGTATACGATACACAAGGGAATATAATGAAGGAAAAAAATATTAGAAGAAGAGTTATGTCACAAGGTTTGTCAAAATTTTGTAATCTTAAAAAAAAAAGGGGTTTTCTTAATCTTATTAAACTTTATAACCATTAAATACTCCAAGTTCGGAAGGGAATTTCTAGTTTGTCACTGTAAATTGTTAAGAGTTGAATCATAGATTATAGTTCTGAAATGCAGAGCAGTTCCAGATATAATAGAATCTATGACTTCACCATCCAGTTCCAGTTACGTGTTTATTCTAGTTTGGTTCATTATTTATTCTGTAATGACTTCACCATCCCCTTTATTTTGTTTGGAATATAATCCTATTTGTCTAATATGAATTTATTATTATTTTATTTTCCAGGTCTTCTAAGCATACATAATGGTGCAAAAGTGGGAGTTGAACATCGAAGTGTCTTTTCGTCCTAATCCTGGTGAAGCCACTATAAAATATGTACTTCATAATGAGGCAAGAAATCATGTGCTGCATAGAAATATAGAAGTGCGCAGGAGGACAACGAACAACGAAGCTTACTGCATTGCCCTTGTTGAGGGGTTAAAGGAGGAAAAAAATTATGTTGTCAATGATATTACAATTTTCATAAACTCGCAGCTCATATGCAATCAGATCAAAGGCATCTTTGAAGTTCGAAAAGCAAATCTAAAACCGCTTTACAAGGAAGCAATAATGTGGATTTCTCAGTTTCAATCTTTTAGCATACATTACCATGCAAACATTCATAAATGTTCACTGATATAATTTCTAGAGGAACATCAGTTGTAGATGGAGGTGTCAGAGATGACATCATATCATCATCTATTGCAAGAGAATTCATTGATTAGCATCAGCGTAGTTCCCCAATATGTGAATGTGTTGTTGTGACCATTTTCCTTGGGGCTATCATGACATGGTTCTTTCACTAAAGAAGAACCATGATTGGAGTTTTTTGTATGGGTGACAAGTTTTTGGACAAATGTTTGATATTCCATGTATATGAACAAATGTAATATTTTCATGGTTTGTGATATAATAGTTTAAGGTTATTGAGGTTATTTACACTCAATGTGCTTGTAAATTTCATTGTGGAAAATTTCATTGATTTCATAATGAATTTTAAAGGAATGGGTGGAGTTTAAAATCCAAGTCAGAAGAACTTACTAATCCTTCATCAATATCTAAATGTTTTCTTAGAAAAAAAAAAAAACATTTTTAAACGTTAGCATTATCAAACAGAGGTCTATCTCCACTAGATAACCATTATCAATAATTTAATTTTATAAGGCACTTTACCTTTCAGATTGGGTAAAGGTAAACTCATACATTTCATTGTGAGTAGGGTAGGAATATTTTTTGCAAAGATATGATTTTTTATCTCATGTTTATTTTCTGCAAATATATGATTTTTTATCTGATGTTTATTTTCTGCAAATATATGATTTTTTATCTGATATTTATTTTCTGCAAAGCTATGATTTTCTATCTCCAATAATATCTCCAAAGTCAGCTAAAGCTTCTCAACAATATGTCTTTAATAAGCTACATTAAGCCTCAAGTTCTACACCAACTAATTCTTCAAAGGATTTTTCAATGGACCTCAACATTGTTGCTTCAAGGCCGCTTCAATATGTCTCCAAGGCTACCCTCAAAGATGCTTCTAAAAAGTCTTCTAAATTGTCCCAAAATTCACTTCAAGATTCCTTCAATGTACCTTCAAATATTTTCCCAAAACAGTGCTCGAAACCTACCTTCAAAGATTTTTCTAGGGTGACTTTAAAGACTTAGAATATGTTCTTCAAATCTACTTCAGAATTAGCTTCAATTTTATTCCATGGGATACAAGAGAGGCTGCTACAAAAATTCTTCCACAAGCCTTCATTAGTGACCCAGCAAACCTTTCAAGGGACCTTCAACAATAAGTCTTCAATATGCTCCAAAGGCAACCTTTAGGTCCAAAATGCTCCAATATTGCTTCAACTAAGGTCTGCAACTAATGATCTAAAAGGTCTCCAATCACTTCAAAGTAGTTTTAGAAAATGCTTCAAAGGCCCAATTCTATTCAAAAACTTTTCCATGGTTCCACTTCAGGTCGGACCCTTCCCCTAACACCATCCAAGCTTCTTTAGAAGTATGTTCACATAGATATGAATTTTTTACTAGGATGCAATCCAAAACAGAGGTCTGAGTTCTAAATAGTCTGAGTTGTAGAGATGAATTAGGTTTCTCACAGTGATGAACCAAGCTTCTTTAGAATTATGTTCACACAAGTCTGAGGCTAAGGTCATAGGTTTGAGCTCCTTTTTTAATGGTGATCAGACCCTCCAAAATTTCAGCTATACTCTTTCCACATATATGAATTTTTTACTAGGCTGCAATCCAAAACAGAGTTCTGAGTTCTAAATAGTCTGAGTTGTAGAGATGAATTAGGTTTATCACATTTGGCCCTAGGTTATTATGTTCAGAGATACATGCCACAAAATCTAAAGAGATTGAATATGTTAGTGCAGATCTTTAAGATATTTTCAAAATAAAGAATTTACTTAAAGAAGACTTACTTGTACATTATTGAGTCAATTACAATTATCAGACTAACTACTTGGTGATTGTAGTCCTAGGTCCATGAGGCACTAGGTTTCCATATACATAAACAAGTTTTGATCTAAGCATCAATAGAGGAAGCCATATTTCATGTTGTATTTTGTAAGCAATCGAAAGATGAATCACATTCTTTTACAAGTTGTTCCTATTAATTTTAATTACCAACAACAACAAAAATCCTAGGTCAAAGCATTTTTAGGTCAAATAAATTTAGTTGTTTTTTACTCTTAAGTGTTTTACCTAGAGAAACTTAACTCTTTTTTTTGCATTACACCAGCACTTCAACAGAGTTTGCAACTTTTTACTGTATCAATTATGGTCTTGCAGTCAATTGCCTTAGGGCTTGGCACTTGACCTTTTTTTTTATAGGCATCTTGCTGCTAGCATGACCTTGTTGAATTGTTGATGTTTCTGTGCAAAAAAATATAATCATTAATGAAATATTTAGCTAATGGTGATCACAAATGGAGCTCAAATGGATCTAGCCAAACAATATTTAGTTTACTTACAAAAAACTCCCAATTTCAAATCAATGTAGCAAGAACTACATAAGAGTTCCCAATGCTTTGTAATTGAAACTACACCATGTATGTCATGATTTTCATAATCATGTTCAATGCCCATGATACTTACCAAAATACATATTTTGATGGTGTAGTATCACATGTAAACTGAATAGGAAATTTAGGACAGAGTAACTGAGGAATTTAAGACTGATTATTGAATTCATGAAAGTTTTGGGAAAATTGTTGATTGGAGCAACTTGAAATGTTTTTCATCACCTATAGGTACATGTATAGATGCTTTCAGGTGAACATTTATTCACCAATTCATACCCTAAATCTTAAGTATTGTTTTGCTTAAATGCCTCCTTTCTTTGTGCATATTATTTTTACAAAAGCAAACTACTTCTCTTTCTATTCATATACTTGTTAGCTCATGATAATAAGAACCAGATTTTAAGAATGATTTAATTGGTTAAGAATCTTATATACATATTTTTGACATTCTACTCACATCAATTTCAATCAAGCAAAAATGTGGATTCATGTAACTACATAAGAGTTCCCAATGCTTTGTAATTGAAACTACACCATGTACATCATGATTTTCATAATCATGTTCACAATGCCCAACTAGTCACACTCTTTCTAACAACGCTCTTTCTAACCAATAAATTGACACTTTAATTCCTTTTATTTTGGTTTTGTAGATCTGGAAATAAGTAGTCTAGCAAAACACAAAATAGCCTTAGATTTCATCTTTCACAGTTAGAACCCTTGTCTTGACTTGCCTCTCAAACTGTATGGATGTTTTTTTGTCCCACTTTAATAACTTTCATTTCCATCATTCAAAACTGAGTTCTATCTTGCTTTTCTATGGGTTCTTTTAGTTTCCTGAACTTAAAATCATTTTTATACATAGTTTTCCCTAGTTTTACCCCTAGTTTTGGCATAGTTTTTCTTAGTTTTAATCCACTTTTAAGAGCTAAAACTTCTATGGAGTTTCAGTTTACTGTTTGCCGGATTTTCATTTCATTAATATACAACAATAAGCTACAACCATCTTTAAGTTCTTTTGACAATGAGCTTAAGTCCCCTTCTAAGCCTAGTTTAAGCCTATGTGAGATCTTGATTTATAATCTTTCACATCTTAAGTCAAACTGAACATAATTCTATCTAATATCAAATAGAAAGCTATTGAATACGTTGTTGGTTGGTGTTAGAACAAGTAACTAAAATTTTTCTCATACATTGTTGTTTGGTCAATTTAGTGTGTCCTAAATTGCTACATTAATTTGTCAATCCGGGATTCGTAAGCTGATGAAGTGTGGCACACTATATGTGCAAGATAACCTATCTCTTACATTTTGTCATTTTTGGTTTTTTATTTTTATTTATCTTGGTTGGTTTCCTAATGTGAGATGGAAATTCTAAAAGACAAGTATGGTTATGAATGTTTAAGGCAATGATGTCCTTTATATTGATTTCCCAAACTTTCAAACTTCAAAAGGATTTTGAAACATACAATGACAAAATTAATTCCTAAAAGGAAATGAAAATGTGCCACTATTCTAGTTAAACAAACAGTGAACTATTGATCATGAAAACCATTACCCTTGTAATTGTCTAAACACAAAAGCGCACTCCAAAGAAATCCAAAGATTGCAAGCAAAGTAAAACTAAAATCAAATTACATCAACTCATATTCTGACCCCTCACCATTAGTCTCGCTATGGCTTTCGGAGGTAATCATAAACAACTTGAGTAGTCTGATATCTAATTTGCAGGAAATAAACTAATACCAAATTACACACTCATACTTCAATCCCTCACCATTAGTCTCGCTATGGCTTTCAGAGGTAACTGATAATGACATGAGCAATTTAATATCTAACTACACCTCATACTTCAATCCCTCACCATTAGTCTCGGTATGGCTTTCGGAGAGTAGCGATAATGACATGAGCAATTTAATATCTAACTAACTAGTAAAGCAAATGTACAAAGCTGAAATGAATAAACGATCTTTTTTGGAATTAAAAAAAAAAACTAAGAAAAAGAAATCAGCAGAAGGACAAGATTGATTCCATGTCATTAGTCATTTTAAACTATGTGCAAATGCCCGGGCTGCCTACTATAATCTGGAACAAAAACACTGATCAGTTAACAGCAGTATAAAGTATGAAAAATTATGAACAGAAACAAAATGTTAATACCATAAGAAATATAATATATACATGTGAATGACTATGACACAATGAACGTAAGGAAATGGAGCATGAAACTATACAATAATACACAAAACCTCGGCGTGTGCAGGGGCCCTCTGCACAATCCTCGGGAAGCAGCTATCAAACATGAATTATGCTTATGAACATAGTCTTCTCATATATTTAAAATGCAGTCATAACAAAGAAATAATGTTACGGCACAGTGGGCTTTCTATCCAACAAATTACATTACAGCAGCTAACTATTATGCGTATGAGAACGCATTATTTATAACAGAGAATGCAATAACTAATTTCCTACATTCTGTGCTGATACAAGACACGTGAACCACCACGTCCATAAATCTAGCATCATGGCTGCCGTGAAGATTAAATCTAAGGAGAGTGGTCGTTGGATTCGGCTTATGGAGCCGTTTACAGGTGTTGATATGTCTCCCGTGATTTAGAAACGGCCACGCAAGTCTTCACGTGATGAAAAACAGAGTTCTGTCACCGTGGGACTCTTCGGTTGACCACCGCTTTACCACCTTTGACCACAGCCTTCTTAGGTGAATTCGACTGAGCCAATAGGACTCGATCCATGTCCATGTCATTTCCAACCTGCCCATGTGGCTCGATTTTCCTGAAGACACCTGCAATATAGAATTTAACAAAATGGCTGCGGAAAGTTGAAGCAGCTGCGGAAAGTGACAAGATTCCGCAGCTCAATGAGCAAAAATCTAATTCAAACAGCAGACACAAAACATAGTTAAAAACCACTTTAAATGCTCTTTTATGATTAATATGCAATGATGTTGATGACTTAGGAGGTCCAGGTAAATGGAAAAATTCTAGAAAGGTGTACAAGAAAGATGCAGATTTGAGACTCAACATACCCCCACTGTGAAGGTGTTGCATGTCCTCATGCAACCAAAATTTTGATCATCCTCTTTCAATTCATATGCCTTGATACCTCTGCCAGTACATCCAGTCCTCTTCTCCTCTTCCTTGGTGTTGCTAACATCCTGAGCTTCTTCATCAAGCATCTGAATTTGATATTAATCAATGCTCTACTTAACTTCTAGCATTTGTTCTTCAATTTCCTGTTCTTTTTCTGCCACAATCCCAGATGTAGCATAGTATTGTCATGAATGATCTTGTCCAATCTGTTTTTCTCCTTTAATGCTTCATTTTCATTTTTAATATGTCTATTTAAAACCTCCAACTCAAAAATTTCTTGTTTCAACGATTGGACTATATCTTCTTGTGCTGTGTGAGGGTGAGTGGATGAAGTGCTGGGACCCGTGGCTGCTCTTTCTAAAGATTCTATGTAATCATACACTTCTTGCTGCTTTGGATCTATCTCAGGTGTCGTTTTCCTTGGGCTGTCCCCAAAATGTTGTGGAGGAGAATTGATTTCAAAATCTGGCTGAAAAGGGCTCATGTCAACGTCTTGAGGACTAGCTTCAACGTTTGACTAAGAATTAGGTGGAATATGTTCAACGTTTGGCTGAGAATGAGATGGACTATGGCCAATTGGAGTTTGTTCAGGTGTTACTTCTCCCAAATCAATAAAATGAGGTCCTTTTGTTTGTGTTTTCTTCCACTTTCCTTTAAGCCTGCTGCTTCTTCTTACATACTGTGGACTGTTGTTTGTTTCCTTTTGTTTTTCTTTTCCCCTCTTTTTGGCCATAGATGACTGTTCCTGAAGGTGAACTAGTCTCTCAGATAACACTTGATGATCTTCTTCTGAGGAAGGGGTTTGATCCACAGCCTCAATGCTTCTTTTCTCTTTTGATTTTGTTGGCTTTTTACCCTTGGTCTCTTCCTTCCTCCTTTTAGACAGTCTTTCTTCTCTACTAGTTCTTTCAACTGTGTTAGTAGGAGTGCTTTGAGTTTTATCATTTGTTCTCTTTATTCTACTTCTTTTTGATGTACTTCCTTCAGGAGTTTCTTGAGGTTCTTCAAAGAAATTTCTAACTAAGAACTGCTCCCAAGTGTCCTTTTTCTCCTTTAATTGTTTTTCTATCAGGATTTTCACAAGACCATGGTGATACAAATGTGGTTCTATGTCCCCTAGATGCTTCTGGATGGTTACAGACATCTTCTTCAAACTGTTTAATAAAAAGTATGGCAGATTGAGGACCTGGTTGTCTAGGAAATTCATCAACAGTCGGGTATGATACATGTACATTGACCCAAAACGGCCCTCACAGGTGATAAATTTTTGAATAACTAATAGTAAACCGGCCCACTCTTCTTTTAAAGCATGAATAGGAATTCCCTTTTTAAAATTGGTGACATCCATACCTGGGTTATGTAGGATCACTCTCCAGGCTTCATCACTAATGCTCTTGTTCTTGAACCAGCGTTCACCTTCTTGAGGAAGTTCTGTAGCAGCTACTATGGATGCCTCAGTCACTGTAAATTTTAGGTCCCCAATTTCTACCTCCAGACCATTGAAAGACCTCGCAAAAGCTTTTGTTACTTCCTTATGGTAGCCTTTGAACTTTTGAATAAACCGAAGCCATCTTGCCTTTTTCAGTATGTCTTTGACTTGCGGGTATCCTTCCATAAATTTGGGTCCCTCTGGTTTTGTTCTCAACAACTGACCCATCCTTTCTTCTGTACTTTAAAACTTGTCTGCGTGAAGAGGGTTTAATAGAGGTAAGACGGCAAAAATGATCAGGTTTTATGAAGGAGACTAGTGACTGTAAGCAGATATCAGAGAATAGGTACACGGAATGAAGCAGAACAGAGAATAAAATGGGGTGAAAGCTTATGTGAGCATGATGGAAATGCAGCCGTGAGATCAATAGAACAGTAGGGGGAGTAAAACGCATCTGGCAATGTTTAAAATTGGGTGGCTGCAGAGTAGATTCAAGCACGTTTATGCAACAGCTACGGATTTTGTGCGGCTAAGAGAAGTCGTAGTCAAATCAACCACGTTTCTTAACTACAGGTGGAGTATCAACGTATAGCTGAACACTAATAAAGACCGGAGGCTTGATTATGAGGCCGTTTAGAAATGAATACAAGGATTGTGGGGGAATCGTATAGAGATCATGGGATGGCTACGGAGTTATCAACAAAATCATTGCATATAATGGAGCTATGGTTTATAACTATGTAAAAATGTGCTTGAATGCCATTTGAAATAAATTTTTACTCATACCTTGGAATTCTTGCCATTTTTCATTGGTCTTCAATCAGTTGCCCTTCATTGATGTCTTTGAATGCCCCATGTCTTCATAATATGTCTTCATACCTGCATTTGATTTCATGATTGTTGAACTAACATCTGACTGTAAATTTTTGAAAAACAAAGTGGTAGCTGCAGAAACTGCTTCTGGCTGCAGAAACTGGTGTCAGCTGCGGAAACTGACACAGTAATTATTTGGGTGAATGGAGATGGATAGATGATAACTGACTGAATGAAAATGGTCATGAAAGAAAATTTTATTGATGAAATGAAATGAAATAGATGAAATGGAGTAAAATGAAATGAAGTGGAATGAAGTGGAATGAAATGGAGTGGGTTGTCATAAAACTTTGTGAAATAAGAGAGAGAGAATTTTTTTTTTTTTGGAAAATATAGGGTGTCAGGTGTTCCTGATTTTCACCCTACATTTTTTGTATAAGACTGCCAATCAGTGATTGGTTTTCAGGCTTATACTCTTTTTTTTTTCTTCTTTTAGAACAAAGGCTAGGCTGGTGGAGAAGAAGGATTCTTCTTCACTAGCCTTATTGCAGAATTATCTTGAAACATTTTGACAAATTCCTCTTTTGAGAGTGGCTTATGATAGATCTTTAATCTGTGGCCATTCACAATAAGAGGAGTTTGAAATTCATCAATGGTCTTGATTCTTACAGCTCCATTGCTAAAGATCTTGTCAATCTCATATGGCCCAAGCCAATGAGTCTGAAATTTTCCTTTAAAATCTTTAAACTTGGAGTCAAATAGCAATGCCCAATATCCTTCTTGAAACTTCTTCTCTTTGATGTAATTGTCATGCAATTTAGCTCTTTGATATTGAACTAGATCAGTTCTTAGAATTGCCTCTTATCTGATCTCATCTAGCTCATTCAACTGCTCCATTCTATGCTTTTGGGCTTCTGATAGATCCATCCCCAACTGAACTGCTATCTTGAAGGTTTTGACTTGGAAATCAATGGGGAGCAAGACTTCTTTCCCATAAACAAGTTCATAGGGAGAATGTCTTGTTGTATTTCTCCATGTAGTTCTCTAGGCCCACAAGGCTTCGGGAAGCCTTTCCGCCCAATCTCTTCTGTGAAGATGAACAGTTTTGGTGATGATATTTTCAAGAAATTTGTTTGTAGATTCCACTTGACCATTTGCTTGCGGATGGTAAGGAGTATATTTTCTGTGCTTGATTTTGTATTCTTCTATCAGTTTCTCCACCAGATTGGATGTGAATTGGCTTCCCTGATCTGTCACAATTTCTCTTGGAACACCAAAGCGAGTAAAAATATCCTCATAAAGAAAATTAACAATTAAATTTTCAGTAGCAGATACTAATGCCTTGGCTTCTACCCATTTAGTAACATAATCAGTACAAACCAATATATACTTATTTTGCTTAGATGGTGGATTAATAGGTCCTATGAAATCTAAAGCCCATTTTTCAAAGGGTTCGATGAGTACCTGTGGTTGCAATGGAATTTCATTTGAAAGGGTAGATTTCCCTACTCTTTGGCAGCTGTCACACCTTTTGACATATTGTTTTGCATCTTTGAAGAGGGAAGGCCAATAATATCCTAAAGAGAGGATTTTATAGGCTGTCCTTTTGTCAGCAAAGTGTTCGCCGCATGGTTCATCATGACATGCCTTGAGGATATCAGGCATTTCATCTTCCCTGACACATCTTCTGATCACAAGATCTGGCCCTGTTTTAAACAATTCATTAGAAATTCATGAATATTTTGAACTCTCCTGAATAATTTTTCGTTTTTCACTTGGAAATAAATGTGAAGGTAGTTTCCCTATAACCAAATAGTTAGCAATATCTGCATACCAAGGGGTCTTAATAGTTACTACAAACAAGTATTCATCAGGAAACTTATCCTCTACAGGAGAATCTTCTTTAAAATTCTGAATCCTAGACAAGAAATCAGCTACTGTATTTTGTTTTCCTGGTCTATCCAACATAGTAATATTGAATTCTTGCAAAAGTAAGAGCCATCTTGTCACTCTGCCATTAGTAACAGGTTTGTTCATTAAATATCTAATTGCAGAATGGTCAGTATGAATAAAAGTTTCATAGCCCGTTATATAATGTCTAAACTTATTAATTGCATGAACAACAGCTAAAAACTCTTTTTCAGTCACAGTATAGTTCAACTCTGTGGGAGTCAAATTTTTACTGGTGTAATAAATGGCATAAGGAATTAAATCTTTTTCACCCAACACAGCTCCAAGAGCTGTATCTGAAGCATCTGTAGAAATATGGAAAGGAAGTTTCCAATTTGGTCCTCTCAAGATAGGTGCTTCAGATATTCTTGTTTTCAAAGTTTCAAAAGCTGATTGACAATCAGGATCCCATTTAAATTCACAGTCTTTTGTAAGCAACTTAAAGAGTGGAGATGCTATTTTAGTGAAGTTTTCTATAAATCTTCTATAGTAACCAGTAAATCCTAGAAAACTTCTAACATCTCTTTGACAATTTGGAATAGACAACTTGGAGATGACTTCAACTTTTGATCTATCAACCTTAATTCCATCTCCTGAAATATGATGTCCTAAAACAATCCCTTCAGTAAACATCATAAAGCATTTTTCATGGCTTAATGAAAGGTTTGTTTCTTTACATCTTATGAGAACTTTTTCCAAATTTTCTAATGCCTCTTCAAATGAATTACCATAAACCGTAAAATCATCCATATAAACCTCTACACAATCATGGATTAGATCAGAAAAAATTCCTAGTACTTCTCTTTGGAATGTTGCGGGTGCATTACATAACCCAAAAGGAAGCACTCGATAGGCAAAATTCCCCCATGGATAGGTAAATGTGGTCTTATCTTGATCTTCAGGTGCTACCTGAATTTGATTATAGCCACTAAAACCATCCAAAAATGAAAAGTACTTTTTGCCTGCTAATGTATCTAATACCTGATCGATAAAGGGCAAAGGAAAGTGATCCTTCAAAGTTGCTTTGTTCAATTCCCTGTAATCAATGCATACCCTCCATTTACCATTCTTTTAGGTACTATAACCAAAGGAGAAACCCATCGGCTATCTGAAATTGGATAAATGAAGTTTACATTGAGTAGTTTTTGGAGCTCTTCTTTCACTATCTCCTAAGATTTGGATTCATCCTTCTTTGAGGTTGTCTGATTGGTCTACTGTTTTCCTCAATATAGATATGATGGATGCAAGTCTTAGGATCAATACCTTTCATGTCAGTATACTCCCATGCAAATGCAGTAGAATGTTTTTGCAATATTTTGGTTAGTTCTTCTTGTTGTGAATTTTCCAAATTTTTGTTGATATTCAATGTTTTCCCTGGAAAAATCTCAATAGTAGAACTACCAAACTCTTCCATAGAGTAAAGAGACATTTGTCTTGATGATAAATATTCTATGTCAGATTCCAACTGAAATTGTGTGGGGTCATATTCTGAAGGTGTCTCAAAATTTTCTAATGTGTTCAGAATTTGACTATCCTCACTGATTTCAGAAATGGTAAAGACAGGTTGTATAGTGTCCTCATCATCGACCCATTCATTGTCTCCTATTTCTGTGATTGCTTTTGCTGGAGGATACAAATTGAATTTCTTTGTCGAATTACCATTAGAAATGTACATATCCCCAGATCTACAACTAATGAAAGCATCAGCTGTGGCTAGCCAAGGTCTTCCTAAGATAAGTGGGTGCCCTCCTAGATTACTCTTGGGAGTCAAAATCATAAAATCTACTGGATATTCCCAAGAATATAAGGAGACTGAAATATCTTCTAATACACCATCTGGTTTAATAATTGATCGATCTGCAAGCTGCAGTAAAGTAGGTGTAAAAACAAGGTTAGGAAGTTTTAGCTGGTCCATAGTCTGTCTACTCATAATGTTGATAGTAGCCCCTAAGTCAATCAATGTGTTTGGAATTTCTATCCCATTTATATGTGTCTTGAAAATTGGATTTCCTGGATCTACATACTTCTGCATGGTAATTTTTCCCATCATGATATCTGCAATTTTTCTTACCAGGTGGATTCTTCTTGTGTCTTTTAGTTTCCTTCCTGGTCTTTTGAAACTCAACTCCTTTATTGTTTTTGCTAGAATAGGAATCTCTCGAATGGCTTGTAGCAAGGGAATCTTGATACAAACATTCTTCAATTCATCTAGAAAATCATAGTTAAGCAACAAGATTTGTTTTTCCACCCCCTTGTCAATTTGTAGTCTTTCAGGAAAAGGAGGTGTAGATGAAGATGCAGGTTGCTCAACTATAGGAGTTGTGGGTGTTAACTTTTCTTTCTCTTTTTGAATGTTTGAGTTTTGAAGAGATGCTTCCTCAGAACCCTTATTGACTTTAAGAGAGTCCTCCTTAGAGGTATCTTGCTCTTGGACATCTATAGAAGGTTTTTCTAAAACTCTACTAGACCTGAGTTGTACATCATTGAGAGGAACAATAATATAGGTAGGAAATTGTTGTCCTTCTATCATGTAAGTATTATGAGGATTTTTATTGTTAGGATTTGGCAATGGCTGAGCTGGAAGTTGATTTGTCTTTTGTTGGAATGGAAGCATGAGTTGAGAATTTGGATTTTGTTGAGAGGGTTGTTGTTGTGGAAATGGCAATGAAAGTTGTAGATTTGGGTTTGGAAGTTGTGGAGCTTGTTGATTTTGAAAAGATGGAGGATATTGATAAAATTGAGCAAATCTCCCATAAGGATTTTGCATACCTTGTGCCCATAACTGATATGTATTTTGACGTTGGGGCCAAGGTTGTTGCCAAGGATTCCAATTTGGTGGGGGTTGAGAATTCATAGGGTTGTTAAACCCTTGACTTTGTTGCCCTTGCCAAGGTCTTCTTGCAACAAACAGAGAGATTCTACTGAATTTGGATCTTCTTGAAAGACAGCTTTGAGTCCAGGAATTGAAGGACAATCCTTGTTCTCATGATTTTCTGAGCAAATCATACATGTTTCTACAACTTTTTCATCCAAGGGACATTTCCTTAAAGCATGTTTCTTCCTACATTTCAGACAAAAGATGGCTAGAGCATCAGTTTCTGCTTTCTGCTTGTTTTGAATTTCAAGGGTGTCTAGTTGTTCACTAAGGCTCCCTAAGATATCAGTTTTGAATTCATCAAGCATATTGCCAATCTATGCCCTACTTACTGATCCAGTTGCAGATTTGTTTGCCCTAATAAGAGAAGGATCTCTAGGCCCTTTTCCCGTTTTAGATTTTCCCCTTGAGAGATGGACACATAGTTCTGTTATGTCACGAAGTGGAGGTTGAGAAATGTCTCCTTTCCCCATCATGTTTAAAATATCTATCCATTCATCTCTAATGGCTTTTAATATAAGGGCTTTCAAATTTTCTTCATCTAAGTTGCTCATCTTTGCTCTTTTTAAGTTGTATTGAAATCTTTCAAGTAAATCTTCCAAATTTTCATCTTCTTTTTGCACCATTTTGAATACCTCATCCTTGTGATTGGTGGGCATGCAATAGTCCAAGTATCTATCCAAAAATGTTTGTTTCATATCATTCCAAGTCCTAATAGATTGGGTGGCTAATACCATGAACCATTTCAAAGCGGCTCCCTTCAATGTTGAAGGAAACAATTTGAGTTTTTGAGAGTCTTCCATATAGTCATAGGTTCGGCACACGACTTCAAACTCAAACAAAAATGTTTCAAGATCCTCACTTCACAATCCATAAAAATTGGGGAGGACAGATGGTGAGATGTTTTTCATCGTTGTATGAGTTTCCTCATCAACTATAGGGAATCCAAACAAGTTGTCTCCTTCCCTATTCCTTCCATTATTGCCTTCACCTCCACCATTGTTGTCTCCATTGTTTCCTCCTCCTCTACCTCTACCTCTACCTCCAAATCCATCTATTATTTCCTCTGCCATGATAGTTTCTTTAGAGTCCTCAAAGTCCTCTGGTTCTTCTATCAAGGGAGGATTAGAGGGAGTCTCTTCCTTTTCTTCTTCAGGTGATTCTACTTCTTTGATTACAATATACTCTCCTGTAGAAGTAAAGAAAGGGTCCTCTTCTAAATGAGATTTAGTAGGTGGTATAGGAGAATCCTCTAATTCAGCTGCTCCTTGAATTCCAAAAATCTTAAGGCTAGGGGTAGATGGTGGTGAATCTGGTCTATGCCTTAAAGAAGATGGAGTTGTGAAAATCGAACTCTTGGCTTTAGCTATAAACCTTCCCCTAGAATCTCTTGCTCTATGCATGTCATTTTTTATTTTTTTTTTAAAGTTGGGCTAATAATTCTCTTTCTGATCTTCCAAGTCACACTAGGTGCAAGAAGAGAGCATACTTAAGAAATTACTGAACCAATAACTCTCTTTTCTAATCCTCCAGATCACACTAGGTGCAAGAGGAGAGCATACTTCAAGAACTTATCAAGTTTTCCCTTCTTTTATATATATATATTTTTTAAGAAATTGGCTACCTAGTTACACTTCCCCGGCAATGGTGCCAAAATGTTTGGTCAATTTAGTGTGTCCTAAATTGCTACATTAATTTGTCAATTCGGGATTCGTAGGCTGACGAAGTGTGGCGCACTATATGTGCAAGATAACCTATCTCTTACTTTTTGTCGTTTTTGGTTTTTTATTATTATTTATCTTGGTTGGTTTCCTAATGTGAGATGGAAATTATAAAAGACAAGTATGGTTATGAATGTTCAAGGAAATGATGTCCTTTATATTGATTTCCCAAACTTTCAAACTTCAAAAGGATTTTGAAACATACAATGACAAAATTAATTCCTAAAAGGAAATGAAAATGTGCCACTATTCTAGTTAAACAAACAGTGAACTATTGATCATGAAAACCATTACTACACTGCCTCTTTGTCTAAACACACAAGGAAACTTTACTCAAAAGAAATCCAAAATTGCAAGAAAGAAATGGAAGCTAATATCAAATTACACACTCATACTTCAATCCCTCACCATTAGTCTCGCTATGGCTTTAGGAGGTAACTGATAATGACATGAGCAATTTAATATCTAACTTGCAGAAAAATAAACTAATATCAAACTACACACTCATACTTCAATCCCTCACCATTAGTCTCGCTATGGCTTTCGGAGGTAACTGATAATGACATGAGCAATTTAATATCTAACTAACTAGTAAAGCAAATGTACAAAACTGCAATGAATAAAACAGTGCTGGAATTAAAAAAAAAAAAATTAAGAAAAAGAAATCAGCAGAAGGACAAGATTGATTCCATGTCATTAGTCATTTTAAACTATGTGCAAATGCCCGGGCTGCCTACTATAATCTGGAACAAAAACACTGATAAGTTAACATCAGTATAAAGTATGAAAAATTATGAACAGAAACAAAACGTTAATACCATAAGAAATATAATATATACATGTGAATGACTATGGCACAATGAACATAAGGAAATGGAGCATGAAACTATACAATAATACACAGAACCTCGGCGTGTGCAGGGGCCCTCTGCACAATCCTCAGGAAGCAGCTATCAAACATGAATTATGCTTATGAACAGAGTCTTCTCATATATTTAAAATGTAGTCATAACAAAGAAATAATGTTACGGCACAGTGGGCTTTCTATCCAGCAAATTACATTACAGTAGCTAACTATTATGCGTATGAGAACGCATTATTTATAACAGAGAATGTCATAACTAATTTCCTACATTCTGCGCTGATACAAGACACGTGAACCACCACGTCCAGAAATCTAGCATCATGGCTGCCGTGAAGATTAAATCTAAGGAGAGTGGTCATTGGATTCGGCTTATTGAGCCGTTTACAGGTGTTGATATGTCTCCCATGATTTAGAAATGGCCACGCAAGTCTTCACGTGATGAAAAACAGAGTTCTGTCACCGTGGGACTCTTCGGTTGACCACCACTTGACCACCTTTGACCACAGCCTTCTTAGGTGAATTCGACTGAGCCAATAGGACTTGATCCATGTCCATGTCATTTCCAACCTGCCCATGTGGCTCGATTTGCCTGAAGACACCTGCAATATAGACTTTAACAAAATGGCTGCGGAAAGTTGAAGCAGCTGTGGAAAGTGACAAGATTCTGCAGCTCAATGAGAAAAAATCTAATTCAAACAGCAGACACAAAACATAGTTAAAAACCACTTTAAATGCTCTTTTATGATTAATATGCAATGATGTTGATGACTTAGGAGGTCAAGGTAAATGGAAAAAGTCTAGAAAGGTGTACAAGAAAGATGCAGATTTGAGACTCAACAATTGATTCATTACAAAACTAGTTACTTTTTAATTCCTGGTCTCTTTTATTTCAATTTCAAATCTTTGAAAGGGCTGGAATTTACTGTTGTGTTTTACTTGCTTTGGTGGTATCAGTTCTGTACTTAGTCAAATCTGGAAACTAATGGTGAACCAGATTCATATACCTGTTAGCTCATGATGATAAGAACCAGATTTTAAGAATGATTTAATTGGTCAAGAATCTTATATACATATTTTTGACATTCTACTCACATCAATTTCAATCAAGCAAAAATGTGGATTCATGTAACTACATAAGAGTTCCCAATGCTTTGTAATTGAAACTACACCATGTACATCATGATTTTCATAATCATGTTCACAATGCCCATGATACTTACCAAAAGATATATTCTGATGGTGTAGTATCACATGTAAAATGAACAGGAAATTTAGGACAAAGTAACTGAGAAATTTAAGACTGATTCATATACCTGTTAGCTCATGATGATAAGAACTATATTTTAAGAATGATTTAATTGGTTAAGAATCTTATATACATATTTTTGACATTCTACTCACATCAATTTCAATCAATAAAAAATGTGGATTCAGTCTTTGTTGTATACAATGATTTATTATATTTTGTCATGTCAAATTGTCATTATAAAAAAAAGTGCAAGAAATTATCCAATGAAGAAAGGGAAGACAAGATCATAATCAAATTTGCAAGTACCCGATTACTGGAACACTGAAACACTTTATTTATATAGAAAGGATGAAGTACATGTAAATATTTGCAACTTATCATAAGATGGAACAATTTCAAGCTCTCATCACCCTAGTTAGGGAAACCAAGAAAACCCTAAGAACCAACTCCTCCTGGATAGGGATCACACGTAACAAAATTTGGTCACTACCCAAAGAATCCTCAACAAAATAGCATCATCAACTGCATTGACATTTATGACATGAATTCTAGTATGTGGGAGATTAAAGAAGAAGACGTTGCAGTTTCTCTCATAACTTGTTTGAGAAGCCTACAAGCTGGCTAACCTTTATGTCTTTTCCTCAACCCTGCCGATTTATTCTACCCTGGTTCAATATGCAAACATTCATACACCACATTAGCAACTTCAACAACAACCAGTACACAATTTACGAGCAAACTAAGAACAAAGACATAGCGAAAAACCTGACAAATCACCAATTTGCGTGTTTTCAATTAGCCAATCATGTTCGAATGGAGGGTGATCCGTTGAAGAAGTTGTTGTATATGTAAGATAACAATGCAATTTTCATCAAAGAAAATAATATAATGTGAATTAATACAGGCATCTGAACACTGACTACATCAAGTAGGTGTCCCATCAAATGCACCATAACTGAACTGATAAATAGAGGGATGGTGGTTTTGTGTGTGCGCTTCAAGTGAAGCCACAATATTGGGATGTTGCACCCCTGCAGACATTCAAACACTACATTAACAACATCAACAATAACCAGTGCACACAGTTAAGAGCAAACACAACAACAAACATGGAAAATCACCAATTTGGGTGTTGTCAATGAGGAAATAATGTTCAGATGGAGGGTGATCCATTGAAGAAGTCGTTGTATCTGTAAGATAACAATGAAATTTATATCAGAGAAAATAATATCATGTGAATTAATACATGCATCAGAATACATACTACATCAATTAGTTGTCCCATCAAATGCACCTTGACTTAATTGATAAATAAAGGGATGACACTTTTGGCTACGTGCTTCAAGTGAAGGCACAATATTGGGATGGTTCACCCCTGCAAACATTCAAACACTACATTAAAAACATCAAAAACAACCGGTGCACACAACTAAGAGAAAACACATAGCAGCAAACCTGGAAAATCACCAATTCGGGTGTTGTTAATGAGGCAGTCATGTTCGGATGGAGGGCGATCCATTGAAGAAGCTATTGTATATGTAAGATAAAAATGTAATTTCCATCAAAGAAAATAATATCATGTGAATTAATACATGCATCAAAATACAAACTACATCAATTAGGTGTCCCATCAAACACACCTTGACTGGACTAATAAATAGAGAGATGATGCTTCTGTCTACGTGCTTCAAGTGAAGGCACAATATTGGGATGGTGCACCCCTGCAAATGTTCAAACACTACATTAAAAACATCAACAACAACCAATGCACACAGTTACGTGCAAACACATAGCAACAAACCTGGAAAATCACCAATTTGGGTGTTGTCAATGAGGAAAAAATGTTCGGATGGAGGGCGATCCATTGAAGAAGTTGTTGTATCTATTCTCCAACAATGCAATTTCCGTCAAAGAAAATAATATCATGTGAATTAATACAAGCATCAGAATACTGACTACATCAATTAGGTGTCCCATCAAACACACCTTGACTGAACTGATAAATAGAAGCATGGGGTTTTTGTCTGTGTGCTTCAAGTGAAGCCACAATACTGGGATGTTTCACCCCTGCATACATTCAAACACTACATTAAAAACATCAACAACAACCAGTGCACACAATTAAGAGCAAACACATCAACTCATCTCTCTACACAACTTACTTGGGAAAATAGAGGATGCATTGTTGGAGCGAGGACGGCCATGCTTGTTGAGATATTGAAACTGAAATGGTTCATCTTCGGATGCAGAGACATTCAAATCAATATCCAAGCTGGAATTTTTTTCTTTTGTTTTTCTTTTTAGGACTAAGGAAACTCTTCTTCCTCTTCAAAGATGACTCATAAGCACCCAACCCAAGGGTGAAGTTATAATCCATAATATGGATGTCATTAGCATCATCCACGAATTTTTTAGCCAAATCAATCAACTATTTTGTCATATTCACAGTAGACAGAGGACTATTTTGAAACAGGGCTAGATAGCCAAACAACTCCTCTCTCAACAAATTAAGTTCTTCGGCATTGTTATCATCCATAATAGTTGTAATAGTACCTGCATCAAGGTTTGGTGCCTCTATACTTATCTCAGGAGAGGCATTCAATGTATTAGGTGTGGTATCAAGATCCAATAAAGGGTTTGAATCCATTAAGGAGGAATGGAGCCAATCTACCTTTATGGCATTCTTGCAAATGTTGCCACGAATAGGCCATGGGAAATTACAAGTGATAAAATTTGTGCGATGCCATACGATAATATATTTCTTATCAAGTTTACTTTGAATCCTCACCCAATAAGCATGAGACATGCTCTCATGAAGCCTGCAATCACTGTCTGGAATTCTTCGAGCCTTTTCCATTGATGATTCAAGCTGCATCTCTTTCTTGTGGTTGTTCATATATCCTTCTTTTTTCAAAATTTCCTTGAATCAATAAAATGGCTCAACATGTTTTATTAGAGTATAGAATAGCCAATCCATCCTACGAAAACATTTCTTTCGTCTATCACATAGAAATGTTGTCTTGAGATAACCGTGGTATGACTCAACAACATTATTTGTCTCCTGATTTGCATGAGGAAAATCTCGGCAGCCTTTAACCCACATCCCTAAATGTAAAAACTCAATTAGTAAATATATATTTTCATTATGAAACAAAAAGCGTAAGAACAAAAAAAATACCATGCGAACTTACGGATCTTGTCACCAGCAACCCAATTCTTGTGGAAATAGTCCAAAAATTTCTCCTCAGTTGCAAACTTGGTGAAAAAACCATTAATTACATTATCCATAATTTCTCATAGAACAATTTTTCATGATATAACCAAGTTCATTGAACATCTCTTTTGCTTTTTCTGAACTACTAGCCAACCAATAAACATTCTTTAGCCAAACCCTCCTTACATGCCAAATACACAAGATCACTTCACATTTGGTGATTCGCTTGCCATATTTAATTCATTTTAAGTGAGAAATATTTACAATGAATGTAACTTGAAATGTCAAATAAGAATATTGATGTTACCTCAAAGCAACGATTTCAGCCAATGCATCATCAAACATAAAGGCATTGACCTTCCAGTCAGAACGAAGCTGAAAACATCTATGCATGAGGTGCTCTAGCCATGCCACTATATCTTGTGATGTATTACGTGACATCACCACCCATGCAACTGGAACCCCACTTTATTGCTCATCAAACACCGCGAGCGTGTACAACTGATACTGTCAAATTAAAAAAAATGAAGCTATTTTTAAGTCATTAATCATATTGAATCATTATAACCAAAATGATTTTATTGAAATAATCATTGCAAAAATACTAACCCTGTATTTATTTGTACTGAATGTTGAGTCCATGGCTATCAAGCTATTGTGGGATAACTTAACCATAGTTTCCAGCATCCATTTAGTTTGTATTCCAGCTATAAAAGGGATCTCTCTACCATTGGGCTTCTGGTAGAAGAAGAAATCATTATGGTGTTTTTCATACCAGAGATTCACACTCATTTCATCTTTGCAATGCAGTTGGTAATTTTCTTTTGCCGGACGATTATAGATGTTTCAATATCTTTTATGCGTAAGAAAAAATCTCTATCCCGAGCTGTGGCATCTATGTCAATATATTTCTTAATATGCATTTTACAAACAGAATCAATTGGCACTTGAAGAAAAAAGCAACTTTCTATATAAGAAATCATGTCCCTTGAAAGTCTTGGCTTCCTCTAAGGCCCATCATCGCCTAAAGTGTCGTGTTTTCCATGAAAAGGCCATCCTTGCTCATTTTCATGATCATACATGTTGTATGTTATTATTACAACATCAGGACCTTGAACCATGACCTTTATAGTAAAATGGCATTGACAACCTCTCTTTTTGACAATAGTACGTCTTGGTTTGGTTTTCCATTATGCTCTCTTGTCCTCTAGACCATATGAGCAAGTATAACTACAAAATAAATTTTGAATGTCAACACATATGAAAAATGATAAAGCACTATTAATATCAAGATCTAAACAAAGCTTTTTTAAAATACTTACAGTTCCCATTGTAAGGCAACACTAGGCCTTGAGCTTGGATGTTTTCTTTTTCGACGCTGGAAGGTACATGGAGCATCTGGATTTGATTCCTCTCCTTGAATAAAATCAGTAATTCGTTTTGTAGGAATTTTTGCAACCTGGTCAATATTCATGTTCGTCTTGCATACTTCAGACCAAAATAAATCTTTACTAGAAGATATGATTTTCTCTTTTGGGTCTTGCACCTCAAGGCCCATTAAAGTCTGCCATTTCTTTTCCATGTTGTGTCAATGTTTGCAAAAAATGTAGAAACATATTAGGAAGCTAAATCTAAAAACTGAAGTTATAAAAGAGAATTAATAGTTGCATTCATAAATAAAGGTTAAATAACATAGCCTGGGAAGGGATCCATATCTGTAGCTACGGCTTGAGGGAGACATATCTACTTTCTCTAGTGGGGATTGACGATGATGAAATAAGGAGTTTGAGTTATATACTTAAAAAAATAAAAATGTAATTTTATTATGATGAATTATAAATTTGAATTAAAAAAAAATAAAAAAGACCACCTTAAAAAAGAGAGTAGTTGTTTAGCTAACCTCAACCTATCATTGCTAAGTCCCTTGAGTGGAAAATAAAGGCATGTTAGTCTATCATAGCATGTCCATGTAGACAGTGAAAATGTAGAAAAGGATCTCAAGGTGGAATTAATTTTAAACTTAGGACATGAAATTTCAGTATCTTGGGGCTGATATGGAACTTGGAAGGTGTCCTTGTCTAAATTGAATTGAAGGCAAAGTTTCCCATCTCAGTTAATCTGGTCTGCTGGCTTCTCAATTTTCTCTTTTATGTGTTGGACTCTTACAGATCTTTTGAACCATGTCACAGTGCTTTTACAATTTCCTTATATGTAGCACATGTCATGTTTTTGTTTTACTGTACTACATGCATGAATTTATTGGGTTAAGGTTTGAATTCAATTCAATTCAATTTGACTTAGTTGTTTTCTGTGGGGTCATTTTTATTCTGAGCTGTTTAATTTGGTTTTTAGCTGGCAAACAAGTTCAACCTTTTTTTATAATATGCTTGGCAATGGGTGCCATGCCTTGTGGCCGCTTTCTGGCTTGTGGTTTGGTATCTATGTGATGTGGGTAATTTAAATCTATTACGTCAATGCATACATATATGATGGAATTTGGTTTCACATGAGTACTTCTTATCACCAAAACAATTGTGCTCTGTTTTTTCATTCACAGAGATATCTCAACAAGCAGCTAAATGAAGCTCATTCATAGATCAAATCAGAGTCTTTAGACATATGATATGAGATTATTAAGAGCACCATGGATCCCACAAGATATATGTATACAGACTAGCAGCTTTTAAGTGTAGGAAATAGTGCAACATGGTTTGGTCTTCCATCTTGATTTTAAAAGTCAACTTCCTCTTATTCATAAACATGAGGGTCAACATTTGTTAAGAAGATATCATCAATTACTATATACTTCGATCGACATATTTCGTCCATTTTCCAACATATAAACATCAAGAAGTCTGCACCCTGTCTCTTTACTATCATAATCACGAGGCTTACATGCAACCTCTAATGTGACAAAGATCATCAGAGTCATCATACCCAATTGTCATAACTTGCCTTTATAAAAAATTACAGGGCAAGAAAAGGCATCAGGATTTTATAGCTCCCTCTGAAGCCTTGCTTCAGGTGATATTCTAGCCTTGAATCATAAGCTTCGGGTTAGAGAGGAATTATCTCAAAACAGTTTCTAGATGACTGCTACCTATGCATCAAATTACCCAATCCATAATTTAACATTTAGGCATCCAAATATTTCTTCAAGACACCTCTGCTTTTTGTTGATGAAAATTGTCATAAAGAATTGTTCATGCACATCTTCTCCTATTTTTTCTGTTCGTGCTCTGGGCTTCAGAGAATGTTTCAGAAATTTGGAAATCACATTTCGAAATCAATTTCGCGGGCAGTGGGAACTGGGCATTGTGGCGGGGTTGGCAGCGCCATTAATGCATGCAGCTAGGTGGGTTGACGGACGGGGTAACGGAGAGGGCTAGCGGAGGAGTAATGGAGTCGGGATGTCGCGCCGACCAGCAGAGTAACGGCTCCTAGGCCCCACATTTTCAATGCTGGAATAATGCACTTTTCAGGTGATCGAAATATCTGAAAACTCGCATTATAGCTTACTCCTTTCTTTTCTTGGACTATAGGATATCATATATACTATCTACCGCATTTAATATAGGATATTAAATGCGATGAAATAGTATATGCTCATCATTAAATTTAAATTTTTTTCTTGAATTATAGAATATTATATATATAGGCCCATTGCATTTAATATATATATCCTGTAATAATATATGCTCATAATTAGATTTAAATTTCTTTTTGAACAATAAGATATTATATATATATATATATATACGCCCAATCAATTTAATAATACATATATCCTATAGCCCAAAAAAACATTTATCACCTTTCTTTTCACCCAAAGATTCTAATTCCTTCGCCATGACGGAAAGTTCGCAATTGCAACCTACTTCAAACACGTCATGAAGTACGCTACCAACATTTGAAGCTCGGGGTCTTTGACTATTTAAAGTGTGCACCTGGTGCTTTCCTTTCTGTATTTTTATCTTATCTGTGGGCTATATTTCTGGTTTCTCTTCGCTTGATGCAGAGCATTTGGTTCCAGATTCTTCATATGGTGGTCTCGCTCTTGCTGGGAATTTTGATAATTTGGCAATGTTTTGCACTGTTTTGTCACGGTTCTTAGTATTTTGAGATATTTAGGAAGCACAGTTGATTATCAGATCTATGGATATGTAACTGTGAAAGATTGTTATTTTTTTTTCTCCTGAAAAAAACAGAGTGCGTTACTGAAAAAGAGGTGCTTCAAATTTCGCTTCGCCTCATCTTGCTCATCGAAGATGATTGGAGGTAAGTACAATACCCTCTAATTCTTTCTATTTTGTTGCTTTATTTCAATTTTTGTTTTATATGCTATGTTTTTTGCTAATGATATTCAGGCAAATTAGATTGATCATGCCAGGAGGAACTATGGAATTGGGAGGAAACGCCGATGGCAACGGCAACCACGGCGCGGTTATATATTCGAGGCCAGAAATTGTTCATCATGCCATTGCAATGGCGTCCTTGTTATTCAATAATCAGCTTCCCTGGGACGTAATTACTATGCTCTTGGGATTCGCTGTGGCTGCGTGTTCCAATGAGGATATTTCACGGTTAAATGAGGCTATGGCTGTGGCTGTGTATTTCAATGGGCAGATTGGACAGTTAAATGCAGCATATGACAACTATACAACTGTTGTATACAGCTCTTTAACTTTTTACTTCATGATTCAGGTACCGATTTTCACTGCCATCTTTTCTGCAAAGCGGCGGGAGGGTTGTCAGACATGGTGGACTGCAATCATTGTCTCAGGGATTGCCGCTGCAACCAAGATTGTCACACTGTTTCTCATATTCATTTTACAGTTCAATCTCCAGAGCGCAGACTACAACTCCGACAAGAGCTACGACGACAACTCGGAGAATGCGGTGTCTCTAGGTTCTCCATGACTAACCGTAACAACAGAAAGGCAATTGTAGGTGATGCATGGGAAGATGACGATGAGTTTGTATTGGAATCTAATTCCAACTGCACAGATTGCAGAAGAGGAGTAAATCAACTGTGCAGGAGGACGAAAGACAGCAGCAGCGTTTTTAGATTTGGGTATGGTCTGCACGCCACCGTTCATTGAAAAGCCGACATTAAACTCTGCAAGTTTGTAATTTTATCATGGCTGTAACCTATGTTTGTGATGTAGAACTGTAATTTTCAAACCATGCAATTCAACAATTAAAACATTGCACCAACCAGCATTTAAAGTTGTCATTCGTGCCATTAAACACCACCAACCATAGAATGCCTAACTCACACCTCACAACATCGCATATTCTTTCTGCACCATCACAAGTCTCACGTTTCATTTGCGATGTGATGTTGCCTATCGCATGCGCAAAGTGTTAAACCGTTCGCATGAAATGGAGTCGATCCCATAGAGTGAATGCGATATATTATCAAAGGAGTCTTAACTTATGTTTTGAACTCCCCAATGAACATGTTATAAGGTTTTTTAAAACCTTAGGTTAAAAGTTCATATACTGTCACATGTTTTAAATTTTAAACCTTAGGCTTTTAAATGTTTATGTTTTCATTAAGACTTTGCGTCAGTTTTATTTTAAAAAAAAATTTGGTTTTAGTTTAAAACTTTAGAGTAATATATTTTATAATATATATATTAGAAATATTTATATTTACAATATATATAAAACATGGTAATGAAACAAAAATAAAAATGATGAGGATGTTGTAAGCAAAATATGAAGGACTCTGCATTTTTTTAAAGTGGGACAGCAAACAGTGAGTTGAGTGTGCATTGTATTTTTGTAATGCCCGCAAGCAGAAATAGAAATTGCAATGACTGTGTAATTTTTTTTTTATGCATTGTAAAAGCCAGAAGGAAAAAACAAAAATGAGCATTGTGTGTGTGTTTTTTTAATAAGGAAGCAGTCAAACATAATTTTTTTTGTAATCCCTTAGAAGAGGAAGAACCTCAATTTGTAACAGAGTTTTTTTTTAAATGAAATAGAAGTGTTATTTGGTCTCATCTCTGTCTAGCAAATTTTTAAATGAGTTCTCTGTGTTAGAAAGAGAGATTTTGTTCTCTCTGTATTTTTTGGAATACTTCAGAAAGTCCAACATGGTTTCAGAGCTAGTCTAGGCTCTTTGAAGGATAGTCAAAAAAGCTGAACGAAGGAGCTTGTTGCAGCTTTTGACCGGTAGAGTGAAGGCTCATCAAAAGTAAGGTATTTCTCAAAAACAAAGTTTTTGTTTTGTGTCTAAAAGGTGTAGTCCAGAGAAATCTTTTTGAAGACAAAGTTTGTCCTTAGCAGAGAGACAGTTTGTTTAAAAAATCATAGTCAAGTTTAAAGCATAGTTCAGTGTGCTTGCTATGACATGAGCCAACACAAGCATGAGTATAGGAAATACTCAACTCCCATAGTTTAATGGAAAGAACTATGATTATTGGGCAATCACCATGAGCGCCTTGTTTGCCTCTCAAGACTTATGGGAGTTTGTTGAAGATGGTTTTGAAGAATTAGTAGATGAAAATGCTTTTAAAGCCTTAACACAGGCAAGGATTTGTTGAAGAGCAATAGGAAGAAGGACTTAAAAGCCCTCTTCTATCTCTATCAAGTAGTGCATGAAAGTGTGTTTCCAAAGAGAGCAGCAGCTAAAAGGTCCAAGGATGCATGGGATACCCTCCAGACTGTATATCAAGGTATGGAGAAGGTGAAGACAACAAAACTACAATTGTTGAAGAGAGAATTTGAAACTCTCTGTATGAAAGAGTCTGATAACATAGACTCATTCTTCACAAATTTGATTGAGTTGGTTACCCAGATAAGGTTTAATGGAGAGACACTTGAAGAAAAAATGATAGTGGAGAAAGCGTTGAGGAGCTTACCCTCATGGTTTGATGTGATAGTCACAACCATTGAAGAGACAAAGGATCTCTCAAAGTTTACTGTTGATGAGTTGCATGCATCATTGATGACACATTAACAAAGATTGGGAAGAACAACAAACTCATTTTTGAGCATCCCTTCAAGACCCAAATGTCCTTTGGAAGAGGAAGAGGTCAAGGCAGAGGAAACTATAGAGGAAAAGGAAGAGGCAAAAGCCAAAACATAGGAGGAAGAAACATCCCTACAAATGCAAATGGAAGGGGAAACAATCAAAATCAGAACCAAGGCCAAGGCAACAGCCAGCAAGGTGGAAAAAATCAAGCAACTGAACAAAGATATGATAAATCCCATGTCCAATGTCATTACTATAAAAAGTATGGCCATTTTGCCAATGAATGTAGGAAGAAACAGAGTGACATGGGTAATAGACCTAGTGCTAACTTTACTAAGGAAAATATCAGTCAAGAAAAGTTGTTTTTAACATGTAATATGGCTGAGGAAAAGAATGAGGATATATGGTTTCTAGACTCAGGCTGTAGCAACCATATGACTGGAAACATTTCCATGTTTTCTATGTTAGATGAAAATGTAAAGTCTCAAGTAACAATGGGGACAGACAGTAAGGTCTTTGTCATGGGGAAAGGCAAAGTGAATGTTTTGACAAAGAAAGGAGAAGAAAGATCCATATCAAATGTTTATTATGTGCCTGGTATGAAGTGTAACCTCTTGAGCATTGAACAACTCATTCAAAAGGGGTACAATTTTTTCTTTGAAGATGATGTATGCACCATCATGGATAAACCGCCAAGCAAGCAATGCATTGCACAAGTGAAGATAACAAGGAATAGAATGTTCCCTCTTAAGATGAGAGAAGATTTGATGAAAGGAGCTAAAATGGCAGCAGTGACACAAGAGACATTCCAAAGAGAAGAAAAGGATAAAAATTGGTTATGGCACTTGAGATTTGGACATCTCAACTTTGGAGGTCTGAATTTGTTGCATAGGAAAAGAATGGTAGAGGGATTACCATTGATTAAGAAATCGGACAACCTTTGTGAACACTACATCTTGGGCAAACAACACAGAGAAAAATTTCCATCAGTAAAGAGCATAAGGGCAATGGCACCCTTAGAAATTGTCCATTCAGATTTATGTGGACCAATCCAAACACCATCACTAGCAATCAGCCACTATACACTGACTTTTATTGATGATTACACAAGGAAAACTTGGGTTTATTACTTGAAATATAAAAGTGAAGTGTTTGAGAAATTCTGCCACTTTAAGGCTCTTGTAGAGAAACAAAGTGGGCAACATATTAAGGTCTTAAGGACTAATAGAGGAGGAGAGTATATCTCAAAATAATTTCTGCGTTTTTGCAGAGAAATCGCATACACAAGCAATTTACAGCAAGGTATACACCACAACAAAATGGAGTTGTTGAAAGGAAAAATAGGACCATCATGGACATGGTAAGAAGTATGCTGAAGGAAAAACATTTGGCAAATGAATATTGGGTTGAATCTGTACATTGTGTAGCATAGATCTTGAATAGATGCCCAACCAAAGCCGTAATGAACAGAGTTTCGGAAAAAGCATGGAGTGGCATAAAACAAGGTGTCACCCACATGAGAGTTTTTGGTTGTGTGGCTTATGCACACATTTCAGATCAGCTAAGGAAGAATTTGGATAGTAAGAGGGAGAAGTGAATATTTATTGGATAAATTGAAGAATCCAAGGCATATATATTGTATAACCAATCCACCAAGAAGTTTTTTATAAGCAGAGATGTGCAATTTATTGAGGAAGAAGCATGGGATGGAAGCATTGAGAAAACAGTGAATTTTAAAAGTTGTTTGTCTCATGATGATAATGAGGAAGAGATGGCTAAAATACATCCCTCATTAGCAACACTACCTCCACCAACACAAGTACAGCAAGGGACACCACAAGCGAGTATGAGAACACCCTTGAGAAGTGATAACAATGCTTCTCCAAGCACACCACAAGGAGCAGATTTGAGTGCTTCTACAAGCACAAGTACACCAAGTGAAAGAGGAAAAAAGATTCAGAAATCTGAATGAGATTTATGAGCAAGAGCCAGAAAATGAAGGTATGAACTCTTTATTTGCATTATATTGTCATGTAGATGATCCTATTCATTTTAAGGAAGCAGTAAAAGATAAGAAATGGATAGATTCTATAGATTAAGAAATGAATGCAATAGAGAAGAACAAAACATGGGAATTGGTTGATCTCCCAAAAGGCAAAAAAGTGATTGAAGTAAAATGGGTCTACAAGACCAAAAGCAATGCTGAAGGTAAGATTCAAAGGCACAAGGCCAGACTTGTTCTCAAAGGCTACAAGCAGCAACATGGGAGAGATTATGAAGAAACTTTTGCACCGGTTGCAAGAATAGAAACAGTAAGAGCAGTGTTGTCCATAGCAGCACAACACAAGGGGAAGGTTTACCAAATGGATGCGAAATCATCAATCCTAAATGGAGTATTGATGGAAGAGGTTTATATTAAACAACCTCTGGGCTATGAGAAAGAAGGCCAAGAACACAAAGTTTGCAGATTGAAGAAGGCTCTATATGGGTTGAAACAAGCACTAAGAGCATGGTACAGTAGGATAGATGCCTATCTACTGGAAAATGAGTTTGAAAAATGTGAAGGAGAACCCACATTATACATCAAGGAGAAAGATGGTAAGATGCTGATTGTTGTTTTATATGTTGATAATGTGATCTTTACAGGTAATGATTCTTACCTCACTGAGAATTTTAAATCAGTCATGAAGGATGAATTTGAGATGACTGATATGGGATTGTTGAAATACTTCTTAGGAATAGAAGTAGAGAAAAATGAAAATAATTTTTTTACATCTCAAGCTAGATATGTAAATGAAGTTCTGGAAAGATTTAATATGCAGGATTGCAAGGCAGCAATTACTCCTACAGTGATGGGATTGAAATTGAGCAAGGAAGACAGTAGCAAGGATTTTGATCCAAGTTTGTACAAGAGCATAGTTGGTAGCCTCATGTATTTGACTGCAACTAGACCGGATATTATGCATGTTGTGAGCTTAATTTCCAGATTTATGGAAAGGCCAAAGGAGGCACATTGGCAAGCAGAAAAAAGAATTCTAAGGTATGTGAAAGGAACAAAGAGGTATGGAATTTATATACCACTTCAGAAAATTCTGAATTGATTGGATATACTGACAGTGATTGGGCTGGAAGTATAGATGATTGGAAAAGCACCTTTGGTTATGTTTTTCATATGGGTTCAGGAGCCATCTCATGGGCTTCTAAGAAACAACCAATTTTGGATTTATCTACAGCAGAGGAAAAGTATGTGGCAGCTGCAACAACAACATGTCAAGCAGTTTGGATGAGAAGAATGTTGAGGAGTTTGTGTCATGAACAGGTAAAAGACACAACAATTTACTATGATAATAGCTCAGCAATAGCATTGTCAAAGAATTCATTGTTTCATAAGAGAACGAAACACATTGATGCCAAGTATCACTACATCAGGGGGCTAGTGAACAATGGTGAAAATGTTTTGAAACATTGCAGAACTAAAGAGTAGTGTGCAGACATTTTAACAAAACCATTGGGGCAGAAAAGTTTTAATTATTTGAGAAAGTGTTTGGGTATGGAAGAAAATCCAGTAGTTGAAATTAAGGGGGAGCATTGGAATTTTATTCCAACTGCACAGATTGCAGAAGAGGAGTAAATCAACTGTGCAGGAGGACGAAGGACAGCAATAGCG
Source organism: Pinus albicaulis (assembly GCA_034641835.2). Classification (NCBI taxonomy): domain Eukaryota; kingdom Viridiplantae; phylum Streptophyta; class Pinopsida; order Pinales; family Pinaceae; genus Pinus; species Pinus albicaulis. Next base: position 304,595 of record JAXQQM020090678.1, read on the forward strand.
TTTTTAGATTTTGGTATTGTTTTCACGCCACCGTGCATTGAAAATGTGACATTAAACTTTGCAAGTTTGTAATTTTATCATGGTCGTAACCTGTGTTTGTGATGTAGAACCGTAGTTTTCAAACTACGCAACCCATCAATTAAAACATTGCACCAACCAACATTTAAAACTGTCGTCCATGCCATTAAACACCACCAACCACAGAATGTCGAACTCACACTTCACAACATCGCATATCCTTTCCACACCATCACAAGTCTCGACGTTTCATTTGCGATACGATATTGCCGATACCGCATATCGCATATCGCATGTGCAAAGTGTTAAGTCGTCCACATGAAATGGAGCCGATCGCATAGAGTGGATGCGATAGATTATAAAAGGAGTCTTAACTTATGTTTTGAAGTCCGCGATGAAGATGTTGTAAGGTTTTTTAAAACCTTAGGTTAAAAGTTCATATGCCGTCACATGTTTTAAGTTTTAAACCTTAGGCTTTTAAATGTTTATGTTTTCATTAAGACTTTGCGTCAGTTTTATTTTAAAGAAATTTTTGGTTTTAGTTTAAAACTTTAGAGTAATATATTTTGTAATATATATATTGTAAATATTTTTATTTACAATATATATAAAACATTGTTATGAAACAAAAAAATTGATGAGGATGCCGTAAGAAGAATATGAAAGACTTTGTATTTTTTTAAAGTGGTATAGAAAATAGTCAGTTGATTGTGCATTGTATTTTTGTAATGTCCACAGGCAGAAATAGAAATTGCAATGACCGTGTAATTTTTTTTTTATGCATTGTAAAAGCCAGAAGGAAAAAACAAAAAGGAGCACTATGTGTGCGTTTTTTTAATGAGACAGAGAGCAGTTTAAAGAATGTGCAGCACTGCGTTTCAGAAGCAGTCAAACATAATTTTTTTTGTAATCCCTTAGAAGAGGAAGAACTTCAGTTTGTAACAGTTTTTTTTTTAATAAAATAAAAGTGTTATTTTGTCTCATCTCTATCTAGCAAATTCTCTTTGTTAAAAAGAGAGATTTTTTTCTCTCTGTGTGTTTTGAAATACTTCAGAAATTAAAATAGTTTGATGTTAAGTGGGTTACACCAAGAGTCTCATTTCTCCTGATTTTAATGACAATGGCACTATGTTTCCCGATTTCCTTCACTACTTTGCTTTGTCCCCATGTTCCTTAAATTTTCGTGCCTCTCATTCTGAATTGTAAAGTCCAGATGGCAGAAGGCATAACCTATGACGATGAATGTTTTAGTCCAGAGGATATAATGTATGACGATAAATGTTTTACAGTTAGAATATTTAGGCATCAATTCCGTTGTTTTCCAAATAGATATCTATATCCATGTATGACATCTCCCCAGATTCTAGAATTTCTATCCATAAAAGTATGTTTTACTCTATTTTCTCTTTAAGGTACCGCATTGCGTTATTGTTCAAAGGCTCCCATGTGTGTGTGAATAAAATTTGATCCAACTTCACCGGGTATATAGCTATATGGGAGATTACTATGTTGTAATCTATATATATATATTTTAAGACCATATCTATATTTCTGCTCATACTGTCCATGTATCGAATATATATTTTTAAAGACCATATCTAAATTGATCTTTATATTTAAGCGCATACTATCCTCTCCGTGTATCTGATGTGTTGGAAACAAGTTGAGGAATATATATTTTGTTTCTAAGTACTTTTGAGATTTAAAAATAAATAAAAGTAAGAAAAGCATTGACCAATATACTTTATATAGCATTTGTTCATGTAATATTTTTATAATTTATTATTATTGTATAGTATTTGTTTATCTAAGATTTGTATATTTTTTTATTATTATTTTATTTATAATTCATTTATAATAATAATAATTTTTTTTTTTTTAGACAACAATGGTTATATTTTATTTAAGTGGCGGCAAACCAGCTGCCGCAGGCTATTACAGGGCTTCTCTGTCTGAGAGCGCAATCTGGATTACATCGTTTGAGGCAGCTTTCCTTGTTACAGGGTCTGAGATCGCCAAGGAGAGAGCATCTCGCACTGGAGAGATCTACTAAAAGAGTTGCACTGAGATTGCAGAAAGGGGCTTGGGAATGCACTGGAGCTTGAATGGGAGAGGCATCTTGATTTTCCTCCATGTTAGTTTGCAGATTCGCAGCATTTCTTCTCAGAATGCCTAGAGGAGATCCATCGCTCCAGTCGGTTGTGCTTGCTAAACCCTTATAAAGAGCTGCCAAGACATGATTGTTACTACCTTTGATGCTGTCATCAAAGTCTACCCAGAACTCGCCCATCAGATTAAAAATTGAAACAACAATGAAATCTGACAGAGGGCAAAGGTCGAAAGTGAGGGGAGATCGATCTGACTGTATCTTTATTGCAGAATCCATGATCCTTAGCAACTGACCGCTCGAGTTGGTCCGATCCCGAAGTGCTGGATAGTAGATAGAACTTTGAAACAGAGGAATGCCCGAAAGTAAGGAGGCCCAATCTTCGAAAGGTTTATGGAATGCTACAGATTGATTCGACATTGTTAACTAAGAGGGATCTTCTACTCCGGAGAAAGCCAAGATTGGCTTCCAAGTCCGCTTGAGAATTTAACTTCCTTAGAATGTGATAGAAGGAGATTTTGTGGAACTTGGGCAGGATAAGCCTGATTTTTTTGAGAATGGAGGCTAAATGAACCTGAGAAGGGTTCTTATGGGATTTCATAGCCTGGATAATTAGCCTAGAGTCTCCAAAGACAGAGATGGATAGGAAATTCCTCTTGGTCGCCAGATTTAGACCCTGCCATAGAGAAAGAGCCTCCACTTTGTTGTTTGTTTCATTGCCCAGACCCCATGCAAATCACAACTCTGTTGAACCGCCAGTGCTCAAGAGAACCCCACCGCCGCCCATTGCTCCAGGGTTTCCTTTGGAGGCCCCATCGAAGAAAAGACAATGGTCATCCAGAGCTGATCTCCACTTAATGAACTCCTGCTCATCTAGACGAATTTCCCAATTAGTAGGGGAAATTGCATGAGGAATGGGGTTGTCTTTATGGTTTGGAACAAGCTCTTTAAGCCAGCGATCCTCCTCACTGTCCAGGACCATTTCGTTTCTTATGGCAGTGTTGGCTTCTAGAGCCTCCCCCAAAAGAGCTTTGATTTTAGTGATAACTCTGGCAGGGTTACAGCTGTCATCCCTGAAAATTCTGTTGTTCCTCTCCAGCCACAGCTTCTAGCATATGAATTTGGGAATCCACATCCAGCCAGTCTTGCGAAGGCTTTTTTTGGAGAGACAGAACGAAGATAATTTGGCCCAATTTCGAAGGAGATTTGGTATATTTCCGGGGAGCTCTATTTTGTTAGGTCCTAACATCAGGACACCCCTCCAAACTTCTTGAGCAAAGGGGCACATTAACAACAGATGATTAGCTGTTTCTTCAGCCGACACACATAGGGAGCACCTAGAGGGCCCTTCCATTCCACGCCTTCGCAGATTATCTCTAGTGAGGATACTTTTATGCGCCAACGTCCAACAGAAGAAGTCAACTTTGGGGAGAGAGGGAAAGGTCCAAATAAATTTCCATTGAGTTGGATCCGGAGGAACATTTGGGATAGCCATCATGCTTTTGTAACCTTCTAATGCTGAGTATGAGCCAGAGAGCGAGCCCCACCCTCGTTTGTCCTTAGAAGTAGCCTTTAAAGGAGATTTTCCTTGGAGAAAATCCAGCAATAACGAGGCTTCTCCCTCCAGCCATTGAGGGACCTCCCCTAGATTCCAACTGTCCCAAAGACTTCTTGCATCTTCCGTCCAATTGGAGATGTCCCAAAGGGTTTTCAAATTGCAGGCCTGAAGCCAAGATTTAATATTTACGAGTTCTTCCATCTGGTCCAAAGGCTGATCACCTAGAATCGAATCATCCCAAATTCTTATTTTTTTCCCATTACCTGGGATCCAGTATAGCTTGTGGTTGAAGTGCTCCATTGCTGTGAGACAGAGTTTGAAAACCAGAGATCCTTTGGATGTTCTTGGAGGCTAATCCAAGCACCTCAGACGCTTCCCATGAAAATATTTTTTCCATAGGACTCTCTTACTCCAACTAGGTTTCCCAGAGACAATATTCCAAAGGAGCTTGGAGCCCAGAGCAAGGTTTTGGGCAGCCAAATCATGCATTTGGAGACCTCCTTCCAATAATGGCATCTTAAGAGTGTCCCAGTTTACTAAGTGAAGCCTTCTTTCATTGTTTTCCCCCCCTTCCCATAGAAATCTTCTCAGAAGACCATCCATTTTACTTATAAAGGATTTAGGGGAAAGGAGAATGGAGTGCTGATATAATGGCAGACTTATGAGAATAGATTTCATAAGGATTACCTTCCCAGCATTATTCAGCCATGAGGCTCCCCAAGCTTGAATTCTGAGTTTTAGCTTGTCTAGCAGGGGCATCCAGTGGGATAATTTAGGTTTGGACTTGGAGATAGGGATCCCAAGATATTTAAATGACTCCCAGGTCCGGGTTCCTTCGATTTCTAAGAGCCTTGCTATGTCTGTCAATTCCTTGAATTAGCAATTCCAGCCATAGATTGTGCTTTTTAGGTAGTTAATCTTGCTTCCCGAGACCTCCCTATAAATTTCCAGCTCCTTCTTGAAGGACCTTGTAGAATTTATGCTTGCTCCTCCAAGCAATAATGTATCATCAACAAACTAGGCTTGGTTTATGTCTTTGACATTGTGAGCCATTCTAAGGCCTGGCAGAGTATGGATCTGCTGACTGTAGTCTAGTTGGAAGCTGAGAATTGAGGCTTGGATAGCGTAAAGGAGCAGGGACAAAGGGAAACCTTGTCTTAGTCCCCTTGAGGCTTGGAATAATTCTGTTGATCGACCATTAACCAACGGCGCTATCCAAGGGGAGGCTATGCAGGCTTTCACCCAATTTATGATGGTTGTTGAGAAGCCCAACTTCTTCATCACAGTAAACAGGAAATCATGTCTCACCCTATCAAAGGCGTTTGCCAAATCGAGCTTAATCACCATAACTTTCTCATTTCAATGACAGCTTGAGTGAACTGCTTCTTGCACCAGCACAATATTGTCCAGAATCTTTCTCCCTTTGATGAATCCTCCTTGATTTTCAGGGATGATGACCGGAAGAATTTTCTTGAGGCAGTTGGCTATTATTTTGGTAACCAACTTATAACTAGTGTTACACAAAGAGATGGGCCATAATCTGCTAAAATCGGAGGTGCCTTTCTCTTTCGGGATCAAGGCAAGGAAGGTCGAGTTGATGCTGCCTCCAATCTTGGCACATGACTGAGATTTCTTGACCATTCTCAGAAGATCTTTTTTTATTGTGGGCCAGCAGGTCAGATAAAACCTTACGGTGAACCCATCAGGCCCAAGAGCTTTATTCGGTTCCATGCAATCCAAAGCTTTTTTGAGCTCATTCATGCTGATCGGAGCAGTTAGCATAGAATTATCAGAATGTTGAACACAATGAGGAATTAGATCAATCGGATAGGCTTGAGGATCGATAGGAGGGTCTTCAGGGGCAGAGTAGAGGTCTTTGAAGAAAGAGTGGGCTGCCCACTTTGTGCCTTCAAAATCTTTAACCATAGTGTTTTGATGATGAATTTCATTTACTATTTTGAAGTGCTTGCGTGCTTCAACTTGCTTGTGAAAGAAGTTTGTATTTTTGTCTCCGGCATGTAACCAGATATTTCTGGACTTCTGTCTCCAGAACTCTTCTTCTTCCCTACTTGCTTTATGGAAGTCTTTTTGCAGTTCAACTTCTTTTTGAAGGAGGCCTTGAGTTACAACAGATTTCTCCATTGCTAATTGATGGACAACAAGGCTATCAAGAGTCTCCTTTCTTTTGAAGGCGGGTGTTTTCAACCTTATAGCCCACTCCTTGAGCCCTCTTTTAAGACCTGTCAATTTTTCTTCCCACACAAAGAATGGGGAACCTTGAACCTGCCGGTTCTAGGCCTCTGAGACCACCTCCTAGAAACCATATTGCTAAAGCCACAGAGGACTGAATCTAAAGGGAATGGGGCCAAGGCTTCCATCTAGGGAGAGCTCAAGCAGAATGGGTTTATGATCAGAAGTGCAGTTTGGAAAGATTTTAGAAGTGGCCATTAGACTGCAAGTCAAGAAAGAGTTTTGGACGAGGAATCTGTCCAAACGAGCAGCAATATGGCTGGGGCCTATCCTTTTGTTGGCCCAGGTGAATTTCCCAGATGTGGGCTTGATATCCTCAAGATCCCAGCCCAACATAAGGTCTTCAACCCATTCTCTAGCTGGGTCCCTGACCGGGGAGCCACCGTTTTTTTCTTCTATAGCTAGCGTTACATTCAGATCACCTGCAATAATAATGTTTTCTGGATTGTGCAATAAAAGATAGGACTGAAGCGAGTCCCAACAAATTTTTTTCTCAACTGGTAAGACCGGAGCATATAGATTGAACATACTTACTTGTTGGCCAGAATCTTTGTGGAGAAGCTTAGTGAAAAGCCAATGGGGGCAGCATTCTTCATGAATTAGGTCATAAATGGAGCTGTCCTAGAAGGAGGCAATCCCACCAGAGGTGCCTCTAGCACTGACAGCTCTCCCTTGGCCTTTATGCCAGAAAGCTTTGCTAGCTTGGAGGAGGAGAAGATCCTCCAGATTTGTCTCCTGGATGAGAAGGATTTCAGGCGAATACATCCTCACAATATCTTTCAGGGCTTCTTCTTTCAGCCTGCTGCGTAACCCTCTACAGTTCCAAGAGACGTATTTCATTATTTACTGGCTTGGGAGGTTGTGGCTCCTTTTGGAGCCTTGCCATGCTTGCACCTGGATCTTGTATTCATCATTCCTTTGAGAGTTTTCTGGGAGCCTTGGAGTAGATCCAGATAAGTTTTTTCCTCTCTTTGTTTCTTCTTGGATTTTCGACCCCTGGCCGACTTGATAGGGGTGACTTGTGAGCTGTCTGATTCAGAGTCTCTCTCTTCTATTTCTCCCCCAGATTCAGAGGCAAGACTGATGTACTCCTCGTTACCTTCGTTTCCTCCTTGATCATCATCTGCTGGGAGGATGATTGTTTCTACACCAGTTTCTTTCACTTTCTTCGATAGGTCTTCTAGATCTTCTTGGGTCCCGATGGCTTCCACCTTTTCACCTGAGGAGAAGCCTTCTTTTGGAGCTTCTTTGGCCTTTGGTTTAGTCTGGGGCTTCCCTAATGGCCCAAAATTTTTCTTCTCAGTTGGCCTTGGGATAGCCTTGCCCTTTTTAATTTCTTTCCATCCTTCTTCTTCCACCTTGTCCCCTATTGGGGCTTTTGGGAAATTTCGTTGGAAGTGTCCATGTTCATGACAGGTTCTGCATTTGAAAGGCAGTTGCTCGTAGTCCAGCTTTTGGTAATGGTGCCATTCTCCAACTGTAATTTTTACTGCTTCAGGAAAGCCAGCTTCTAAGTCGACTTCCACATAGATTCTTGCACAGGTGTATTAGCCCTTGTTATCTGCTTTGTCAATGAATCAGCCCAACCCATTTCCAATCTTCTGCAAGGAGTGAAAGCTCTAGCAATGGATCGGGAGGTTGGGGAGCCGGACCAAGACTGGGACCTCCTTAGGGACATCGACTGAAGGATCGAAGTTAGGGGTCCATTTATTAAGATAAAAACCCTGATTTCCCATGAAATATAGACCATTTTTGAAAACCAGATCTCGATCATGTTTGGTGGTGAATTCGAAGATGAAAAATCCTCTTCCGACCGCATAGCAGATCACATTGTTTTTCAGCTGAGGCCTCTAGTTGCGTTGAATCCAGTCATCAGTTGTTTTTGTAGATAGCCAGCGACCCATAAATTTCCCAACCAACCCTTTGTCAGCTAGGGCTAGGGAGATTTTTATCGGTTGATCCTCTGGCAGGGCGATCTCAGGAATTTCCTCCAGTTTTTTGATAAACTTCGGGACATCAGGGATCAATCGATTCTTCCCTTTCTACGTTAACAGGCGTCGAAAGGCTTCTTCAGTTGAGATCGGAGGGGTGGGAGAGGGCTCCCCACCCCCAAGCGCACCCATGGCAGCTGTTGCTGTGGCTTCTCTGCAATCGGAAACCTACACAGACTCGTTGTTGTGCGCGCGCGCGAAAAAAGCTATCATTAATAAATTATTATTGTGTAATATTTGTTTGAATAAGATTTGTATATTTTTTATTATTATTTTATTTATAACTTATTTATAATAATAATAAATTATTATGGTATAATATTTGTTTATACAATATTTGTATACTTTTTTATTATTCCTAACAAATATAAACAGAATGGTAGAAACATTGTTCAATGCTAAAGATGTAGTGTAATGTTACTAAAGCGTTTTTTTTTTTTTATAATTAGAATCTATCGATATGATTTTTAATATTTTTTCTCAAATTAAAATTGATTAAAAATGAAATTTGATTTTTTAGTTTTTTAATTAGAATCTAGTGATATGATTTATTTATTAATTATTATTATTATTATTTTTTAAATTAAAAATGATTACAAATTAAATTATATTGTTTCAATAGTTAAATTATAAATTTTTTTTTTTTATAATTTTAATCCAATTTCAAATAAAATAAAATAAAAAAAAAATTATTCGTTGAGATTTTATGAATTTAAGATATGGCTGCTTAACCATAATAATTAGATATAAAAACACCGGTCTATAACAAAAAAAGACAGTAATTCTGTAATATATCCTCAAATATATAATTATCTATCATTGGCTCTTTTGAAGCTGACTTTTATGTTGTCGTCCCCTAACGTGCTTAATGTTATATTAAATATTTAGGCGAGAACTGCAATTTTAAAAGAATTTGTTTTTAAGATATTAATCTTTTTCTTTATAAGATGTGATGTGGTGTTTGGATTATAGATTAATAAAGTAGAATAATTTCAAATCTAAGGTTAAATTTAAATGGGTTTATGCTTTTATGATTTCAAAAGAAATGATATAGTTGGGTTCATATATATGGTTGAGCTTTTACAAGATGAAATTCTTGTTCCTTCAAAGGATTAGATGGTCGTTACAAAAAGGAAGCATGATTGTAATTGTAATTTCTCTAGACCATATCTAAACCAATGTGCCTTATTTCTATTTTAGTTCTAACTTCTGTTGGATCCCCGTGATTTGCAAGATTGGCAAGAAAAAATTTGCAGGGAACCACATCAAACCACTTTGGAGTCCAAGGACCTAGCCTTCCTGGACTCAGAGAGGGCTCTCTCTATGTTTGTGTTTGCAAATGATTTATCTTTGTGCTTATGTTTTTTGATTTTAGGCTAGTTATGAAGTTCTAAGGAATATTTGTTTTATTTGATTGTTTGATAGATTAATAATGTGATTAATTGATAAAGTGTTTCAAATGAATAGATATACCATGAGAAACATTAATCCATTGGGCTATGGAGTGATAAAAGGATTTAATTGTTCACCAAATCTGCAAGGGTTTTTATAGGGAAAGCTAACTGCATCAAGTGGATCTCTTAGATTAGATGAAATATGAAATGATAGTAAGTTCTGAAAATAGTAAAACTAAAGGGCAATTAAGAATCCTTCAACTCTACTTCAACAAGAAAAGCATTTTAGGTAACTGTTTGAGACAAACCAAAGGACAGGGCATACCATAGACTTCTTTGGCCAGACTTTAATAAGAAAACCTTTCAAGGCAACAATCCAGCAACCCTAGAATTGATTTCAGACAAAGAAAACATTTAAGATAACAATGAGTGCAACTAAAGAACAAGATATACCTGTCTTCTTTAATCAAACACTCTTAGGACCTTCAAAGTAACAATTTAAGACAAACCAAAGGACAGGGCATACCATAGACTTCTTTGGCTATATTCTACTATGTAAACTTCAAAGAAAGGCCTTAAAAATAATATTTCAAGCTACACCGAAGGACAGGGCATACCATAGACTTCTTTGGCTGGGCTCTACTGCATCATTTCCAAGATAAAAATCTAGGTGGAACCATAGAGAAATTAAGAATTCTCTAATAAGACCTTGTAGATGAAAACATTAAGATAAAGAAATAAGATAGATTCAGGGTACCAAGAGAGCATATCCTAATCTAAATTTTTTGTTCTTTTATCATAGAAATAAGGGACAAAATGGAAAACAGAAGGAGAACATTGACAAAAAAGGATAACTTCACCATTAACATAGCTCAATAATCCTGTGAACGTGCTTGTATTATTGATGTTCAAAAAAATTACATTACTTCAGTGCAACAGATCTCTGCAACTCAGAGTTTTCTCAAATCCAGCCTAGCAACTCATCAACTAGCTCAAAAACAATCAAATAGCCAATCAACCAACCAACAACAAAAATGATCATTACATGTAGTATTTATCTGCAAAATGAGGAGGTGATCCTGAGCTAGGGTTTCAGATTTGTGTTTATTACAGAGTTAATGTATTTTTGACCTTTGATACCATGCAAGGCCCAAGGCAAAATATCTATGACTGACTCACTGCAATAATAACTCCTAACTTAATTGTTTGAGCTAATTTTGGGATATTCTTGACTTTAGGGCTTTTTCAATAACTTTTTCAATAACTGCTAGGTAGCTGGGAAATATCTCTGACCATTTCAATAATTGTGGTTGCTTTTATTTAGTAGAATAAGGCTGTAGGTGGCAGAATGTGTCACTAAAGAAGTAAATGTTGTTTTGGTTAGTCATTCGGATCTGCCTTTGTGTCAATCTTCCTTTAATTTATATTTTAAACTTTGTTTAGGCCTTTAAAATTTGGATTTGTTTTTACTGTATACCTTGTTGTCTTCTCCTTAACTCTGCCTTTATCTCTGGTTTGTGATTTAACCGTATTTCTGCTTGCGGTTTGCTGTGTAGTGGAGCATATTGGGCTTGCTTGGTGTGTTTGAGACACTTATTTATAAGAAGAGGGGGAAGGGTTGTATGAGGTTTTTATGACAAAGCGAGGGTTAGAATTTTTATTTTTTTTAAAGCAGGGGGCTTTAAAACTTTATAAAGGGTGTTGGGCATAATTATATTAAAACATGGTTTAATATAAATAAAAAAAATGGGGTCCCGAATATAATCAATTTTGGTTTAAAACAATATAAAAAGGATTTTTTACATTGTTTTAGTGTGAATAAGGAGGAATGATGAAGGTGAGGGGGTTGATAGGGTTTTCAGGAATGAAAGTGGATCTTTGGGTAGGGAAAAAGGTGAGAATGAGATGTTTAAGCCCAGACATGAGTTTTTGGAAGAGGAAGGTGATTTTGAGAAGGCATACTGAGATATAGTGAAAAAGGTTTCACGAAAATAATGAAGGCAGTGATATTTATGAAGATAGCTAACAGTCAAGAAATGCTATCTTCAGCAGATTGTAGGAAATCCATAGTCTCCTAGTGAAACTGTAGAATAAAGGAGGATAACAAATTCTATTCTCTAAATGCATATATTTTATCTCTTTAATTTAAATAATTTTAATATCATACACCCACAAGTGCCTCCATGTCATGCTTTTGTAGGGTTTACATGCCTCTGTCAAACACTTGTATTTGCATGTCTTCTGTCTCATTGTCATGTGATATATAGATAACTTTACACTTGGAAAACATACATTAAAAATAAAATTTGAAGGCTTCAATGTTTATAAAACAGGTTCTATTTTTAAATCATTGTCATGTGATATATAGATAATAAATTTACACTTGGAATCAATAAATTACAAATCAAATCTGAAGGCTTCAATGTTTATAAAACAGGTTCTATTTTTAAATCAATAGGGAGTTTGAATTTCTCAATCATTAGAGGGTTTGAATTTTTCAAATTGATAAAAAGAGAACACGTAATAGGAAACAATAAGTGGTCCATTTTAGGACCATACATAATTAATTAAAAGATATAAAATATTGTTATTGTACATGCACTTGTATTCTAATGGTGTTGTGTGACCAAAATAAAGCCCAACAACAAAATCATAAACTACGGCTACAATTTCTAAATTACACACACAAATACAAAATCCAAGAGTAGATATTTGTCTCTCACTGAGCATCTCTATTTATATAAAAAATTTAGTTGGCTACATCAATTAGAATATTTACTTTTGCAAGTTGTGTTGTCCCTTTATTGAGCACATAACAAATTACATATATAGTTGTAGATCACCAACTTCTAGATGATAATATCTGAGGAAGGTGGCTCTATGACTCATAGACAACTCGCTCACATAAGGAAATAACTACTTCTACAATCACACCTAGGAACTCACAATTAAAACTCACAACAACCTAAAACACATGGAAGCATTACTTCCAATACCCTCCCTTAATGCTTACATGTAACAAATATATAAAACACATATCACAATAATAAATGAATCTTTGTCATATTTTTTTTATATGGTCATCACTAGCACTCATATCCACTCTGAAATCTAATGTTTTCTGCTCTTTTCATCACCACACTTTCGAGCTTCCCACTTGATCCATAGCTTCCTACTTGATCCATTTAAGACATAACCGCTTCAGACCATCACTTATGTACTTTGCATAATTGATTCTTCTCAACCTCTTGTAACGCAACAGGTGAGTCTCAATACTAAACCATCTTATGGAACTATCACCATATATTGAATCCACATCTCTCCGCAACCTTCACCAGTTATATAGGATAACATTTTGGGTAGAAAATGTCTTCAGCGGATAATTCTAGAACCTGACCTTATAAAATAACCCATACTGATGCTCCCAAAGCACAGCGGTTCACACCATATTGACCTTATTAAGAGCTACCTATGACTAACGCTCTTAGAGCATGACAAGTCACATTGGTATGTTCAATAGTTGCCCTGTTCTTTGTGGTTCTACATGATTTCATTTTCTTTCCTTTTTTAAAACAAAAATAAATTTATAAATTAAATAACAATCAAACACCAAAACACACCAAAACAAATTCAAACAAAATCCAAAATAGACTCCGAAAAAAATAATGCCTTCTATTCGATCTATGCAAGCCTGGCTCAAAGTAGTGCTGGCTATAGAAATTCCATCAACTACATCATATTGTTCCTAGCATATCTTGTTCCCACCTCCATTACCGGTCTCAACAACTTCAATGAAAAATACCAAATATCCTTAATAACGTATATGTAATCGTGGATTTGAAAATGTATCTCGTGGTATTTATCAGATCATTTGATCAAATCTCCATCCAAAGGTTTGTATAAATGATCATTTGAAATTCCTTGTTCATTTCTTAATTTTTTCAGTTTGACAGATACACATTAAACCACCAGCTAATGCGTGCAATATGCCCATCACATTTTCTTGTGCAACTAAGGTTCAATCTCATTGAGGTATGGTGAGCACTGGGCTTTTTTATAGCCGAAAATATGCTTCCAAATGATTTACCTGCGACCCCTTGGCATTACTAAAAACAATAGGTCTGCTACAAAATTAACGGTTTGATGAAGTTGGTCTTGCATTTGACTTTCTAGGTCACTCAAATATCCTTCCTTTCCCCCGTCCAAAAGGTGATTCCATTCACTGGTAGATATCTTTCAAAATGTTGAGTTGTGTGGCTCAATGGCCTGCACTATTTCTGAATTGCAACGAATCTTCTTATTACCACAACCAATTGACACGTATTATTCCAAACATCGAGAAGATTCTTTGCTTTGTGTTTTTTTTATGAACCAACTTTTTATATTTTGAGGTAGCCTCGGGTGTGCTCTAGCCCTGAAATTTTGTGAAGGTGCTAAGACACACAAGACCTCCAAAACCCAAAAAGCGTTTGGAGAAATTTCATCTTGTGTGTGATATATTAAAATAATTAATTTTTTTTAATGAGGACCCTCAGTCTATCTTAGGGAATTATAAAAATTAAAGTGAATTAATTAATCACATGTGATGAAATGTTACAAGTGAGGTGGATCAAGTAGTCTTTTAATCTAAGTAGTCGATAAGAGATTAAATCATGGTCGTTGATGTGTAAACGAGAAAATTATAAAGAAAGACACACACAAAGTCTAAGAGATCGAATTCCTCTGAGGGAGAAGTGCTCTAACGAAGATAAGATCTAATTGATTCAGAGTTGCAATGAGGGGAAGTTGCAATGATTGGCGAGGAGGGTCAAGAGTATAGTGCAGAGCAAATGAAATAGAGACGCAGTGGAGGCAGCACAACCATCAGAGGGAGTGACAGAGTCCCTTAGGAGGGTGACGCAGGCCCACGTAGGGCCCACGCAGAGGGAACACGACATCTCCAAGAAGAAATATAAAATTCTGCTGGAAGCAAGGGTTTCTAAGCCAGTAGGGCTGAAACCAAGATCTGGGAGAAGCAAATCCACACAGAGCTAGGGTGGCATAGTCGCTCAGTCCAGACTATGCAAGATGACATAGTAGCTGTGCAGAGCCAGCAGGGGTTTCACCATTTTCTCATCCAGATCAGCTAGGACTTGAGAGAGTGAGGTATATCTCAAATTTTCTCTAATTTCCGAGGCTTTCTCTGTTGGGTGAGCCAAGTTTATGGCACCCTAGATGTACTCAGAAACTGCTTCTTAATAATAATAAACCCTCATATTTGCTACATCGATTTTCCCGCATTGGGTTTTTCAAAGGACATTTGTCCAAAAAATTTGTCACTTTGTCATATGAGTGTGCTATTCAGTAAATAATATATATGTGTAGGTTGTTAATTGTATTTACTTCGCTGTTAATTTTGAATATTCACATTAATAACTTGTATGTTTAATCAAGTATGAGAAGTAAATCGAGATTTAATAGTAGGGTTTCCTAGATTAAGAAATCCTCACATGGTATCAGAGCCTTACAGATCAAGCTAAATCTCTAGCAAAATTAGCTAAAGAAATTTTTGCTGCAGAGAGTAGTTGAAGCAGCAGAAATCCGGAGAGGGCAACACAGCATTAGGAGGACGCAGTCCCAACAGAGGCTACGTAGGGTTTGACAAAGTTCCAACTCAGTGACACAGAGACAACGCAGTGCCTTCCAGATGAACGTAGGAGTAGTCTGTGCTGCGTAGTCACTGCTCTGAGGCAGTATGCTCACGTAGAGGCCAACTAGAGGGATGCAGTCTAGTTTTGAGTTGTTGTGCAGCATTGTCGTGGTCTGGAAGCAGGGCTTCAGATCTTCAACAATTGTTGGTGTGGTGGATATTCTGTTGGTGCAGAATCATGCCTAACTAAGTTGATAAAGAGTGGGAGGAGGACAGTTGCTTAGCATATCTATGCCAAACAGATCTGAGATTTGATGAGGAGGGTGATCGTAGAGAAAAAATAAATTTTATTATTAATAATTTTTAAATTAAAGGAGTCGGCTTGCTAAGATGAAGAGACCTCTATATATAGTGACTGGATATCTCTTTCGGTTCACTATCCAAGATGAAGAGCTTTAGATATTGCTTCCCAGGATAAAGAGCCTTTGAAAGAAAGAAAAAAAATTATTTTTAATGTCCACGAATCTAAAATTAGCCTATGGGAGAGATTGTTTCTCCATCTTGTTTTTGTATTCCGCAATTTTCCTATGCAGTCTTACAATAAATGCTCCTAGCTTCTCGAAAAACTCAACGCTGAATAGATTATCCCAAGATCTACCTACCATAATATCTGCATAATTTTCCCTGCTGTCTTTGAAGGCCTTGTGTTCTAAAATTAAATTATTTTATATTTCTACTTTTCTGGAAGAGAAAAAAATACATACTCTTTCCTCCCACATTTCTTTTTTCCTTTTCCAGTGCCCTGTTTCATAACAGAGTTGATGATAATTAGTCCTTACTTGAGCGATAAGAATTTTGGATCTCCAAGAAATATTGTCCCCTATGTATGCTTTTCTTTTATGATTATGAGTGGGGTTAAACTCTTCAATGTAGTACTTCTTCTTTCCCCCAAGTACGTTTGTGGAACTTATCCATAAGAAAAGTTTTTATCTCTTTACTGTTTGTGGAACATATGCTCAAGAAAATACCCCATTTACTAAACCATTTGTTATTTTTCCGCATCCAAGTCTTCTTTCTTTTGCACAATATGTCATTAAACACAACCTTAAAGGCCATCTACCCCATTCCATTTGCTCATTTTTTTTGAAATACCTTATGACTTGTACCAAGGGAGGAGGGTCAGCCTTGGGATCCTACTCATAAAGTTGTCTTGCATAGTCAAACGATTTAGAAGTTGTAACATTTTTTTTTTTTTTTTACCAGTTTGCACCATTTTCGGTTGGAGCTCCTTCTAGAATAATTGGGGTTATTTTTCCCAAGGAAGATTAGTTCTTCTCTCCTCTAAACCATGAAATCAACCTTTTTCTTTCTTAATATCTTCTTGTAGGATTTGAGCTTTATGTTATCCTTCTGTGATTCCTTCCACATTCTCCTTCCCTTTTTGCATTCCTCATCAAACCAAGCATTAATTAGAAAGCAATTTGTTTCAGACTTCTCAGCTTTTGCTCTTTTTCACTTTGCAAGTGCGCTTTGAATTAAGTGTGTTAATTCGTGACTATGAATGCCATGAAATGAGATTTCCTCCTTCTTGAAGAGCCTCTCTAGCATTATTTTGAAGGTATTACAATTTTCTGGAGTCAAAAGAATTCAGCCTTTTGGGGGATTTTGTTTAACACACTGAGTTTTTGACCCTAATTGCTTCTTTTTGGTCCAAGAGAAACTTAAATAAATTGGCTTCTATTATGATTTTAAGTCCCATATTTGATCTCCAATCAAGAATTCCTCCATTTTCTCACACAAACTATGTGATCAAATTACATAATCTACTACACTTGCTCAATTGTGAGTATTGCAAGTGAAATTATCAGACTTTTCCCATCTATTCAAACCATTACAAATGACTAAATTTAAAGCCCCACATAGCATAAGCAATTGTTCACCAAAGAGATTGCAGCCTTTATCCTCTGAAATTATCTCTCACCGATGATTACTCTTTTCTATAAGAGAGATAGGGTCACAGTCTTCTTTACAATCTAGTCACAGTGAGAGTCTTTTGAATTTTTTTTATTTTTTTTTATTTTTTTAATTAGAATCTAGTGATATTTTTTCTTAAATTAAAATTGATTAAAAATTAAATTATACTGTTTCAATAGTTAAATTATACTTTCAAATGTGCAAAATTTATTATCTTTATATCATACGAATTTGATAATTATTATTATTTTTTTAAATTTTCATCCAATTTCAAATGAAATAAAAATCTAAAAAAAATCTCTCCATTGAGATTTTATGAATTTAAGATATGGCTACTTAACCATAACAATTAGTTTAATTTTTTTTTCAATTTTTAATCCAATTTCAAATGAAATAAAAATCTAAAAAAAAAAAAATCCCCGTTGAGATTTTATGAATTTAAGATATGGCTACTTAACCATAACAATTAGATAAAAAAACAACAGCCTGACACTATAACATGTACATACCCATATAAAAAGACAGTAATTATCCAATATATCCTGAAATATAGACTTATCTATCATTGGCTCTTCTTAAGCTAACTTCTCTATTATCGTCTCCTATATTAAATATTTAGGCAGGAGCTGCAGTTTTAAAGGAATTTATTTTTAAGATATTAATATTTTTCTTTATAACATGTCATGTGGTGTTTGGATTATAGTTTTAGTAATTTTGAATTTAAGAAAATAGAATAATTTCAAATCTAAGGTTGAATTTAAATGGTTTATGCTTTTATGATTTCATCAGAAAATGATATAGTTGGGTTCATATATATAGTTGAGCTTTCACAAGATAAAATTATGGTTCCTTCAAAGGATTATATGGTCCTTACAAAAAGGAAGCACGATTGTAATTTCTCTAGACCATATCTAAACCAATGTCCCTTATTTCTATTTTAGTTCTAACTTCTATTCTCTAAATGTTTAACTTGATGTGTATATTTCATCTCTTTAATTTAAATATTTTTAAAATTATACACCCACATGTGCTTCCATGTCATGTTTTTGTAGGGTTTACATGCTTGGTGTAAAACACTTGTATTTCCATGTCTTCTGTCTCATTTTCATGTGATATATAAATAACAAATTTAAACTTGGGAAATATACATTACAAATCAAATTTGAAGACATCAATGTTTATAAAACAGGTTCTATTTTTAAATCAATAAGGCGTTTGAATTTATCAATCATTAGAGGGTTTGAATTTTTCAAATTGATAAAAAGAGAACACATAATAGGAATTAATGAGTGGTCCATTTTAGGACCAAACATAATTAATTAAAAGACATAAAGGATTGTTATTGCACATGCGCTTGTAGTCTAATGGCGTTGTGTGAACAAATTAAAGCCCAAAAAAAAAATAATAAACTGCAGTTACAATTTCTAAATTACACACATAAATACAAAATCCAAGAGTAGATATCTGTCTTTAGCTGAGCATCTCTATTTATATAAAACTTGATCCATTTAAGACATAATCGCTTTGGACCATCATTTATGTACTTTGCATAATTGATTCCTCTCAACCTATCGTAATGCAAAAGGTGAGTCTCGATACTAAACCATCTTATGGAACTACCACCATCTATTGAATCCACAACTCTCTGTAACCTTCACCAGTTATATAGGATAACATTTTTGGGTACAAAATGTCTTCAGTAGATAATTATACAACTTGAGCTTATAAAATGACCTGTACTGGTGCTCCCGAAGCATGACGGGTCACACCATATTTACTTTATTAAGAACTACCTATGACTTACACGCTCAGAGCACGATGGGTCACATTGGTCTGTTCAATTGTTGCCCTGTTCTTTGTGGTCTGCATGATTTGATTTTCTTTTTTTTTAGCACATAAATAAATTTATAAATTAAATAACAACCAAACAATAAAAAATATACAAAACACACATCACAATAATAAATGAATATTTGTCATATTTTTTTTGATATGGTCATCACTAGCACTCATATCCACTCTGAAATCTCATATTTTTTTCTCTTTTCATCACCACACTTTCGAGCTTCCCACTTGATCCATTTAAGACATAACTGCTTAGGACCATAATTTATGTACTTTGCATCATTCATTCTTCTCAACCTCTCGTAACACAACATGTGAGTCTCGATACTAAACCATCTTATGGAACTGCCACCATCTATTGAATCCATGACTCTCCGCAACCTTCACTAGTTATATAGGATAACATTTTGCATACAAAACATCTTTAGCAGATAATTCTAGAACTTGACCTTATAAAATAACCTGTATTGATGCTCTTGAAGCACAACGGGTCACACCATATTGACCTTATTAATAACTACCTATGACTAACAGTATTAGAGCATGACGGGTCACATTGGTTTGTTCAATAGTTTCCCTGTTCTTTGTGGTTCTGCATGATTTGATTCTCTCTTTTTTTAACACAAAAATAAATTTATAAATTAAATAATAACCAAACACCAAAACACACCAAAACAAATTCAAACAAAATCCAAAACATACTTCGAAAAAACTAATGCCTTCTATTCGATCTATGCAGGCCTTGCTCAAAGTAGCACTGGCTATAGAAAGTCCATCAGCTACATCATATAATTCCTAACAGATCTTGTTCCCACCGCCATAATCAGTCTCAACAACCTCAATGAAAAATACTAGATATCCTTAATAACGGATATGTAATCGTGGATTTGAAAATGAATCTCATGGTATTTAGCTAATCATTTGATGAAATATCCATCCAAAGGTTTGTAGAAATGAGCATTTGCAAATCCTTGCTCATTTCTTACTTTTTTAGTTTGACAAATACACATTATACCAACATCTAATGCGTGTAATATTCTCATCACATTTTCTTGTCACTACAAGAAAAAAGGACATTGGTGAGGGTCATGCTTGTGATGGACCTTTAAGGTCCGTCACCAATTTCACATATGGTGACGGTCCTTAAAAAAGCATTGGTGTAAGTGTATATAGTGATGGTCCTTTAAGGTTCGTCACCAAAGCCATTTTCAATGACACTTTTAGTGAGAGTCGTTAAAGGCCCATCACTAATTCTCTCTTTGGTGACACTTCTAGTGACGAACTTTTAATGACCCTCACAGATGCTCTTTTTGTTACTTTTGGTGATGGTCAAAAAATGTTCGTCATCATTTATCATTCCAATGAGTTTTTTATGACGCTATGTGCTTGTTAATATATTTTTTGTGAAAAGATAACGATTTAAGACCATTATTGTGGAGTATTTTTTATAATATGCCCAACGCCATAATGGTCAAAGTCAGTCAATTTGTTAAGAATTAATTAGTGCGTATCATTTCCCTCAAGTAATGGCTAGTCAAATAGAGTTTTCCTATGAGTCAACGCATGATTCAGATCTATTAAGTTTATTATCTAGCAAATTACCTTTAGATAAAGTTCCACTAGTGTGTGTAGGAAATATATTATTTAATACTTAATCAAACTATGTCAATTCTATTAATGAGAAATACCTAACACTCATTAATTTGGGCACACCTTAAATCAATGCTTTAGCACATAGTAACATTTCTTAGCACCTTGCATGTCTTGGAACATCTTTGTACCTAGAACATATTGTCATGACACTAACACCCAAGCACATGGTGGCATGTGCTAGCACAAGTTAGAACTCTCTAGCACGTTTTGGCATGCATGTAGTCCCTAGCATGCCTTTTAACACCTTGGTTGCAATATGCATTGACATACATTAGCACTTGGCACACAATGCCACTTGGAATGTATTGGGACTTATTATTAGTGTGCCTAGCATGCCCCTTTTGAAAAAGATAAAGTCTCGACTTATTAACCCTCTTATGTGTTAATTTCCTTGCATTTTAGCTTGGTTCATCCTTTTTTTGCCTTGACACTTCTTGACACATATTAACATACCCTGGAACCCTACACATCCTTAGCACTTGGCATGTATTGGCATATCTTGGCACTATTTGGCACATATAATTAGCACACCCTAGAACTCCCTAGCACACTTTGGAACTTATTGACATGCCTTTATATTCCCTAGCATTCCTTGTCAATGCTTAACATACCTTGTCACTCCCTCCTTGGCATGACAACTAGCACTCATTAACACTAGTCCTTGGCACACGTTCCTCATATTCATTAACTTCCATGAATTTTGACCTAGTTCTTCCTTAATTTTTTGTCCTAGTACTCGTTAACACTCCTCAACATGCATTAGCACTCTCTAGCACACCTTAACACTTTTCAACATGCCCTTCCACTTCATAGCATGCATAACACTCGTTGACAAATATTGGTGCTTGGAAAGTCTTAGCATGTATGGAATACGTTGATATGCCTTGGTATGATTTGGCATGGTTTAATATTAAATTTATTTGAGATCAATTGTTGGAAAGTATATGAGAAGCAACAAAGGAAGACCTAGCACTTAGAATGCACTAAGAATTTTCACTTGGCACTTATTGGTGCCTAGTGTTGGTGTGCCTAGCATGCCCCTCTATGAAAAGGTAAATTGATGACATATTAACCCTCTTATGTGTTTATTTCCTTATAGTTTAACTTGTTTCTCCCTTTTGTCGCCTTGATAGTCCCTAGCTCGGATTGCCACACCCTTGCACATCTTGGCATGCCTTATCACTTGGAATATCTTAGCATGTTTGACATGCCTTCACACTATCTAGCACATCTTAGCATTCCCTACCACACCTTGGGACTTATGTCCTCACAATTAGCCTTTACATTTTTTCACAACTTGGGAACCCAATGAAGTCCTTGGCCACTGCAGTTCATGTGACAATATTGGCTTGCTTTAACCGCAACAACTTGACCAATTGCACCTACTATGAGTAGATTGTGCCTTGTTCACCCAATAACCGCCTATAACTCATCTTATGCCACTCATGTCCAAGTTCAACTTGTCACACTTAACTAGTTACCAATATAAGGATCACATGATCTAGCCATGGCCATAAAACAACTAAGAAAGATAGCTTACACAGGAAATATTTCACATGTATGTTCATTTCATATAAACGGTAGAACATTTATTGAGAGTTTGCAAGAACCACAAGATGCACAAGGCACACAAGATATAAGCTGACACAAGATGAGTGCCCCAAAACTTATACACAGCAATGTACAATATGCAATTATCTAGAATATTTTAAAACATGAGCATGTAGCCAAAGTGTGCCACTTCTCATAAAAAAAAATAGCTAAAGACAAAACAATGTTGTGCGTAGCACAAAGTGATCTCCCTTTGTCTAAAACTACTACGTAGACAACCGTAGGCTTGCCTCCTGTAAATCCTATTATAAACTTCTCTTAACACACTTCATCCTTAGAACACTTGAATTCGTTGACACTCCCTGGCACAAACTCTTATTCGTTCCTCTCCATGCATTTTGACCTAGTTATCCCTTGATATGCCCTGACACTCTAGTTCAGCATGCATTGACATTGTCCAACATGTGTTAACATGTCTTTTCATTCCTTTGCATGCCTTGACCCTTCCTAGCTATCATGCCCTCACAACTACCCTTACTTAATTTGCAATTTGGGAACCCAACCAAGCCCTCGCTTGACCACAAAAGCTTGACCACGTTACAATTATTGCAACTAGACTATGTTGTTGAATTGTGTAACTTGGGAGGTACTCCACAAGCCTAGTCAGATGGGTTTGTGTGAGTTTGGTCACAAAAGGCTTTGTGGTAAAATAAGCCAAGCAAAGGTATTTTGGACCCAATATGGGGTTTAAAATCTAAAAGAAAATTAAAAATGAGAATTAATATTTCCTAAGGTCTAAGTAGATAAAACCGTAAGTTATAGAGGGTTCTTAAGAGGTCTAGGAAAAACTATTTAAGGAGTCCTTAGGATGAAGAAAATAACATCAAGTGAGAAGGAGCTCATATGATCAAGGGGGCGAAGAGAGATGTAGTCCTAAAGATGCCATGATCATTAGCATGTCTAGCATTCATTAAGATGCCTTGGTATGCTTTGGCATGGTTTAATATTAAATTTATTGAGATAAACTATTGGAAAGTAGAAGAGAAGTAACAGAGGATGATTTGGCACTTAGAATGCACTAACACTTGACACTTGACACTTATTTCCACCTAGTGTTGGTGTGCATAACATGCCCCTCCTAGAAAATGTAAATTGATGACTTATTAACCCTACGATGTGTTCATTTCCTTGTAGTTTAACTTGTTTATCCTTTTTGTTGAGTTGATAGTCCCTGGCATGTATTGTCACACCCTTGCACATCTTGGCATGCCTTAGCACTTGACACATCTTAGCATATTTGACATGCCTTCGAAATATTTGGCACATGTTAGCAATACTTAGCATGCCTTGGCACTCATGCCCTCACAACTAGCCTTACATTTTTTCACAACTTGGGAAAACAATCAAGTCCTTAGCTACTGCAGTTCATGTGACATTGGTATACTTCATTCGTAACAACTTGATCAATTGCACCTAATACAAGTAGATTGTGCCACTTGTTCACCTAAGAACTGCCCATACCTCATCTTAGGCCACTCATGTCTAAGCTGAACTTTTCGCACTTAAGAACTTACCAAGACAATGATCACATCTAGCCATGGCCATAAAACAACTAAGCAACAGAGCCTACATAGGCAATATTTCACATGTTTGTCCAGTTCATATAAAAAATAGAGCATTAACTGAGAGTTTGCAAGAACCACAAGATAGACAAGACACACAAGATATAAGTCGTCACAAGTCGAGTGCTCCAAAACTTATACACAACAATGTACAATATGAAATTGTCTAAAATAGTTTAAAACATGAGAATTTGGCCAAAGTGTGCCACATGTCATATAAAAATAATATATAAAGGAAAAATAGTGTTGTGCCCAACACAAACTCTCCCTTTGTTTGAAACTTCTTTGTCGAGCCCTTTATCGCAATCGTATGCTTGCCTCTTGCAAATCCTATTATGAACTTCTTCTAACACACTTCATCCTTGGCATACTTGAATTCATTGACACTCCCTGGCACACACTCTTATTTGTTCATTTCCATGCATTTTGACCTAGTTCTCCCTTATGATGCCTTGACACTCCTTAAAACTCCTCAACATGCATTGAAATTGCCCAGCATGTGTTAGCATGCCTTTTCATTCCTTGGCATGCCCTAACCCTTCCTAGTTATCATGCCCTCACAACTACCCTTACTTAATTTTCAACTTGAGAACCCAACCAAGTCCTCGTTTGACTATAGGAGCTTGAAAAAGTTATGATTACTACAACTAGATTATGTTGTTGAAGTGTGTATCTTGGCAGGTACTCCAGAATCCTGGTGAGATGGGTTTGTGTGATTTTGGCCACAAAATGATTTGTGGGAAAATAAACCAAGAGAAGGGGCTTTGGACCTGAGATGGGGTTTAAGATATAAAAGAAAATTAAAAAGAAAAAATAATATTTACTAAGGTCTACGTAGATAAAGTTTGTAAGTTCTAGAGCATTCTTAAGAGGCCTAACTAGGAAAATATATTTAAGGAGGCCTTAGTCTCAAGGCAAGAACATCAAGTGAGAAGGAGCTCATTTGATCAAGGAGGCCAAGAGAGATGTAGTCCTAAAGTAGGTCGATTTAGAGGGCTTAGTAAGCATTGCTAAAGGGAGGCCATGATCATCCACCAAGAGTAAGATCATCATGCGAGGGTTCACAAGAATGTCACATACCTTAATGGGTTCGAAATAGGAAGTAGGATGGCATATTGTTGTTTCTATAATGGAAAATCAAGCTCAAGAGAGGTGACTCACGAGAATTTGGGCATGTGATTTTAGTGGTGTTTCTGTATTAAGGCCGCATCAAATTTTGAAATAGTAGAGAGGGTTGAGACCCTACCTTGTGGTGGTTACTAGGTTGTAATGTCTGTGATAAAGACCAACACAAATGGAGGAGGGTCTACACTAGAATTTAGGGCTAGAATAGAAGTAGTCATAGGTGTAATATTGACTGAGGTAACTATAGTTTGAGGGTCGTACAGATATAAAGTTCAGGTTAAGATTCAGTCAAAAAAATGACTAGAATATATTGATCCATATGAGATAGTCTAAATCTCTTATGGAGGAAAGAGTTGTTGTTTTTTCTATGGGTGGATATGGTTTGTTCTAAAGCAATTAGAATAGAAGTATAATTCCCTATTTAGGGAGGTTTCCTAGCATGTTCAATCCACAAGGTATGCCATTAAGACTGTGACAAATATGCATAGAAGAAGAGAGGTTGTGAGCCTTAGAGAGAGGTTTATCTCTAATATATACCATGAATTTGGAAGATGTTTTGCAGAAGTATGTGCGGAGATAGCAAATCCAAAGGAAGGTGGAACCTGAGTAGAATATGGAGCAGAAGAAATGTGCCATATGAGGAATGGATTGACATGAAGAGGAGTTGATTTTTTTGGACTGTCCATAGAGTTCTGGATAAAGATTTGAAGCAAGCCATAAACAGTTAGTTAATGTACTTTTAATGGATGATTTGTGACCCTAGTTCAGTCATCTACAAATTGTTAGAAGGATGATAAGATGAGTAGTTCAAATTTGTTCATAGATTGGACAAAAAAGAAATTGGTACAAAAGAATAATGATTTTGAGAGGACTCAAATCACTATTAGGTGGCATATTTGAAAAGCCCTAGATGAGGGCAGTGTTGTGGGCACTAGATCAATAAAATAATTTACTGTGGTTGCAAAAATTGATGGCAGTCCAAGTACAATTCGAGGGTTGTTAGGTGTGTTAATCAAGGTTGTCATTGATGTCAATATCACATTGTTCATGATGGAAAATTATTTTGATGTGTGATGTTGCCTAAATTTCCATTGATCATAATACCCTAATGATGATTCCTTGAACTAACCATGAAGATGCCCTAGATCCCAGATGATGTCCTTACCCTTAATAAAGAATTATAAAGATGCCATGTCAATCATGTGCCTATGATTGATGCTCATAGTGATCTAGCCTTTAAGTGCCAATGATGTATCTAATATACAAGCCTTGATGACTTATGGAGGACTATACATGAATGACTTTACATTGATGAAATATAAATCTCATGATGGGCTCTCTGGATGGAAATTAATGGATGTTGCATTATGACATGGTTGGTAACATGATTGATGCTACACTATCACACATAAGGAAATACATAATTATGGCATGGAAAATGATGGGAGATATGACATGAATGACCTCACCATGCTTGATGACATATAATGACATTGTTGGATACATGACAATGGAGAAGACATTAATGATCTCATGTTGTCCTAATAACCTTATGTACTAAAAAGTCCAAACAGTCATAAAGAAAATTAATTTTTGACATCTTGAATACATCATTTAAAAATGGCTCCTTCACCATATTAAAGAGGACTCCTTCCTCTTTCCATCGAGCCCTCATATGCCCCAAAACTCTCCATGGTTAGAAAGATATTGATTTTTGAAGTTGTGCAATAAATTTTTTTTTAGCCTACTTGTCCTAGCTCCCAATGTCGGCCTGCCTTAGTGACGTGTCTCCTCACACAAAACCAGTATAAATACATGTCGTATCTTCTCATTTTAGTCATCCAATTCGGTGAAATTAATAGGAATTCAGAGATAAAAGCTACAGAACAACAAGGAGGCCGAGATGACATAAAAGAAGATTGTTTGGGCAATATTTTGTTATGGATTGTGGGTCTTGAGCACATGTTTCTAGCCACTAATTCAGTCAATAATTCATCTGATATAATTTCAGATCCAAAGTAGAACAATGAAAGAGAAAAGGAGTTTCTGGTGGACATCTGAAGAATTTAACTCAAACTGTTTGTGGTTTGGACCATACTAAAATCTGTGGACAGGTATCATCTATGGAAGCTCGGACCTCCAGTAAACTTGGCACTTGTTAAAATTTGTTTGTGGGTGTGTAGAAATTGAAAACAATAACTTGTGACAAGTCTCTTCAGGAAGGAAAACCACCAGTGATAAAGAACAATCTAGTTTTTGGAAGAAACTCGGACCCGTAGCTTATCTCTTGGACCAACATTTGACTTTAGTCTTGGTCCTGTAGCAACTAGTGGAGGAATAACAATTACAGTCACATGTGGTCACAAAATTTTTGGGGAAGCTCATTAAAATCTTGATTCTGTGTTAGTCTTGGACATACATCACAATTTGGAAACCTTGAGGACAACTACCTAAGATACCTTAGACCTGTAGCTTACCTTTGATGTGGAAAGTCCCGTGGCTTAACCAATTGGATTGGATTTGTGGGCATTGCCAGAGGACAATGACAGAATTTTAGACAACTTGTGTTGAGTTGCCTTTGTGACACTTTGGAGCATCTTTAGAAGTATTGTTGAAGCAACATTAATATCACATCTTGAAGAATATTTTGACATTGAGAGCAATATATTGGGCATAGTTTGGTGCATACTTCTTGCAAGAATTGATATGCATCTTGAAGTAGATTTGGAGTTGTCCTGAGATATCCTTGAAGACATCTTTAAGCACCTATTAAATAACTTGTGAAGAAATACCTTGTTGGGAAAGTAAAGTGAAGACTCCCTTGAGAAGTTCTTGAAGAATTCCTTGAAGAAGTTTAGACCAGGTGAAGAACTTGGGCTACCAATTGAAGACATCTTGAAGGTACCCTTGGAGATCATGATACATTGATGATGTCATCGTGAAGTAACCTTGGAGATATTTGTTTGGGTACTATGGAGAGTAGTGGTGACGCCTTCTAAAAAGAAAAGGTTGTCATTGATGATGTGATGTGGAGACTAAGTGTGATTGGGCTCGTTGAAGAAGACATTGGGAGCTGTGAAGAATAACCAAACACATATTGAAAAAATGAAGCTAAGGGTTGGAGACTAAGAGGTTGGAGCCTTGTAGAGACAAGGTTGGTGCCTTGGAAGATAGGGTTGGAGCCCTAAAGGATAGGAGTCCTCAAGAGACCAGGTTGGAGTGTGTACCAGAGATAGGGTTGGAGCCCTAAAGGCTGGAGCCTCTACTAGAGATAGGGTTGGAGCCCTAGAGGTTGGAGCCTTAAAGTGACAAGGTTAGTGCTTTGGGAAGATAGGGTTGGAGCCCTAGAGGTCGGAGCCCAATGAAGACCAAGTTGGTGCTTGGCATAGTACAGGTTGGTGTCTGGAAGGATTGAAGATATGTGTCTTCATCTAGGGTTGGAGCTCTATACTATTTTATTGGATTTATTGTAAAGAAGAGATTAATAAAAATATTTATTCTTATTGTTCATTTTGTGTTCTAATTATAAGAGATCTAAACTAGTAAAAGTAACAATTGAAAAGAAATATTGGTTCACCCCCCTCTCAGTATTTCCAACAATTGGAATCAGAGGAAATATCTTCATTCAAAGCCTAACAGCTTGAAGGTTGATCTTTAGAACACAAATGGAAAAGCCAAGGAATAAAGGCTCCAAAGCATGTGAAAATGTCCCTTCCTTAGTTAAGAATTCAGATGTAAACCGGGTCAACAAAGCTCCATTATTCAATGGAAATTTTGATATATGGGAGGCAAGAATGAGGAATTTCTTGAAGACACAATGAATTTAATTTTGGAAATTACTGATTACTAATGACGTGATGGATGAAAAATCCAAGGAGCACAATACAAGAGCAATGAAGGCAATTTTGAAGGGGTTGCCAAATTCTGTGAAGGCCAATTTTGAAAATTTTCATCAGTAAAAGTCATATGGGACAATATTCATGATGTTCACTCAAAATAAGTATTGACAATGATCTCTAGTCAAGAATATGATGGAAAACATGAAATAAGTCCACAGTCCATCAAGGAAGCTGAAGATAAGAGAGATGCCAACAAGGCTAAAGAATACCTAGAAGATGAAAAGAACAAATAAGACTTTGAAGAAGATCTCCCGAATAAACTTATGGCTTCCATGGAAGAGATTAACAGGTTGAAAAAGGGAAATGAGAAACTTAAGAAGAAAGCGCAAGTTGGTGACCAAAACAAGACAAGGAAGGAAGTTGACCTTGTCAAGATTCAAGCTCAAGAAAGAGATGAAAAGCTCGCTAACCTCAAGGAGGAATTTCCTCAAAACAAAAGAAAGCATCATGAAGAATTCATATCCATGAAAAATCAATTGGATAAGGCAAAGAAAAGGGAAGAAACTATAAAGCCACCTTGAACAAATTTGAAGCAGAGATTGGTCAATATAAGGAAGAGGTCTCCTTTCTTATATCTCAACTAGAAGAAGAAAGGAAACAAGCGCAAGGAATCAAGAAGGTGATGGAAAATTTGGCATTCATAGAAGGACAAGTTGATGAAACAGAAAAGAAGAGAAACACAATGATATGCCAACTAGAAGAAAAGGATGAAGAAATCTTCAAACTAAAATCAGTCATCAATCTTCTCAAGGCTAAAACATGTGAAGCTACAAGAATAAAAGAAGAAATGGAGAGCAGTCTAGCAAAGGAGAATGAAGAAATATTCATAATGAAATCAAATATCATCTCCCTTAAAATCAAATCACACGAAGCAATAAGGATGATGGAAGAAATGAAGAAGCAAATACTCATGAAAGATGAAGATTGTAAACTTTCTAGCATGTGTTAACACTTTCTGGGATTCCTTGCACACCTTGGAACTCCCTAGTTTTCATGCCCTCATAGATAGCCTTACGTTTTTTGCAAATTGGGAACCCAACCAAGTCATTGAAAAAATAGTGTTGTGTCTAACCCAAAGTATCCCTTTGTCTGAAACTGCTTTGTCTATTCCCTTATCAAAATCGTAGGTTTGCCTCCTGCAATTCCTATTATGAAATTCTCCTAACACACTTCGTCCATGGGACACCTGAAATTCACCGACACTCCCTTGCAGACACTCTTATTTGTTTGTTTCCATGCACTTTGAAATAGTTCTCCCTTGTAGTGCCCCGACTCTCCCCAACGCTCCTTGGTATGCATTGGCAAGTCTATTTGGCACATGTTAACACACCTTTTTTTTCCACTTTCTTTACATACCCTCCCTTCAAGGGCATCCTCATAGGAAAAAATCATTGTTGAAATATTATGACAACACCTATTGGAAAATAACCATCTTATCCCCTATAGCCCTTAATACCTTCTTAATGCATAATTGAAATGGTAGACTGATAACTAGACCTAAATATATATCTCCTGTTCAAGAAAAGCCCAAATAGAAAGAATCACACCATGGCTTAAGAATTGGTAAAATCAATGACCCCCTTTCAAGATTATGACCTTGTTTTTACCATTCTCAAATTTTAGATTTGAAACCCACATTAAGAAGGGGAGATTTGCACCTTAGCCTTTGCAACCTGTGCCTAACATCAATCTATCCAATGGACTAGCTTGGATATTGGATATGTTTGGTGTTGGAGTTCTAGAGTACCCAATCAATTCTTTTGAGGCCAACTCCCTAGCTCCAACTAAAATTTAGTCATATTGAAGAGGAAAATTGAAAAATATTGCTAATAGGAGACAATTTTCCTTCCTTTTTGATTGATTTACAATAAACCTTAATGGCTCTCCTTTCTTATCTTCCTTTTCCATTCTCCAACAAAAAATAATTAATCTTATATCATAAAAACTTTATATAGGTAAGCATTACAATCATTTTCCTCAACTCATGGGGTACCTTTAGACCTCAACCCATGCAAGTGGACGTAAGTCCATGGTACAACCCATCACACTCTAAGATGGTTTTAATTGTCTCCTCAAAGTTAGGGCATACTACACCTTACAATGCCAAATGGCTAAGCCATCTTAAAATTGTGTGAGTTTTACCTTAATGGAACAAATTCTAGCTACTGATCATAAAAAATAATGCACCAACGCTGCTAACGCACACCAAAAGTCCAAGATACTCGTAGATGTGGCCTGCTTTTAGACTACACCACCATAAAATGCACCTTCAACTTTGGATGTCCCAAAACAGTAATATCCTAACCCAATATGGCCTATTTTTTAGATTTGTTTAATTCACTCCTTATCAAATCCTTGCACCTCACTAACACTCCATGACAAATCTACTCCAATTGTCACCTTCCAAGTTCAAACACATCTTTTTGCAACACGACAAAACCACTTGTATATGTTGCAACAACCTTGCCAACTTCTTTAGTGGGTCACACATATATTTCACATTTATTCTTCTTCTTGAAAAGTGGTAGTGCTAAGGTGAGGGTATCAACTTTGATCAAGGAATTTTCACTTAATACCATTACCAATTTCCTTCATGCAACTCTTGAAATATCTTAAGTTTGCTTCATAACTTCTCACGATGCTTAACTTACTTGTTTGTACCTATAAGTGAGACTACAACCCCCTAACCTCTCTAACAATTCCACCTCTTCAACCCTTGTTAGTGTCTTCTTAGACATGCACACATGCTTCAAACAAAATGTAACACTAGCATCCAAAATGTGCATCCTTGTTTCATCTTTTAATGCCTTGATAAAACCACATTATCGCATTGCTTAAAATGAAATGTTCAAAACTTAAGGCAAAACACCTACTTTGCTTATGACAACCTAAACTATGCAAGTGACTTCGAGATGACTTCATTTTCTCAAGATAAAAACACATGGTTTTACAGCCCCATTCACACAACAATTTGAATATATTTAACCTAGAAAATGGTACATATGCTAGTCCTTTCAAATTTGTCACATGACTTTCAAGAAACTAATACTTGTGTTTTAACTATCAAATCCACTTACTATATACTCTTTTTTATGTACACCCACCTAATATACAAGAACAATTAAATTTTTTCAATGTAACCAAGTTAAAAACACATATTTTCTCTTTACACTTAAATGTTTTCAACACAACCAAGTTAAAAACACTCTTACATTCAAATTCCAAAAATACATATTTACTTCTGTAAAATTTAACAACAAAAACATTAAATAAAATTAATAATCTTAAAATTAAATCATTATTATTATAATAAATAATCCTACCGTTTCCATCACAACCAAAATCAAAATCATGCACTAGCTTGTTAGTTCCTCAAATACAACAAAAATATGTAAGTGAAAATACAAAATAAATTAAATCATTATTATTATAATAAATAATCCTACCCTTTCCACCACTACCAAAAGCATGCACTATGTGAGTTCCTCAAATACAACAAAGATCTTACTATGTAAATGAAAATAAAAAATATTGTAATTATTGTTTTTCAAGAAGCGAAAATTTAATATTTTTGAAAAAGTTGTATTAATTTTGCATTACGAAATCCCTCCCAACCCCATTATTTGTTTAACCAACCTCCAGAACAAGTATTATCTACTGGCTTTTCATAAGGAGGGCGCCAAAATGGGATTGAAGAGAGTTGTGACTTATGGTTTTACCAACAGCAGACCCGATATCGAACCCCACCACCGGATTTTCGACAGCACCAAGGTATGTTCCATGTTCAAAATCCTCTGTATTTTTGCATCCAACTCTTGTATGTTTAGAAATTAATCTTTGTGCTTGATATTGTTACTGTTCGTAGGGATGGCATTGGCATTTTATGAGTCCGATTTATCAAAATAAAGCAGTAGTAGCAGAATACCCGAATGTGAGGCTTATATGCTCAAAAGGCCCACATTGCGACTTCCAGGGCCGTTGCGAGAATCTCCACACCTCGCTCTACCTCAAGGGAATAGAAAAGATGCTGCAGAGCCTGGATAGCGATGTCAACATCAGTGAGTTCTTGTTCCATTTATTTATTCTTTATTTTTAGATTGTTGGAAACCCGTAAATTTTGAAAATAAGTAGAATTTACTGGAAAAAAGTATGAGTCACAAGTAGAAATTACTTAAAAAAAATTGTAGATATTCTGCAATGAGTGAAACAAACAAATACTGTGATCTATTCACTCTTTCTCAAAAACAGTGAAGCTCAATGAGCTAGATGCTCTACATAAGCTGATGCCTACCTTTGAAAGCTATCGAAAATTGGTGAATGCATTCAGGTGTCACCAATTTCATGCTATGCAGGGATCTACTTAGCGTAGAGGTACTTGTGGCGGGCCTTTCACTGGCCAAGAGCCACCTGCTTACCTAGTTGGATACTCATTGCTCAAACGATTGCCAAAGCTCCATAAGAGATGCTTTTCCCAGTTCTAGTGCTAACACCCAAAGAAACAAAATCAAATTGAAAGGAAAGGACATTAAGCCTTAGCCCTTACAAGCAACTTGTTACCCCTCAAAATGCATTTTCATTTTCAACATATTCTTTCTAGTAGTTCATCTAATCTTAGATCAAGGAAGCAAAAAGGAGATTGGTGTAACAATTAGGAGGACAAAATCAACAATTAGAAGCATGCATTCTCCAAAATGTTTCTAAATATAGTAATATATACATGCAATTTTTTTTTTTAATCCATTCTAAAAGGATGTTGTTCCGAGATCCTAGGTTGGACTAAGACAATGTGCATGAGCATATCTATCTTGCCAGTGATGTTAGCACATAGTAAGAAAATACTATTTGTGTTTGTAGACCCTAGATAAGGGTTTTGGATATAGAAGCAATCAAGCAGCACAAATAAACAGACACAGAGTAAGAAAATACTATTTGTGTTTGTGGACCCTAGATAAGGGTTTTGGATATAGAAGCAATCAAGTAGCACAAATCAACAGATTTTTTGGATACCCATTACAAAATGGGTGCATAGATCAAAATGATGGTTGAAGCCTGGGAATATACATTTGCTAATTGGTGTTTTTATATCCTTCCATTTCATCATATTCATAATTATTTAATGCCTTACTTACACATCTGTAGGCTGGTAATGTAATTGACTTCATGCCAAAATATAGCAATAGAGGTGTGAACCATTCCCTACTGCTGGAAACAAGTCTGAAAATGCAATATCTGTGTGATGGATCCAGACTTTTGAAAGGTGGCTGCATCATCTGCACTTCAGTGGCATCTAATGATATGTGGCTAATATGCTCATCCTTATCCTATTATATAGCAATGAGGAAGCATTAATACACATTAACTCTAGAAGCATTATGGTATGACTGAGTTTGTAATGACATTGTCAAATATTTTCCATGGAATCTGCATAGGAGGCACAATGGGTAAACCCTCCTTCCTGTAGGCACATGTGGTAGAAATTTATCCCTTATCAGATCCATATCTCTTGTTTCTGTAGTGCCAGCTATTGCATACTTATTTCTGTTGAGAATTTGGAGGGATGGAGATTAATTCAAATTCTCTTCTTGATAATTACTTGTGAGCTTACTTGAGTTATTTATGTCTTCTCTTCTTTAGCTTATTTAATCTTTCATCAAGTCAATTATCAAAATACACGAAACACACAAATTAGGCTCCTAGAACTAGGGAAAAATCTCTCCCTCTTGGAGAGGAAAACCCACGAGAAATTCTTCTTATAGATCTTCATATGACAAGTACTATGACCCAGACTTAGACCCTTGACCTATGGATGCTTCCAAGACCTTGCTACTTCTTCTTTGTTGATCTTCCATGCTGATCTTTCTTTCTTGCACCAATTTGTATTGTCCTTTCTTTCATTAACTACAGAGATTTACCTTCCTCTCTTTTCTTATCCAGCAGTGACCCTTAATTTTCACGTCCACTTAAGACCTTCATACTGTAGACCTGATTCTGTCATAGATGGTAGGTGCATATTAGTGAGATTTCCCGAATCTCTTATTCCAGACTTGACAGCAACATACATACATTCATCCGCATCATGGTATTCCACACACATCATGGTGATCTGTTGAACTTAACACTATTCCATTTCAGAGAAAATGACACTTATATACTGCACTTTTAAATAGAGGAATCCGCAAACTTCAGCTTCATAAATCCATTTTTATAACTTCAATAAATCCACATTTTATATCTCCTTAAATCTGCATATATATCACTCTTGAAGTTATCCGCAATTTGCTTTAGGTTATCCGCACTTCTG
The DNA here is from genome assembly GCA_034641835.2 of Pinus albicaulis. Classification (NCBI taxonomy): domain Eukaryota; kingdom Viridiplantae; phylum Streptophyta; class Pinopsida; order Pinales; family Pinaceae; genus Pinus; species Pinus albicaulis. Next base: position 339,512 of record JAXQQM020090678.1, read on the forward strand.
CTTCAGTCAATGGTGGCATTTATGTTCTAGAGACCGCAACTCTTTATGATATTTCTGGTTATCAAATATATATGCCTCCTTTTCAAACTTAAGTCTCCATTAGATGCTTTCAAAGGTTTGCATTCCAGCTCAGATATATCTGCATTGTATTACTAAGAAAATCTGCACTTAGTCACATATGTAGTCTGCACTGTATCTCTCAAAAGCCCACATTTCTATTTCTGAGATTCACCAAAAATCTTACTCAAATAAACTGCAGAGGTGTGTATATATATATAGTGCACTTGTCAAGTCTTTTAGGCGGACCATACAGTCAGCTAGAAGGCCAACTTCTCAGCTGATAATTAGGCCGACTTGTAGCTGCATATAAACTGACTTTTGTCATCCATCTTCAGCATTGAGTTGAGTCAGTTTCAAGTCATCCTTTTGCGAATTCTTTTGCAAGGCCTTGGAACATTTGTTTTGACTAGATCCTTCATATATAAATGATACTTAATTAAATTTTTATCTAGAAGACAAAGCCTTAGATAAACATCAAGAATAAGTCTATTTAACTTATAATAAAATCTTTCTCATGAAACCCATGAAGCAAGTACAAAATACATTTTACTACCTTTTTCTTCTTCTTTACATAAAATACATAATTACATAGACAATATGAAGACTGACCTAGTTACACTTTTCAACACTCCCTCTTAACTAGGGAGGTATTCATACAGGTACATGGTCACTTTCAAACTAAAGAATCTCATAAGAAGAATTGGATTGGTAATCGCATCTATATAGCATCATATCAACCAGCATTGCCCTAATGCAAGGCCTTGACTAACAACCCCATCTCTCAACGAGACAATGGGCTACAATGTTGGCGAGACACATGAATTATAGACACCAAAGTCATTGTCTCTCCAAGGTACACCCCCCACCTAGGTGTTCCCAGAGACCTCTCCATGAGAGGAGGACTATCAGGTACATTGGACGTTTAGTTATGTCATGTGTTCAAGTAGGTTATATTTATTGTTCGTTGCGAAAAATTGATTAATGTGAAATTTTTTTTGTCCTACACAGGTGGACGCACTCATATGACTCATGTGCCCAGACACCAAATTGAACAAGAGGAGCCCCATAGACTTGTTCCCATTCGTCCCCAATTTCTTAGATCCCATTCTAAGGGGTATATTATACACGGTATAGGTACATATTATATTGCTAGTTAAAATTTTCAAGCTTACGTTATATTCAATGTTGAACAGGTGAATTTTTTTTTCAAATGACATGTGTTTAATGTGAAAACATTATGCTCCATAGGTGCAAATGTAGGAGTTAGGGTTGGCCCTATTTCTAGTGAGGGACAAAGGAGAACAATGTCTCGGCGTGTGGCATCCATCTCACACTTTGATAGATCTCATTCATGTAAAATCTAAAGGAAAATTTATTATTTGATGTATGTTTAATGTTAAACTTATCGTGTGTCTCATGTACTTGTGTGACAAAAAAATTTAATATTTTGTATAGTGGTTAGTAAAGATCTTCATTCCTCGGAAGGGAACAATCATAGTCCAATGAGCGAAGAGGCTGACATAGTTTTTCCACGAGGTATTTTCAAATTACTAAACAAGTTTTTTAAATACAAATTTTCCTGATAAATTATTTAATTTTTAATATGTGCAATAATTTAACATGTTACAGGTGGTGTTCATCGCCCTCCTAGGGGGAGAGGTCGTAGGGTTCATGAGTATGCTCGAAATTCGAGTTGTGAGCCCCTTTACACCCATCCCGATGATATTCCTGAGGAGATGCCTTGGGAAGACACCATCACCTTACATACTGTTGATGGGATGAGGGAGCATCCCACGAGATTACGCAATGAATTACAAAGTTTCAATATCTCTGCCCCTAGTCGAGATTGTCTCCAAATTGTTTTGCATAATTTGGAGATTCTGATGGATACTTATCGTGGGGTTGGACCATCAACCCAAGTTTTTTTTTGACACGCTGCGTAGGAGGAGAGCGTCAATGATTGGTATCCACTCCTACAATGAAATTAAAATTAGGTTTACTAAATAAATGGCCTTGTCACTATTTGACTTGCGGCTTGAAGACAAAACACGTCTGAATATTGCAAGATTCAATGATCCCAATATTGCACCTTATATTTATGAGAAGTTCCTGTATGCATATGGGAAGTTCCAAAATAATGATGAGGTGCCGCAATATTTTGTTAGGATGTTGGATGCTCAATTCCGAGAGCACATGGACCCTAACTATACATATATGGGGTCCAAATTCTATGGAGCTGGAAAAGGTCGTACATATGAATGACTTGATGCTATGCGAGATGTTGCATTTAGGACTTCAGCACCTCGACCACCTAGGGTAGTTACACTTCCAAAGGAGTTATCCCTTATCTTCAGTGTTGCATCTCAGATGAGGGAGAAGATACAAAAACATATTGCAGTTGCTTTAGGAGGGGCGGAAGTCAGCTTAGGGACAATCCAACCTTCATCTAGTGCAGCAGTTCGTTCATTTGTGAGTATTCCAAATGAAATGTTGAAGGAGATGAGCTTCTGAAGTATGCATCCTCCTGTAGATACCACTATGAACGAGTCATTAGACAACAAATGCACACCATGGGCGAGGTATGTACAAGCATTTTTTCATCTATTTTAAAATACACATTTATAGTATGAGCTAGAGTGAATGTAATATATTTTTTTGGTGTATATAAATTTAGTCTCCAAAAACTTACACTAATATATTTTTTTAACTTATGCAGTTTACAACATTCTTAGAACAACATTGCTTTGCCCCTGATCCTCATTCTATAGATCATGGACATGATCATGTAAAGGTGCCACATTCATTACTATCTATCTATATTTTTGTACGTCGAATTGAAAATGAATTTATGTTACATAATTTTATATGGTATGAGTCTTAACATTATGGAATTTTCAGGTTATCGCTACACATGAAGGGCTTCCTGAAGACATGATACCTTCATATGTTCCAGTGGTCTCACAGGTATTATTAATCTAGATTTTTATGTTAAATTGCAAGTGACTTTAAGATGAACATAATTTTATATGGTGTGGCTCTTAACATTATTTAATTTTTAGGTGTGTGCTACACATCAAGGACTGCCTGAAGAGATTATTCCTTCTCAGATTCCAGTTGTGACATAGGTATCGATACTTTTCGTTAAAAATATTTATTATGTTTATTATATTTCTTTCGTGAAATTTTCTATTAAATTTGGTTTCTACTTTTCAGGCTACAGATAATATTGAGATGATTCAAACTAAGCCCAAAGGAGATCGTGTAGGCTTTGGGTTAGAGCGTCTACACTTTTAGGTGAGTTGAATTGTATAGTGGATGTAGGCATCTACAAACAAGTTGGACTTTTGTTGCACATACTTCCAATGTTGTTATTCCTTTCAATAGTCGATAAAATAATTTATGCTATCGAATCGAAATTATGCTAAAAAGGTAGTATGATAATGTCATGAAGGGAGCGATTAATGCAATTATGTTATTTGTTTTATCATTTCATGCTTTACTTGTAAATGAATCACCTTGGAGGTGACTGATAGAAGATTGAACAAGCGATGGCAGATTCACAATGTCAACTACATCCCCTACATTGTCATTAAGGATGAAGCCACAGGCTTCACTTCCATAGTCAGCATTTTAGTCTTTCCGTGTCCCATGCCTTCCAAATCTCAATCTAAAGCTTTTGCATTGTCCAATGCATTCCAGATGATCTAAAAACCGATCCTTTAATTCAAACTAGAGTTTGTACTATTAAGATATTAGGAAGCCTATGTAGACCAAGCACCTTGCCAACAACCAACTTTCTCTTCAAGAAGTTCATCCTTTATTATACATAATTGGTATTTCCCCCCCTTTTAGTTCTATTCCTAAGGTTACACTTACCCTTATTATAACCTTTAACATACTTACCTACCATTCTATTTAAATAATAACTTACTATCTATAGTTCTGCCAACTCTTATAATATTAAATTAAGCCATGGTAACATCTTACCATTTCTTCGTTGGTATCATTGCCACATTATAAATAGGATATCATAGAATAAACAATATGAATTTAATTTTTTTTCCAAAGGTTAATTTTTTGTGTTTGTTATGCAGGATGGACCTCAACAAATATTTGTGGTTCATAGAGATGAAGATGATGCATTGGTTTGCAATAATGCTGAAGAATATGATTAAGATGGTCTTGCAAGTTGGAAAGTTTTTTATTTTGATTTAGTTAAGTTGATATTTGGTAAAATTGATATGGAACAGAAAATGGAGGAAGATACAATGCATATGGAACATAAAAGGGAGGAAATTTCACTACATAGCTTACCCAGTAGTAGTTGTAATGACCTAGGTCACTTCAAATAGTTTGGCGGTGTAAAGGACCCTATGGATCACTTCTACCACCAAGAAACAAACTAGGTATACGTTTATTAAAGGGCATGCTCTTCTCATCCCATTTTGTGATTTTTTTTGCCAAAAGAAATGTTATTTTCCATGTTTATGCTGTATGATTGAAGTTTTTAAACGGTTTTTCATAGCATATTAATAAGCCTAAATGGATGAAGAAAGTTCAGCAGGAATGGAACATTGTCCAAGAATATTTTCCAGGTTTGTTAGATGGAAATAATAATGTTTACATAGATTGTTAGGGAATAGTTTATAGGAATTGCTTTCATAACCTAATGTGATCAATAGTTGACTCATAATAGCAAAACCTTATTAGTTTTGGGACATCTAAAATTCATAACCTTGGTATAGAAATTCTTTGAACAAGTGTACAATATAAGGTATAACAAGTAGTACTACAGGTCCTTACATACATGTGGCAATATTAACAGATTTCTACAACATTTACTTTTGTGTAGTGTGATGGTGTGTGGATGAGGGCATGGCAGTAGAGTATACAAGAGGGTGCACCAATACTTTTATACGCTTTCAAAATTTACCTATTTTTTCCCTATTTATATTGTATAGCATCGAGTATGTGTGTATCTTTACTTAAGACTTTAAAGTGGTATTTTGATGTTCAACGGATAGGTAAGCCATGTTATTTGAATTTAGGTATGGTTGAGGTATTTATTAAATTTTGATTTTTTTTAATTTAAAATGTGTTTAGAATTTATTGTTAGTAAAAAAATTGAAGCACTTAAATTATATATAATTAGCAATTTAAATTTGTTATTCTTAATAAATTGAAAAATATACCCACAAAACATAAAACAATTAATCTACCACTTCAAGTTATACATACTAATTCATTGGTGGCAAAAAAACAAATTGGCAAAATGGACAGAAAAAAGAGCTTAATGGGAATGTATAATTAGGGTACATATTGCATCTACAAAATATTAATTTTTAATTTTATTTCCTAATAACTAACTAACTGGCAACATGGACCTAAACAACAACTTAATAGGATTATATAATTATCTTACATATTGCATCGAGAAAATATTAAATTTTAAAATTTTATAGTTTTTAACAGTTAGTAGTTTTCATGATGTATTCACATTATTTATTCATTATTATCTTCTTCACCTTGTTGTAATGATGAACAACATTAAATGGTTCGAAAATTCGACCAAATATTTATGATATAATTAATCAGAAAGACATTTATTTAAAATACAAAAACTATTAATAACTTGGAAGCAATCTCAAAATTACTAATCTATAGCCCTAAAATTTATGCTAAGCTGAGCTTGGACATAGACAGCCGTGGAAGACTACCATGCTGTATGGAGGTAAATTCACGGAATCTTTTATCTATGCAAAAACTACCGACTTATATTATTCGAATAAAGCATCTCGAATGATTTAAGGAATTCCATAAGGTTTTGGAAAAGGGCATCATAGAAGAAAAGAAGTCGTCCACAGTGTTGATATTCAACAAGAATATCCTAGTGAAAATTATGCACTTACACTAGGATGGACCCTCAGGCTATTTTTAGGTGGAAGTCTATTTTTAGAATGTATGAGAAAATTCTATTTATAGATGATGTCTATTTATAGATGGTGAGAAAATTCTATTTATAGATTTTTGGTGTCCCGTGTTTTGATAGTTTGGCAAATCAAAAGACAAGGCAACATCAGAACCAAACTTTAGAGTTACAGGATCTAGTCCTCCTGTTCCCAGAGAGGGATCTCTGAAATTGTTTGTTATTGCAAAGGTTTATCTTGTATGCTTTGAATATTGGTTTTAGACTAGTTATTAAGTGCAAGTGTTTGTTTATTTGTTTGTTTGGTTGAATTGACACAGCATAACCTAACAGGTCTAGGAAAGATAGATAGAAAGGGGAAATGTCAGCTTCATTTGGAAATGGTGTCAAACAGAGGTTATGAAAAACTTATCAATGGATATGGGATATCAAAGGGAAAATCTTACTTGGTCGCAGGATCGTTTGGTTTGGAATGAGATGGACATCAATGATTTGGAAAGAGAAGTTTAATTCTCAACAAGAGGAATTTGAAAGCACAACTTGAACAATAAAGAGCTATTTGATAGGTAGGGCTAACCATGAATTCTACAAATCACACTTTAAGCAAATAATGACTTCAAAACAACTTTTAAAATGAAATCTAAGATTCGGGGAACACCCTATTTCCTCAAAGATTTTATTTCAAATGACTTAGAAAACATAAAAGATTCACTGATAATTATGGTCATAGAAGAGGGAACACCTAAATACATCTATGATCACAACTATAAAGACCTTTAAGCCAATTGTTCAAGTAAGGACAAGGGGGATGATTAGAACATACCTCCTTGGATCACTGTAAAAAAATAAACCTCAAAGGGAGACTTCGATAACAGTCTTTAAGTGGCAGCAGACAAGCAGGGAGAACCATAAATCATGCTGAAACCAACTATTTGAACTATTAAAGAAATAAACAAGCATGAGGACTAAAGAGAGAAATTAAAGACTCTAAAATACCTCAGCAAAAGAAAAAATTAAACATTGAAGGATAAACAGGTCTAAGGTGCTTCCAAGAGTCATTTATTAGCCTAAAAATTTCATCCTACTGTAGTAAGAATTTATGGAACAAAATGAAAACAGGGGAAAACATTAAACAGTTCAGAATACTTCACCAACAGCCAAGCTCATGGATCCAACGATAGAGCCTTCTCAGGAACAAGCATGCAACAACATCATCAAGGCTTCCAAGACTTCAATTTCTTCTTCAACTTCAACAGACTATGTATTATTTCAGAGAGTTTCAGTATTACAACTAGTAATCAAACAACCAACCAACATTTACAATGGATTCCTCAACAAGTTTTTATAGAGGAATGAGGAGGTCAAAAAGAGAGAAAATATCTTTTGATTTCAATTAATACAGTTAATGCTTCTCGGCCTTTGAGGGGCTCAAAGGAGAAGTTTACAGATATTTCCTGTATTAATTGGTTTACATTAACTATTTTGGCTTGCTGGAAGCTTATGTTGACTTTAAGGCTCTATGTAATCTTTTGCAATAACTCTCCTAATCGTTTATGTTAGCTTCTTTGATTCAAAATAACTATTCAAATGTAAGGGGAAAATGTGCTTTGTTCTGGTCATTATTCGGCCTTTGTTGGAATGCGGTGAAGTCATAGGTGGCAATCTGGTAGCTGAGTTGAATTAATTTTCCTCTGATGTGGTAGTGGAGGCATCCTCTATCCGATAAATATACTTGATTTTCCTTTAACTGTGTTTAATTCAATGGATAGGCCTTTGATAATCGAATTTTAGCCATAATCCATTAAACTGTATACTTAATGTTTAATCCTTCATTTCTGTTGTGTCTCGGTCTTCGACATTGATACTCTTTGATTTGATTTAATATTACTATGTCATGTTGATGTGTAGGTGTGTACAGGGTCCATATGGCATCAATGCCCATGAGTCATCGATGAAACGTGAATTTGAACCCTATATATGGCTTTTTTTAATGATGAGTGAAAGTCTGGAGGATAGAGACCCTCGACTCTCATTTTCTTCTAAAAAATTTGAAAAACCCCTTCAAATCCTGCACAACACAAAAACAATTAAGAAATCCTGAATATTTGGTAAAAACTGCTTAGGAGGTTTTGGCTTGGAGTGTGGCCGTTGGATGGCAGCATCCGATGGTGGAGATTTGCGCACAGTGGTCAAAAGGAGAGCAGTGGGAAGAAATATTTAACGCGCCCGATGAAAAACTTGTGATGTGATGTTGCACGGGCCGTTCGATTGGCTCAGGATCAACGGCGGAGATTATCTCAAATATGACATCGAGGGAAGACCTTTAAAACATACAAAAACCAAAAATTTAATATGATACAAAAGTTTTGGCTTCGGTGGTGGGTTATGTATAAAGACTTGGCACCCATCTGTGGGGCCATGGGTTTATATGAAGAGACATAGGCCCAAGGCTTATATGTATACGGGCCAATCACATTGGAACTTCGGTGCTGGTCTTTCAATCTACCCATTTATCATTTAAAAAACATTGCTCCGGTGGATTTAGACCAAAATTTAGGAATAGTGGGTTTTTAAATTAACAAAGGGAAATATGCATCGGAGATGGTTTATAACAATGTTTAGAGCCCGATTGCGGGTTCTGTGGGTTATATGAAGCGGCAAAGAGGCTCGGGGCTTATAACCAAAGGCTAATCGCAATCGTAGGTCTCACTATAGAAAATAGACTTGTGCGCTCCAATTTTTCCGATGTGATAAGCGCCAAAAGGGTCTAGCGCTCGGTTCTAGCACTGGGGCGTATGTGGGGAAGTGGTTTGGGACTTAGCCCAAGGGGGCTTAAGCCTGCAGCTTAAAAACTTATTTTTTATGAATTTTTTCACAGTTTTTGATGGATTTGAGGGTTTCGGTAAAGTCTAAAAATGAGTTTTAGACTTTGTAAAAGGGATTTTCATGAAGGGAAGAAGGGAAATCATAAAAAATAGAGGAATTCCACAGGGGATAAAAAGGGGGAAAAATGAAGGTTAGTTTTGAGTGAAGGAGGGGAAAAATGGGATTTTGCAGCAGTCCTTTCTTCATGGAAAAACAACAGAATTTCTAAGTTCTAAAAAGGGGAACAACAATGATGATTAACCAAAGGATAGAAAATCTTCAGAAGACTTTAAGCATAAAAAATTTTGGCAACAAAATTGTTTCTTGAAGGCTGTCCAAAATGATTTAGCCACCATTTGACATGACAAAATTTTATAGGTGGCTAACAATGACTCCACTTGGGGATGGTGCCTTTTTGAAGGCATCAAGAATTTCAGACTTGCATTCTCTGGGGGATGATCAGTGTCTTATCCTTTGGGCTACCTTTCTTCATTTGAATGGTCTTCTTTTGCTTTGAAAAATATTAGCAGCCATGAAAAACAATGGATTTTCATCAACACAAGCTTTCTACCTACCCAATCCTACTGATCTAACATTTTTTCTTCTTTAGAGTGCACTTGGATTGGCAAACTCTCTTACAATATTTTATTCTTTTTGAAAGAAAAAAACTAATCTATTTCTACTCCTTATGTCTCCATGAACTCAGATTGAACAGTTGAGTTCGTATGCTTCTCTACCTAATCTACTAACCTTTTAGGATTAGACAGTCTAACAGATTTTTATTCACTAATTTCTAAAACAGAAATTTAAAAGCATACAAGTCAGGATTGGACAGTCTAACTTGTTTCTGATCTATGGCATAAAATAACAAGCTGCACATAGACATTATTTTGCAGAAAATTAAATAAAAAAATGGAAGGCTTAAGATCTGAAAGTTCAATCACTCCCTTCATATTTTTTCAGCTCTGTTTTGACTTCTGTTTGAGCTATTCTTTGCTTGTTTTCTGGTTCAGATTTTGAGCTGATTAGAACCAGTTTTACCTCTGTTTTGACTTGGGAATTAAAACAAATTGGAGTCATTCTTCTCTTTGAGAACTAAGGTTCGAATTTTGAGCATGTTTGAACCTTTAACTTCTAACCTAATCTACCTACTGATAAGCCAAGATTAAGATGTTTGGAAAATCGAATTCACTAACCTATCAGCAGTCAATTTAAAACTAATTAGCCATGATTAGGCTGTATGGCTAACTAGAAGTGTGTTTTAGTAGTGGCATTTGAGCTTGCACACTTTCAGATTTTTCTTATCTTTTTGGTATGGGGCTGTACCTTTATTGTTTTTACAATCTGCTCTCTTTTTCTCTTTTTTACTGTTTTTGTATTTTTTTTTTCCAACTTTGAATGCAACATTCAGGCTATGATATTTATAATGAAAAATAAAATTCTTTGAAACTCATGATTCCTGGTAGAAGTAATGCTTTAGCATCCTTCCATTGACAAGACCTTCATACAGATCTTCTCCATTCAGTTCTTTCAAGAAAAATGCATTGTGACCCCTCTCAGCATGAAAAATATAGGGGCCTTTCCACAAGTTCTCAAACTTGCCATGTTTCCCCTTCTCTTCTCTCCTTGAATCCAATTTAAGAACAACATTTCCAACCTGGAATTTTTTTTCCTTAGTCCTCTTATCAAATAGTTTCTTTACATTTTCTTGGACTAATTGCATCCTTTCATAGACTTCTTCTCTGGTCTGATGTAAATGGATGGTTTCATTTATTCTCCTCTGCATATCATTCTCTTAAACCTGCACTTCTTGAAGAAACTTCATGACTAGAACTCCTAATGAGGTGGGGAAGACTGTGTCCATGCCATAGACCAGCTGATAGGGGGACATATTTATTGACTTTTTTGTAGTTAACCTATCAGCCCATAAGGCATTAACCAGCTTATTGTGCCATGATTTCTGATTCTGTTCCAATAGCTTTTTAAAGATATTGATGAGGCTCTTGTCGGAAGATTCAGTTAATCCATTTACTTGGGGATAGTAAGTAGTGGAATGGCCCAAGGTTATGTGGTATTTGTAACAGAAATCAACCATCTTCTTAGATTTAAAAACAACAACATTATCTGTTATGAGTTTTTTGGGACAACCAAATCTGGATAGGATATCTGTTTCAAGGAACTTGATAATGATAGAGTCATTAGCATTTTTGGAGGGTATAGCTTCTATCCATTTGGTAAAGAAGTCAGTGGCCGTGAGGATCCACTTATGTTGAGTTGAGGAATATGGGTGAATTTCCCCAATGAAGTCTAAACCCCATTGTTGAAAAGGTGCCTCAACTCTGATAGGATGTAATGGTAAGGGAAGGAGTTTTCTTTTGCCATCAAAAATTTGACACTTATGGCAAGACATGACCAACTTTTGAGTATCTGGAAAAAGGGTAGGCCAATAGTAACCAGATCTAAGAATTTTGTTCGATGTGGCCTTCCAGTAGAGGTGTCCTCCACACTCTTCATCATGCAACTCATGCATGATTTTTCCTGCATTATCTTCAAGTAAACATTTAAGCAAAATTCCAACAGCATTTTTCCAATATAATACCCCATCTAAGATGCAATAACTCAAATATTTTTGTTTCAAAAATCTAGCTTTAATTTTAGACAAAGAAGGAGGGGCATTCAAATATAAAAGAACATAAATAATGTCAGCATACCAAGGAGAATTCAGAAATGTCTCCTCAATGAAAGGAGCAGTAGATTCTTCTATTTCTTCCAACACATCTACCATATTCATGTCTAGTGCTTGGAAGTTAGACTCAGCCATAAGTTTCACTAATCCTTGTCCTTTAACTAGTTTGGTAGGCTTGATCTCTAAGTCATACTCAAGAATAGTTGCAATCCATTTTCCCCTTTTACCATCAGGGTCTTGACTTAGAATGTCCTTGACAACAGTATGTGGAACAAAAGCAATTATGTGAGAGTGTAAAATATAGAATCTAAAGTCTTTTAAAGCTTTCACTAATGCTAAGGCTTGCTTCTCCATGATGTTATATTTGAGAGGAGCATCTCTTAAGGCCCTACTAAAGAAGGATATTGGTTGTTCTTGCCCCCTGGTGAAAATGTGAAGTTGGGAAACACTTTTCGCCCTTTTTTGACGTTGAAAATTGTAATTTTCTATGTTTTTAAACTTCAACTCCACTGAACTCATATTTTTATTGCAAATTATGCTTTGACATAAAAACAAGAATTGTAGAGAATTGTCTCACCTCCATACCCATATTTAAAAACAAAGAAAAATATTGACATATAGAGGGGTAAATTTCTTGTTTACTAATTGCATATACTTGAAATTTTCAGGCAAACATAAATAGTCACTTTATCATCCTTTACTTTTTTTAGGGAAGGTTATTCATTTTTTGGAAAAAAACCATAGCATCATAATCTGCATATATTGCACTAGTGCACAGACTATTTTTCGGTAATTTTCGGATTAAAACACTATTTTTTATTATTTTTTGAAACGGACGAAGACAAAAAAGCAGTGATGTTTCAGTACATTTTATCATCCTTTGATTTTCTTTTCAATGTGATTGTCAATAAGAAAAATGAGAGTACCCTTTTGAAGTAGACAGGGAGAGGAAGTGCAATATGATTTTTTTGAATTTTTTGGTGTCCTCATTCGAAATTTATTGAATTTTCATTCAGTGCAATTTTTCGAACAATGAAATTCCATAGTGACACAGTTTAGTAAAAAATAAATAAAAAATTGAATTTTTTAATGAAACTCCATAAATCTTACATCATCAAAAACTATATTTAGAGATTAATCTAATGGTACTTGGTCTGACATAAAACATTTTGTTTTTGTAGGTGTTCTGTCCCTCCAAAGTTGCAGGTTTCTTAAAACTACAGAATTGTTTGAGTTTTTCGTTGACCAGAAACTCTTGGCCGAGAAAATGTCTCGGATGAGAAATTTCTAAAACTCTCGACCGAGAAATTTAAAACTAGTTTAACCCACCTAAAGTTAGATTTAACCGCCTGGGAAAACTCTTGGCTGAAAGTTTAAAAACTCTCGGACGATAGTTTGCACCTTGAGAGTTTTCCCAATAAAACTCTCGGCCGAGAGTTTAGAAAACTTTCGGCCGAGAGTTTTCTAAAATCTCGACCGAGAGTTTTCTAAACTCTCGGTCGAGAGTTTGGAAAACTCTTGGCCGAGAGTTTAGAAAACTCTCGGCCGAGAGTTTTCTAAACTTTCGACTGAGAGTTTTCCAAACTCTTGACCGAGAGTTTAGAAAACTCTCGGTCGAGAGTTTAGAAAACTCTCGGCTGAGATTTTTCTAAACTCTCGGCCGAGAGTTTTCTAAACTCTCGACCGAGAGTTTTCTAAACTCTCGACCGAGAGTTTTCTAAACTCTCGGTCGAGGGTTTGGAATGTAGGGTATGGCATGAAAATCAAAGTGTGAATAAAGGTATTTAATTTGAAGACTTGGGAAGCCACTTAGTGAACAACTAGTGTGGAAATATCAATTGCTGAGAGTAAGATCACCTATCAATGATGAAAATAGACCTTGGGTACTTCTCTAGGTAAAATTATAAGAGAAATTTGTTATAGTAGATAAGAGTTTACTCACTAATAGTAGAAAAATGTAGACCTTTAGAGTAAAAGATATAGGTTATTGTAGATACTAAAAGTGATTTAACAACTAGAATGGATAACATGATAAGTCAAGGAGATATGAGAAAGGGACAACACAAGCTAGAAATCCCTTAAACATAAGCATGACAAAAAAGTGACTTGGGAAGCATTGACTCAATAATGACCAATGATAGAAGCTTGTGATGTAGGTGGAAGCCACTAACTCTTCAAAATTATTGGAAGAGTAACCATATAGGGGAGTAAATACTTAACAAAAATGGCTCAAGTTCCTAGATTCATACTAGAAATCCAAGTTGTCGAGACAAATACTCAAAACTAGTCATTTTTTTAAGTGTGACATTACTCATGATTGTTTCCAAATCAATTAGATAATGCAATTCTTTCCTTTCCCTATTTTTCAATATATTTGATTTTTTTTTTTCATATCCTAAGGCTTGAAAAATAAAAAAATAAAATTTTATTAGAAAAAATCATTCAAACAGTTTATCTCTCATGTTTTTCCTAAATTAAAAAAATCGGTAATTTTTGGCTGCATAGATGACCTTACTAATATGATAGAAAATGTCTAATATTGCATCAACAAAATTTATTTTTCTTAGGGGACATATATTAATGATATTGAAGTGGGAGCAGAGTGCGTAGTAGATGTAGAAGATGGTATTTTAATTTTGTAAATATTTCCTCTTATTCTTTGTAAAAGTTAGATTTGTTATCCTTATTTATTTTTATTCAGAGCATTGTCTGTAATTTATTTTTCACACAAGTAATACAAATAGTCAATGTTTGTGAAAAAAATGGAGAATTGTGAACTGAAACTAGATTTTAAAAAAATGTCAAATTAGTACTATTATGTTTCCTTGTGCAGAGTAGATTGTATGTGTGAGAAATTTGGGGTCCTTTGCGTAATGAGTGCTAAGGTTGTTGTGAAAAATGTTTACTATGCAGTGGAAAAAATGTGTGCGAGGGAACCTAGCTCTTTTGCATTGAAATAGGTGCTAAATTAATTGTGTTTTCAATGTGTGTGAAGAAAAAAAGTTGTACGATAAAATGAATGTGAGGAAGGCTTTGTATTTTTAATTATTAGTTAGGAACTTTGTTTGCAATTATGGAAGTAGTTTTATGAAGGTTGTTCTACAAAGCTAGCTGCTTAGAGTTATCATGTGTAAAGGTTTGAATGTTAATAAATAATCAAAGGGAATGGGAATTCTTGACTGCAAAAGGAGTTGTGTGGATGAAGTTGTGCAAAGGTAGTTGTGTATGTTTGAATAAATATACAGATCCATTTAATTTTTTATTTTTTTTGTAAGTTTGGTAATACCTTTCATTTATTTCCTTTTTTTCACTTTCTTTTTTTACTCTATCTTCATCAACATGTCCACATACATCACCCCGATTGGGGAAGGGAATTGAACCTATGATGAGTGTTATAACAACCCGTCTCATCACTGTTTCGCCAAGACCCGACAGACTTAATTTGTTATTTACAAATGAATTTTAAAATGTATAATCATTAATTAATATCGTTTTTGAATGTCAATAAATAAGGGTGTTATGAAGTGTGGAAGTAGTTGTGCAAACGAATTTGTGCGAAGATGGTTGTGTGTGTGTGAAATTTATGATATCTGGGACCAACGTATACTGATATTACTTTCAAATGTAAATTAATGGCATAATAGTATTGTTGGTTTTAGAGGTGGTTTTTCATAATATGTTTTGCGCATAAATGCACTTGGTTTGCGGTTTCACATAAATGCATTTGTTTTATATTGAAATTATATGAAAATCATGTCTCTAGATTTGATGTTTCTTATGCGACTTTGTTTTCTATTAATCAAAGGATAGACATTGGGACGATGAAAAATATGGATGGAAATTTCATCTTTGTAGCATGCTTTAGATGCAAATAGTTAGAAGTGGTGATTTCTAGGGAAATAAGACTACATATATTTGAAATAGCTAGTATAGTGAGACAGAAAATGATGTTTAAAATGATAAATAAAATGGTGAGATTTGTGGCTTTTTATCTTTGAAATTTTCATTTAATAAGTTGGATTTTTCTCTGAGCTTCTATTGCCTTAGACAAATTGTTATTTTTAAGTTGAGATTGGGCAATAGAATTAGTGTAGAGATACAAAAGTTGCACAATTCTCCAAGCTTCTAAACTGATTCAATCTTTCTAGTTTCCGATTTGAATTTGGAAATACTGCAAGTTTTTAGTGTTTCCAGATTTTCTTTATAATACTCAGCGATATTCTGCAAGCTTTGTTTTTCTCTATAATACTCTATAAGATTTTCTGTATAATATTGTGATAAAAGAGTGTGTAAATTTACTAGTAAATTAAATTTCATTAGGTTTTACAAAGTATTGGGCAGAAGCTATCAAGACCATTTGTCATATAAGGTAACTTTACTATTTTATGGCTATTATTGATAGTTCTATGATTTTTAATATTTTTATCTATTTTTAATAGTGCACTCTATGGAGGTTACAATCAAGCGTGGATATTAAAATTTGGTGCAAATATTTCCATTTTTTATCAAGGATAACTTGTGGTCTTGTTAAAGTTCTAGTTGGGAATTCATGCAGGGGAGATCACCTGAATATTGGCGGGTCCAACACCACCAACATTTTTGGCACTAGAAGGAGGGCTAGATGACAAGTTGAGCCCTTCATGTGTGTTTTAAATTTTCACACTCATTTTTATGAATTCTTCCCAAATCATACACAAAACATTTATTTCTAGAAAATTTAAATTTCAGGTGTAGGCGGATATCATTGAGGACTTGTCACTATTTAACTTTAATGTTTAGGGTGAAACAACCATCCTTGAGCACACTGATCATTTTCTTCAATTTTTCATAGAGCGCGACATCCCGCTTGAGGATGTTGTTTGCTGGTTTTTTTTCTCACGTTCGAAGGGCGCATAAGGAAATGGTGTTACACATGGACCGATGCCTATATCCACTCTTTCGAACATGTTGTCACAAAATAGTTTTTCACTTTTGAAGACTTTGATGATAAGATTTTGTGCAAGAGAATTTTACAATTGTGAAAAACACCTGATGAATCACTACATTTTATTCATCATTTCTTGCATCTATTTTTTGAATTTAAAGAAGGTGAATTTTATTGGGATTTCTTGACCACAATATTTTTGTATCTTGTTGACATTTCACTTACTCTGCATGATTTACGATCACTTAAATCACATCGAGCAAACCTCACACATAAAGCTTCTAAATATGCGATCAACGAGGGTGTTTCTCTAGGCAACCCCACATTTGCTTTTCATATAACAACTTTACTATTATAGGATGTGGTAGGAAATATTTGCAAGGAATTGTTTCAAGAACCACCATCTCCTATCGAGCCACATATTCAAGATCCTTATGAAATTTTGGACAAGAAGCATGATAAGTGTGTTAAAGTTTTTTCTCCTCATCCTCCACCCTTTTCTCCCTTTGATCCTACGAGTTGCAGTTTTTAGTGTTATTCTATTTGAAACCTTTCCTTTAATGTTAATGAGGATCAGGTGTTGGATGGTTTTTTTGTTATGAAGCCAAATTGTGATGACTATGTAGCAGAGTCCATTATCAAACAAGAATATGTGATAAAGGATGAATCTATTCCTTCCAAAGCTCTCCCACATTTTACTAACATTGTCCATGATTATGTCATTTCTGTTTAATCGTGTGAAATTTAAGTTCTATTAATACCTTCAATCATTTGCAAAATTTTTGGAATGCATGTTTTTCATTTAAATGTGGAGAGGCTGAAATTTGTCGTTTTTCATCTTCCCCTTTATACAATTCATCATATCATGAGGATACCTCTATTTACAATCCTAAAATTTATAATCTTGTTTTTCGTGACATTTTAATTGACTCAGCTGGTCAATATTTTGTTCTTCCTGTCATTGATTTCGCAAAACAACTGATCTTTGATGATCTACCTTCTGATGATTTGGATCTTCCTCAACCTGTCAAGGCACTTCAACCCAAGCTCATGGTTATGTCAGGTTATCATAGCCTTTAGATTAGTTCCACCTCCCATCAGAAGAGTGTTGAATCTTTTGAGAATCCCCGTCACTCTATGATATGTATTGAAAATTCTTTTGTTTTACAATTTTTGCATCCTCCATCTGTTTTTCACAATCCTAACA
The DNA here is from genome assembly GCA_034641835.2 of Pinus albicaulis. NCBI lineage: Eukaryota > Viridiplantae > Streptophyta > Pinopsida > Pinales > Pinaceae > Pinus > Pinus albicaulis. Next base: position 357,180 of record JAXQQM020090678.1, read on the forward strand.
CTCAATCATTGGCGAATTCCTACTTGGCAAACATTGTCGCGAAATGAAAATTTATTTATTTATTTAGTCTTTCTCTTTTTTATGGTTTTAAAGTTTTTTTTTCAAGTATTCGACTCGCGATGTTTCATAGCCTAATCATACGTCCACAAAATGTTATTTGTGTTCTTTTCAACATTTTTTTTTTCTGCGTGCACATTCAAACATCAAAAATTTTGGTTTTTAATGTCTTATATTTGTTTTTATTACTATGTATGTATATATTTCTTGACATGTATTCCTCTCCCACGTAGGCTTACTAATGTGCTGGTGGATACATTGGAAATATCACTTCACGTCACCTGGCCTACCTTCTGCTTAGGTTAGGAGTAGGAGTATTCTTTTCTTTGATTTTCTTTCGTTTGTTTGTTTCAATTTTTTTTATTTCCTTTATTTATTTGTTTTTCATTCCTAAGTATCTTCCACATGATGTCATGTTTGGCCTCTAAGGAAAGCATCATGAAATCCAAGAGGAAATGTGTTCTTCTACTAACACCTGGTTTTTTGTTTATTCCTTCTCTTTTTGTGAATCATGCGTTATTTTGGTTGATCATTCTCATAAAATACATTATTTATCATAGAGATTCATGGTTAAATCATGATGTTTTGGTTTTAACTATTCTACCAAGTACTCTAACTAGTTCTTATATAGTCGGTTAATACTTGTCACTCTAGTATGGTAAAGTAAGGAGGGGAAGAGAACCTTAACAAGTATGACAGAGGTGTACATAAAAATACTTCTATAAAGGAAAAACTGTTGAAAATGCAACAAGATGATGGAGCTTAGTGAAATGAAGTCACCTTCACTAAGTGGGCTCGCAGGCTATTTTTGGCGCAAAGTCTATTTTTAGACTATGTCTATTTTTAGACATAGGGATCATGGTCTATGAGTTGCAGGATTCTATTTATGGATGATTGGTCGAGTTGGTAAAAATAGATGGACCTCTATTTTTAGACATTGGGTGGTTTCTATTTTTAGACTACCGGGCTAAAAATAGAACAGTCAAATATTATTAACCCTTAATAATATTTATCTTATCCTCTTGGAGAACTTCAGTTTGATGCTTGGATGTGGCACATGCAGCTGACAGAAGGAAATACACTTTTCATAAGGGTTAGTTGAGCTATTGCGTGGTTGACTTTAGTTAGAACTCATGTGGCAGAGTTTGGTGGAGTTGATGAGACAGTTGGTGGAGTTGTGTTCTGTTTAACTTAGTTGAACTAGTTGTATTTAGTCTAACTGACAAACACACTAGTGATGAGTGGTGTGAATTAATTAATAATTAACTCACCAATTATTAACTCATAAATCAACTAAAGAACACATCAGTTAACTGCAATGCATGGAAAGTTCAGTGGAGACTAGTGTTAGAGGTGGGTGAAAGGGTGAGTCTACTATCAGTTGTGACTATTGGCTATGCATGAGATTTGTGCACACATTAATAGAGATTGCCAATGAGGATTGCATAGTTGGAGCTAGTTGGATTCAAACTTGGATCTCATCATTAATCAACTTGGATTGCGCAGTAGAGGCAGGCAGACTTGTGGAGGAGATTTGAACCTGTGACTTGTTCATCTTCATAACTAGTTTTGTGTGTAGCATTGAGATAGTGCTGAGAGTTGTGAGAGCTTTGTGCTATGTATTGTTGCATGTTCTCTATCATTATAATATATAGATAGTTGGGGGTTTTCAGCTATTTCTTTCCCCAGTACATCCTGTGTTGATATGTGTGCTTGATTATGTTTTAATGAGCGCATGCGACTGCTTTCTATTTCCACATATTGATGATCAATTGTAGAAGAGGTTATGTATTATGCATGAAGCTTAAATAGTGTGTAATCAGGATAATCTCGATGAATAATTCAGCTATTATTCAAATTTCTACAAAAACCACTTCTGCTCTCAATAAGTTGGGATCCCTCTTCCACCCCATGGAATAAATAAGAGACTATGCATAGTTATTTGAACAAATGAAAAAATGAAAAATGAAATAAAGGGTGAAATAAGGGAAAGGATTCCTGCATAGAGAGGTGAAGCAAGATACTTCATCGAGGTACTCTCTAGGCTCGTTGGAAGTGGAGCAATGTTTTTGTTTACAAATATTATGTTCAAAACAACTCTCCCAAATATGTATCTCAGAGCACATGGAGCACAATTATACAGAACTACAGTCAGCTTCCCCAAAATTCAAAACCTTTCTTTCATCTTAAAACTCACTACATTGTGAGTTCTCCTTCAGGGTTTACGATCGAATATTCTTTCATGATCAGAATATGCATGTGAAAACTAACATATCCTAAAAAACAAGCAGAGCACATGCATGAAGAAATCACTCGTGTAACAAAAAATCAGAATAGAATCAGGTGAAATCAGGATTTCAACAGCCAAATATCACTCTCTAAAAGTAAAAAGAAACAAAATTATGGGCCATGTAGGCCAAATCCTAGGATCTTCCATAGGAACAGTGAGGAGTTTATTTGAACATGTAGCTTGTCTGGTTTCCACCACTTGATTTCATCTACTTTGGAAAGCCTCCACTCTCTAATTCTCATGGTTTCCACTTGCCATTGTGGAACGACCAGTTGTGTTGCATGTGCCTCACTCTTTAGCAGGGATTTCTTGGACCAACTGAAGAAACATAGCTATGTAGTTCGACCAAAAACTCATGATTTTCTTTAACTTGCAAAAACTAGAGACCGGATCTCAGAGGGGGGTATGGATGGTTTTTGGTATTGGATTGGGGGGTAAAAAATCACTGTGGGCTGTTGGATGCATGATATGGAGCAGATATGAGGAGAGGATGGTGGAAGCGATAGTGGAGTCAGCAGGGCTCATTAACAAGTTAAAAAGATCGAAACAAAGGCTATGGAAACCTATGGAGAAGGTAAGAGTTAAGATCTGCGGCAAGCGATGTGCAGTGAGCAGGGGATGAGTGATGTGGCATGATGGAGGTGGGACCACCTGCAGATCAATAATCGAAAGATTTGTGAATGAGCAGCGAAGGCTAATGGTTATAATGCGAAATGTGCGAAACATAATGGGAAGAGGATGTGACATGATAGGACAGAGGTGGGAGGCTCCCGCATATCGCAGATCACAGATCACAAGGTTAGTTGTGAGCAGTGGAAGGTAAGAGGTATATATTATGGGGAGTGATGTGTGGTGAGCAAGGATGGATGACGTGGAATAGAAGTGGGACCGTCGACACGTCGCATATCGCAAGCGAGGATATTTGTTGATAAGAAACAAACGGCAAATTTTATGGCTTGCAGGAATTGAAGTGCGATTGCGGTAAGGAGTTAAGAGCGTTAAATGATACTACACATATTATATGTAATATATATAGTATATGTAATAGTTTGTGGGATGTGAAAATTAACACAACTTTCGATCGTAATACCTTTATCGCGACACTTTTCTATTTTGACTGCGGAGCTTTCTGCCTAACCTACACTTGAATTTCTTGGCCTTCCCCTTAAACATTCACACCTTTGCCCTGTCATTTCCTTATAGGGACCACTTCTCCATGTTGGGTGTGGTCAGAAGCCAACATTGGCTCCATCTTGGGACAATGTGCTGCTCTAAGTGCGTTGAGAACCTGCAGACCTGAATGTCTGTGCTTTATTAGGCGCATGGAGTCACAAATGCATACTCTAAGCCTGAATTAGAACTAAAACTAAGGTAAGCATGACCATCTATTAGAACGAAAATCACTACCGCACCCTGAAAATCTTGAATGCTGAAACTGGAAACTGAAACACACTTAAACTGAAAACTGCAAAGTAATCTAAAACTAAAACTAGAAATATGCTCATAGAATTGATCTTATTTACACACCTACCTACCCTAATCTGCTGGAATGGCTACTATTCTAAATTATAAAATAATGCAAGCATAACCAGGCAATAAATTGCTCTAATAACTTTTTTCTTCCACTTTTTTTCACGAAACTTAGGAACAAACCTGCTAATGGTATCTGATAGGAATTCTCAACCTGATCTTCCTTGCAAGGAGCTTGTTAAACTGGAACAACAATAGAAATGTTGAAAAGGTCTAGTGGCTTTTTGATGAATAGTTTCTCAATATAGATAACCACTCGATCAAGCTATACTTGGCCTATTTCTGAATATTCTGACCCAATCTATCCAACCTCATAACTTGGTACTAGGAGTTGAAAGATATACTAGCAGCTGAAAGATTCTCAAACCAATTTTTAACTTCACCTTGCCATGGTGGACAAACATCCTAATACATACCTCATCTTCTTCCTTTACTGATGACTGCAATATAGTGACCCAAGGAACATGGTAAACATGCAACATGAGATCTTCTAGATGATTTGTAATAGGAAAGCAAACCTCATTCCAAACTGCTGCTTTTCTTAAATGTGTTGAAACGGATTATCTTCGAACAACAAGGGAACATTTTTTTTTTCCTCATTACCCACGGTAGTCAAGTGATCTAAGTGTTATTTATATTTCTATTTTTCACATAGAAGCTTTCATGGTGGCTACAAAATTTCGTTAATTTCGGGTGAGGGAACATGATTTTTAACAATCTGTTGTGCTATTGAAAGATAATTTGAGAGATGGTCTTCATCATCCAAATCTGACTGGTCTTTAATCACTAAAGGAAATGTTTCTTATTGAGGATGTTGTTGTGGATCCAAACAATCAAGCTCTGTTGCCTATGTTTCCAGATCACCAGTCTACTATTTATTTTTAGTGCTCTCCTCTGGGAAAAACTCCAACTCTTCCCCTTCTTCATGGAGGATAAGCTCGCCTCACTCTTCTTGAGAATAGGCTAGATACTAGTTTTCTACATGCAGTCCAAAAACCACCATGGTTCATTCTTATTGGAGATTAAAGGTTGTGGGCCCTTTTTTATAATGGATTCTTAGCACTTCTCTTCAGGAGGGTCATGCAACTTCACCTTCTTCATGGAGGATAAGCTCGCCTCACTCTTCTTTAGAATAGGCTAGATACTAGTTTTCTACATGCAGTCCAAAAACCACCATGGGTCATTCTTATTGGAGATTAAAGGTTGTGGGCCCTTTTTTATAATGGATTCTTAGCACTTCTCTTCAGGAGGGTCATGCAACTTCAAGTGTATGGATGAGGACCTCTAATTTTTGGGAGGATTAGCTTCTTGCTTTGTGGAAGCGTATGCAGTGACCTTATGAGGGGTTGACTCTTCTAATGGCTTATTCTCTTTACTAGCAGGACTAGGACGGGTATATTCTCTTGATATTGACCCTTCATTTTTTTCTTACCCTCATGGTCTCTTTCTAAAGGACTTGAGGTCATACTTCTTGTGGAGTTGAGCATGCATGAAATCCACGAACTGCCTATAGTAATTGTCAATATCTTGATCGCCTGGAGGGATTTCCTTCTCTTCTTGCTCCTCTTGCAGGATGAGTTCATCCTCCACATCATCATATTAAGTGAGGAATTGATTCTCTTTACTGTCTGTGAGTTCCTTGGATTGTTCCTCCAACTCCCCTTCCAATTATATAAGAAGTTGGATGTGATCTTGTTATTCCTTCCTTTCCTGCTATAACAACTATAAAGGGGGCTTCCGATACTAGGGATTAAACCCATGGTTAGGAATCGTTTGGTTAGGATGAGGAGGGGAATTTTTTTCCTCCAACTCAAGCTTAACCATATTATTTGAGAGGTTCTTGATTAGTTATTCATTTCTTCAATTCTATACCCTTGAGATTCCCTCTCCTGATTTGAAGTAGAAGCATCCTCCTTGTTCCTTTTTTTTGACTTCATGTTACGTCTTATCTGTAAATTTACGAGTAAAAGAAAAGTTTTCTTCTACCTCCAATGCATCAGTATGGATCTGATACAGAGAAGGTAGGCTCTATGATGAAATTAGTCCCATAGAAGGTAGGCTCTATGATGAAATTAGTCCCATAGAAGGTAGGCTCTACGATGAAATTACAACACTTTTAAAAGCAGGAAAGAAGGTGTGTGTCTGAAATTAGTGGGGTATATTCTATGGTAGCAATGATATTGAATTGATTAATACAGAATGAACTATGGGAAACTATTCCTTGTATTCCAATTTTTGAATAAATTACCTACCACATAATATCTAAAATGGACAAAAGTGATGGAAAAAATCGCAGAAAATCAACTTAGTTTGTCATATCACCTAAAAAACTAAAAACACCACTTAGAAAGCACTTGCTTATAATTAATAAAATTAATAAAAACATAATAAAGTTTTTTAAACATTATAAAAAGGGTAAAATCAACCTAATATAAGTGAATATGATAAGTTTTACCACTTCATTTTCACTTTTACTCCAAATTTGTACATTTTGGTCAAAATATTCTCAAACTTTGAAAAAGGATTTTCAGAGCTATAACCATTGGGGTTTTCTTTCATTAGGACCAAGTGAATCTACATTTTTTTGTCTTCCATTTAAATTTTTATTTCTATCATAAAATTGAGTTAAAATTTATTTATAGAACTTAGGGTGCACATATGAACTCTCCCAGGGAATTTCAACATTATGAACCCCGTACTTCTACAACTCTGCAGGAACATCAGGGGGCTCAATGGCACCACCAAAAGAAGGATCCTGAAAAAATTCTTATTCTCGCTACACCTAGACATCATACTTCTTCAAGAATCCAAATGCTCTCCCAAAGGCACAGAGACACTCAAAAACTCGTTTCCCTCTAAGAAATTTAACCATTTCTCCAAAACATGTGCATCTATTTGGCCTTCAAATATGGGGATAGAAAAGTTAAAATGTACCTTGAATGGTGTCACACCTCCAAAATTTCCATTGGTTGAAGGTGCCTCATATATTGTTGGAATTCGTTAAATGATGTGGGAAAATTGTCCATCTTCTCATTCATTTGTCACACGAGTGCTTCCTGGAGAAAAAACTTGATAGGATCTCCTTGTCTGTCGTTGAGCTCTTTTCTTCCACAATGGGAGGCCACTTGGTTTGGAAAATTTTATTATTCCCAAGTGAAGTTAGCTCGAGACCCAACTCTTTGTACCCTAAACTTGTCGAAGACATGCATCGATAAATAACAAGGAATATATTTCTCTTATACCAATGATCCATGTTGTATAATCAATGAAATGAAAGGAATGAAACACACACATAGAAATATAACACGTTGTATTATCTCATTCATTTTTCACAAGAGTGCTTCCTGGAGCAAAAACTTGATAGGATCTCCTTCTCTGTCGTCGAGCTCTTTTCTTCCACAATGGGAGGCCACTTTGTTTGGAAAATTTGATTATTCCCAAGTGAAGTTAGCTCGAGACCCAACTCTTTGTACCCTAAAATTGTCGGGGACATGCATCAATAAATAACAAGGAATATATTTCTCTTATACCAATGATCCACGTTGTATAATCAATGAAATGAAAGGAATGAAACACACACATAGAAATATAACACGTTGTATCATCTCATTCATTTGTCACACAAGTGCTTCTTGGAGCAAAAACTTGATAGGATCTCCTTCTCTGTCGTCGAGCTCTTTTCTTCCACAATGGGAGGCCACCTGGTTTGGAAAATTTGATTATTCCTAAGTGAATTTAGCTCGAGACCCAACTCTTTGTACCCTAAACTTGTCGAGGACATGCATCGATAAATAACAAGGAATATATTTCTCTTATACCAATGATCCACGTTGTATAATCAATGAAATTAAAGGAATGAAACACACACATAGAAATATAACAGAAAGCACAGTGATATGGTGAAAATATAACTTCTATTAATAAATAAAATGGCA